>BCIP01000013.1:175668-392660 GCA_001599995.1 Ambrosiozyma monospora
TTCCATATCCATAGGCTCATAACCACCATGATCACTATTGTTACTGGCCTGCTGTTGGGGAATCAAGGGGAAGTTGTTGGTTGGCTTAGGCCCCCTGAAGATGACGCCAGAATGCGATTTCTTTCCAAACTACCATTGGTCTCTCTAGCCAAAGACATGAGCTCATAGAACTTAAGTTTCTTGGATTTGTTGCTTGTTGTTGCATCCATCCATTGGCGAATGGTGCCATTCAAGTTTTCATAAAAGATAACTGCTGCTGTTGGGAGAATTTCCTTTGGGTTACCTGCACASTCAACCATCCGTGCAAACTTCTCGGCATACTCCTCCATCGGCATATCTTCTGGTTTGAAGGCCATAAGATCATGATAAAGAACACGATCGTAACTATCAGGATAATACCGTTTACCAAAGGCCACAACCAATTCTGTCCATGAACCAAAACTTGGTAAGTTAGTATGGTACCAGTTCAACGCTGGATGTCTGACTTGAGTGCCAAAWATCCGCATCTTGTATTCGTCGTCCAACTTGAGTCCATCCTTGCCTTCTTTAATCTCAAACTGGTTTTCCAACTCTCTGATGAAGACCAATGCTGCTGAACCTTTTCTACCTGCTTCATCTCCCGTAAATGTGGGTAACTCAACCTTGAAAGTCACTCCAGTCTGTACCTTGACCATTTGCTTCATTAACTTTTGGTAATCTTCTTCCAAGGCTTTCAATTTCTCTTGAACTGTTATTTCTGATTCTTGTTCTCCCGCCATGATGATTTGACTATGGCCGTTGTGCTACCAACTGTAAGGACGGGAACTTCGGAATGTATTCGATGCCTATATAAACTACTTCAAGAAACAGGATGACGGTTGAGCGAGGTTGGGAAAACCTCGTATCTTATATACATACACAAGTGTGGCTGTGCCACCATATCATCTATTTAATTCAGCACCGCCTCAAATCTGCACAGCCACACTTACAATGTCTAACAGGACTTCGTGGCCAAGCTGGTTAAGGCGTGCGACTGTTAATCGCAAGATCGTGAGTTCAATCCTCACCGAGGTCGTTTTTTTTCCGTTGAATATAAAATTTGAATATTTACTTCGCGACATGAATGGTCTTTTTCATTCTTCAGTGGGCCAATCAGGAATGAGAATTTCACGTGCCGTTCCTCATGAAGAATGTGATATCTTTCGGAGGCCCACCGGCGATTCGAGGACCAACCATGCGAGTATAGAAAACTTGCGTGGAATAGGTTATTTTATGTTTTATGACTCCAAATTATCATCAATCATACTTCTCCTTAAAGTTTCTTCTGCATAGCAAACAGCAGCCTACATTAATTCACATTTTTTTTTTCAATTCAGACAGGTCAACTGTGGCATTCTGTTGACACACTAATTGAACACGACCAGACAACATATGAAGGTGTGGTCAAGAAATACTTCTACAATTTGGGCAGTAACAAACGACAGATCAGAGTCCAAAATTGTGATACAGTTCCAATCCCCGGAATTATCATATCAGTACCACCAGAACCAACAAAGGTATCAATTTTCTATTTTAATATTTGTACCAACGAAGCGTTTTGTTGAATCCGCCTTTCTTTGTGCTCCGTCGCAAATCGTTGATATAATGTCACTAGTATTGATGTTTCTTATAAATTTGATCATTTCCACTGTTGCAAGATTGAAAGTAAACAAGATGTCACATTTGGATAGTTAATAATCATTCACTTGGATTTTCAAATCAGCTGTTTCATATACTACTATTATTACTTATCAAACACTACTTAGTTTGTGAGCCTGAGGTTTGAAGACACTTTTATCATGCTGATAAAGACATCTGTCAAAGAGTCACTTATCAATTTCATTCCTTCACTATACCAGTCCTAGGAAAGTTTGTTGAGTCAAATCTGAAAGGTATCATTGAAATTATTCCATAGCTCCGTGGTGATGAAACTGTTCTCTATACGTTTGAACAATAAATGAAGCATAATCTGAAAGAAAGAGGAACGGGCGAGTTTCCAAGAACCTGCTTCAATTTTGGTTTAGTATGATACTAAAATAATTCAATGATGAATGTATTATCGCTGGCACGTGAAGTTGGTGTCTTGGGAACAAATTCTTGGTTTTACTGCGTTAGCAATAAAGGCACTTGATGACTATGAAATTGACAACAGGTGAACAAGGCAGAGGCGCCGAAGCTGGAAATAGGATATCACATTTTTTGTGAAAAGTTCTGACAATTGCTTTAATCGCTTATGACCGTTGACGCGTCCATGTAATTAAGTATCTTGTTGTTTAATCATTGCTTCAATACAGATCTTTTGTATTATTCCCTTAATTGGACTAATTTCAATTGAATGTTGATTTTTTACAGACGCAACATTATATCTCTTATAACTAGATTGAAATCACGGTTAGATTGGAAGTAGTCGATTGTGATGATTAATTTGAACTCAATTAAGGGAAGTTGGGACTGAGGTATCGAATCGTTCATGTATTTGTAAGTCAACGTACGTTCTCTGTTTCCGATCCGTTTGCTGTTCTTAATTGTCTATATTTATTAATACTAGCGAGGAACTTGGTTTCTTTTCAGTAATTCCATTTTCTTTGTTGATTTACCCGGAATAGCTAGTATACAGAGTACACCACAGTTCGATTGCATTGACTCTGCAGAGGGTTGATAATTTCAAATTTTGATAACGAAACGAAATAAGCCAATTTGGCCTATTCGGCCGAGACCATATTTACACTTCCCGCAACTCAACCGATAAACGCCATGTATGAGATAGCCATATTTGCATATATGGGCCCTGGATTTCAATAATCGATAG
Source organism: Ambrosiozyma monospora (assembly GCA_001599995.1). Lineage (NCBI taxonomy): Eukaryota > Fungi > Ascomycota > Pichiomycetes > Pichiales > Pichiaceae > Ambrosiozyma > Ambrosiozyma monospora. Next base: position 178,496 of record BCIP01000013.1, read on the forward strand.
CCTAGATAGGTCACGTGTATTGTCGTGTTTAATTTGAAATAAAGAAACGGGAGTAGCTCCGTTTTGATAAAACTTACCAATTCACTTGTACCAGTGGTGCGCTGTGTGTTATACATATATCTCTTCAACATGAAATTAGGAATTGAATTTGAATGTTTTTGGCCGGCTTGTGGCTGGGCCGCTCGTGAAATTTTTACTTTTTTTAAAACTGATCATGTGAAGAACGTACACGTTGTATTCCAAATTTAATCATGCGGTATCTACTCAGGTCTCCACAATTTCAATTTCCACAATTCAAAGTCCTAAACACAGAAACAATGCTTCCCAAACAGGAAGTCGTTCTCCATTCCAACAGCCCCAATGAAAAGCATATAAAACCCTGTTAGATGTCTGAAGATCCAGGGCATGGTTGTCAATATACGGTATCATGATGATTTTTCAACCTATCATTTACGAGTCTAAACAATTCCCATGACATCAAATTTCCGGATCAAAAACGAAAAACAACTTTTAGGTGAAGCAGAGACATTTTCATCAGTCTCTGAGAATGATCAAACCCATCAACATCATCAAGCACTTCATGTTCCTCAGAAATGGTATCACTGGTTTGAACCGGGTATGGACCCAAGAGAAAAAAAATTGGTTTGCAAGTTAGATTTTTTCATTATGGTGTATGCATTCATTGCATTTTTCATGAAGTACTTGGATCAAACAAACATATCAAATGCTTATGTTTCTGGGATGAAAGAAGATTTGAACTTGAATAGTAACCAGTTATCCTGGTTCAACACTTATTACAACATTGGAGTCTGTATTGGGTCAATTCCTGCAGTTTTGTTAGCTGGTTATTTCAGACCAAGAATTTTCTTACCTACAATGGATCTTCTTTGGTCTTTATGCGTGCTTTTTCTTTATCTTGCAAAAAATGAATCAACAGTTTATGGTTTAAGATTTCTCATTGGACTATTTGAATCATCTTGTAATCCATCTGTTCATTACATGATTGGATGTTGGTATAAGAAAAGTGAGATCATGAGAAGATCAAACTTTTTTGTTCTTGCTGGGATCATTGGAAAAGCCACATCATCTTACATTCAGTCTGGTTTGCATTCATCTATGGACGGAAGACATGGTTTAGCGGCATGGCAATGGTTGTTCATCTTCGATGCTATTCTTGGTATTCCCATGATTGTTTTTGGTTTCTTGTTCTTACCAGACTATCCACATAACACGACAATATTTTATTTGAATGATTGGGAGAAAGAGCGTGCTAAAGCAAGAATTGAAGAAGATGGTAAAGTTTCCAAAAAGATTGAGTTTGATGTCAGACACATAAAGTCAGTTGTTCTTTCCTGGCAGTTGTGGGTGTTTATTGTTGGTTACTGCCTATGGACGCTAACTGCTGGATCATACATGTTACAATTTTTCCAGTTGTATTTGAAATACCTGAAGGTTTATAGCGTGTCTTTCATTAACAATTTCCCAACCATTCTTTCTGGAGTGAACTTGGTTACTACCCTATCAACTGGTGTCATATGTGATCTCACTGGTCGTCGTGATTTGGTTTGCATTGTTGTTGGTTTACTATGGTTGGCCGGTTTTATCATTACTGCTAAAGGTGATATTGATAATATAAGTTTGAGAAAAGCCGGTTATTGTTTAAGTGGTGTGTATGGTTGTTTCACTCCAATCATCAGTGGTTGGTGCAATATTGCTTGCTCCAAAAACCCAATTTTGCGTGCAGTCACCATTCCTGCTATGATAGTGGTTGGGCAAGCAGTGGTAACTCCATTACAACAAAATTTATTCCCTTCAAGTCAAGCACCACTGTACTCCCACACCAATGGCTTTTATTACTCTATTGGATTCACATGTGTCTTGATTGTCTGGACTGGATTCGTTATTCCATTTTGTGAAAGAAAATTCCCAAATTCTGGAGCCATGACCGATATTCACCGTTCTCCTGAAGATCATTCAAACGAATCGGCCAGTAGTGATGCCTAGCTAGAAGATTGTTTTACTTATATTTCATTTGATATATAATTCGGATATACATATTTAATAATATTTTAGCTTTTTATGTCGAACCTCAAGTAATATATAATACTGTGGTCTATCTTGGTCTTTTTAATATCTAGTTTGTAAACGAAGTAATCAATATAGAAAATTAAAGTGCATATGTCAATATGTATACGCGTTTTGGAAGGTACATTTGTAGTACACTAAAAACTTATTTAACTCGGATGATAGAAGCTAGCATTCCATTCACCATCGATCCCACACGTATACTTATATGAATGAATGAAAGTCTGTAATATATTTACCGATTCTGAATTCTATTTGTATATAACCACTGAAAACATTATCAATTAGACTAATTATAAAAAAACCAACGAGTATGAAAGATATACTAGACATCAATTACTCATGACCAGTGGGATTTAATCAAGTTTAAGTTCTCAAAAAAACAATAACTTTATCTAAAACAAAATCAGGATATTCAAGATGAGCGCTATGGTTTGCGTTGGGGACGACAACGAGTTTCGAATTATCAACCAAATCGTGAATCTTTTTAGATTGGGATGGTGGACAAATCCAGTCCTTCTCTCCAACAATAATCAAAGTTGGTTTCTTGAACAATTTCAATTGGCTGGTATAATCAAAGTATTTTTCTTCTTCTGAATAAAGATCATTGTGACTTTTGGCTCTATATTTTGTTTTCAAGCAACTGGAAAGCCCTTGATCAGCGTTGTAGGTCTCTGAATAAAGTGGAGCCAAAGCAAAGTTTATAAGTTGCATCTCTTGATCACTATCAAATCTACTAAAAACTTTTTCCAGCATCTTAATTGAAGCTCCAGGAACCTTTGAGATACGATCTTTCAAAACCTTTTTAGCATCCTCTTCATGATGGTAACTTGGAGCTGTTCCCCTCAATATCAAATGCGACAGGTTGTCTGGGTATGTAACCGCATACTGTTGAGCTAAGAACCCGCCAAAACTTCCTCCAATAATGATACATTTCTTATCACTCTTATTTCTAGTTAGTCTTTCACGTAAAGCATCAATATCATCGACAAGTTGCTTGAAGGTAAAGGGTTCAGTGAAAGAGGAATTCCCATGTCCTCTGAAATCAAAACTGACAACTGTATAGCCAAGGGACGAGAGTCTTGAATAGACACTGAAATCTGAGCCTTTTGACCCAAAGCCTCTACCACCATGAAGAGTAATTATCAGTTGACCATCTGTGTTCTCTCCTGCAATGAAGTATTCTAAGACTGCGTTGTTGATTTCAATCGTATGAGGTGTTGGTGTTGTCATTTCGGTCATGAGCTTGAGTATGATAAATGTGAACACCTGTGAGCTGCGGTGGAATATATGAATTTCCACTGCTATGATTGGTGTAAATCATGATGGATTTTGAAGGCAGAAGGGGTTTCAAAATCATTCAAACCAGTTTTACCTATTCCAAGTCAAACAGACAGGTCTTCACTCACTCATCATCTCAACTTGATACACACGATACCCGAGTCACGACCGAATCACGAGTGAAGATATCAGGACGCCACAGTTTTTCCTAGGCACTCGGCCGAACCCTTACCAGCGGGATTCAAAACGGGGAAGTTCCGCGTTTCCACATTCAGCACATCAAATCCGCACGCCGTACACGATCGCTGAAATGGCAGTCTCAACACCCTTCCAGATGAATGCCATTTGATATGGTGAACCATGTTTTTGATCAAGTACAATGAAATAAATTAAAAAATTCAGTGTTCCCTCCCCCGTTTCAATCTATTCATTTTTTCTCACTATGCTACCTTCAAAACATCATTCAATCCAGCTCTTTACAACATGCTTCAAAAATCTCAAAGAATCAGAATCGCCATAGACAGAGGTGGTACATTTTGTGACATTTGGGCCGATATTCCAGGCCAAGGTGAACTTGTTTTCAAAATCTTATCAGAAGACCCACAAAATTATCCAGATGCTCCTGCAGAAGGAATTAGATTGGTGCTTCAAAAGGCCACTGGACATGACATATCTAGAGGAACAAAACTAGATGGAAATTTGATTGAATGGGTTAGAATGGGAACAACCGTCGCAACTAATGCTTTGTTGGAAAAAAATGGTGAGCCATTCATTTATTTGACCACTCAAGGATTTCAAGATGTTTTGGAGATTGGAACACAATCCAGACCTGAGCTTTTCAACTTGAAGATATCTAAACCGAAGGTATTATACAGTGATGTTATTGAGGCTGAAGAGAGAATCACAGTTGAGTCTTCTTCTGATGACCCCAACCCTTCCAACATTGATATCAATGATCCATCGGTAATTCTCACACCTTCTGGTACTTATATCCGAATTATAAAGCCTATTAATTTAGAAAAGCTGAAATTCCAACTGGAAGCCGCTCGTGATAGGGGGTATCAATCCATTGCAATCAATTTTGCACATTCATATCTGTACGATGAACACGAAAAGTTGGCTGGTGACCTTGCTAAGCAACTGGGATTTAAGTACATCTCATTGTCCTCAGATGTTTCAAGAACAATCAAGTATTTGGAAAGAGGAAATTCCACGTGTATGGACGCATACCTTACCCCACACGTTCAAAGATATGTTGAACAATTTTTGTCTTCTTTTGAGACGGTGCCAATTATTCAATTTATGCAATCAGATGGTGGTCTAGCTGATGCTAAACTGTTCAAAGGTATCAATGCTATTTTGTCGGGGCCAGCTGGTGGTGTTGTAGGTGTTTCAGAAACGTGTTATTTTGGTAAACCTTTGGTTGGGTTTGATATGGGTGGAACGTCTACTGATGTTTCCAGAATTGATGGAAATGGTTTTGAAGTTTCGTTTTCTAATAGTACAGCTGGATTTGATATTGCTGCAGGTCAATTACAGATTCATACTGTTGCCGCTGGTGGTGGATCTATTCTAAGGTTTGAAAATGGGTTGTTTCATGTTGGCCCTCAATCTGCTGGCTCTGATCCTGGTCCAGCTTGTTATAGAAAGGGTGGTCCTCTCACTGTTACCGATGCAAATTTGATTCTAGGTCGTCTTGTCGTTTCCCATTTCCCACATATTTTTGGTGCTAGTGGTAAAGAACCTTTAGATGAAGCTATCACCAAGAAAAAGTTTGAAGATCTTACAGCAAAGATCAATCAAGTTTCAAAAACTCAAATGTCAATATATGATGTAGCTCTTGGATTCCTCAAAGTTGCAGATGTCAAGATGGCCAATTCAATTAGGAAGATAACTGAGTCTCGTGGTTATGCTGCTAAAGATCATGTTCTTGTTTCGTTTGGTGGTGCTGGGTCACAAAATTGTTTATCGGTTGCGTCAAATCTGGGGATCCAAAAGGTCATAATACACAAGTACTCATCGATCTTATCAGCTTATGGAATCTCAAAGGCATGTATATCAAGAGAACTGAGTAGTCCTTTAGTACAAGAATATTCGACAGAGTTAAAGTCTTTGGCTTCGATTATGATTTTTGAAATGGAGGAAAAAATATTCGATGAGCTTTCAGCATCTCAGAATCTCAGCAAATCAGAAATTGAATTTACTCACACTTTTGGTTTGAGATACAAGTCTTCCAATACTATCTTTCAAATTGATGGTGCTTCGTCGGATATAAAACAATCCTTTTTGGATACACATTTTAGAGAGTTTGGATTTTTGCTACCTTCAACTTCTCCAATCATGGTATGTTCTGTTTCTGTCAAAGGAGAGGTTAAATCTTCAAGCGATAACAATGAGTATTTGTTGCAATCAGAATTGAAATCAGTTTATGATGATACGATCAAAGCTTCGGTGCCTCCTAGTTCGAATTCCACACAAACCGTTTATTTTGAAAATCATGGTGCCGTTGATGCTAGTGTCTATCAACTTCAAAGTTTACAACCAGGGATGGCAGTTCATGGACCTGCCCTTCTTATTGATCAGACCCAGACCATTGTGGTGAATTGTGACTCAGTCGCTAGAATTTTGTCTTCACATGTTGTTATTGATCTGGAATCTGATCCAAATCTATCCAATTATGCCAACACAAGCGAAGTCTTGAATGACAATTCCCCATTGTCAAAAGCAGACCCAATCATGCTCACAGTTTTTGGACACAGATTTATGGCTATCGCAGAGACCATGGGTAGAACACTACAAAGAACATCAGTTTCGTCATCCATCAAAGAAAGACTTGATTTTTCTTGTGCTATTTTCGGTCCAGATGGTGGTTTAGTGGCTAATGCACCTCACATCCCAATTCATTTAGGTTCTATGCAGTACGCAATTCAATATCAACATGAGTTATGGAAAGGAAAATTGAAGAGAGGAGATGTTTTGGTGTCCAATCATCCAGAAGCCGGAGGTACACACTTACCAGATATCACTGTTATTACACCTGTCTTTCACCAAAATGAAATAGTTTTCTACGTTGCATCCAGAGGTCATCATGCCGATATTGGTGGTGCCGGAATTACTGCAATGTCTCCAAATTCTAAAGAGTTATGGCAAGAAGGTGTTTCAATCAAATCTTTCAAACTAGTTAGTGAAGGGCGTTTTGATGAAGAAGGTATTGTGGAATTGTTCAATAAGGCAGGTGAGTTTCCTGGATGTTCAGCAACAAGAAAGATTAATGACAATTTGAGTGATTTGAGGGCACAAGTTAGTGCTAATCAAAAAGGTATCAATCTAGTTGAGGCTTTATTTGAAGAATTTGGTAAGCATTATATCCAGTTCTATATGCGTGCTATTAGATTTAATGCCGAGATGTCAGTGAGAAGTTTTTTCAAAGAACAATTCAAGCTACATAATGGGAAGCCATTAGAGGCTACAGACTTTTTTGATGATGGAACGCCAGTCAAATTGAAGATTACCATTGATGGAGAGAAAGGGGAAGCTTATTTTGATTTTAGTGGTACTGGTCCTGAAACATATGGTCCAATGAATACACCAGAGTCCATTACTCATTCATGTGTGATTTATGCTTTGAGATGTCTCATTAACATGAATATTCCGTTGAATCAAGGATGTCTTACACCATGCCATATTTTCATTCCAAAGAATACTATTTTGAACCCCAGTGATTTTGTTGCCGTTTGTGGTTCTACCATTTCAGGCCAACGTGTGACAGATGTCATTTTGAAATGTTTCAATATTTGTGCAGCATCCCAAGGTTGTGCTAACTCATTTGGCTGGGGTCGTGGTGGTAAGGATCCTTACACAGGAAAAGTTTCTCCTGGATTCGCTACTGGTGAAGCAATTGGAGGTGGGGTCGGTGCTATGGAAAATTATAATGGAGCCTCTGTTTGCAATGTTCATTGCACAAACACAAAAACCACAGATATTGAAATCTTAGAAACTAGAACTCCGATTCTCATTACCAAGTGGTGCATTAGAAGAGGATCCGGGGGTGATGGACGATGGAAAGGTGGTGATGGTGCTACTAGAGAGATTGAAGCTAGGGTTCCATTGAGGGTGTCTATCTTAAGTGAGAGAAGAATTTACAAACCATATGGGATAAAAGGTGGAAGTCCAGGTGCTCGTGGTGAGAACTATTGGTACAGACTTCAGTCTGACGGCAATTATATTGTGACAAAGATGGGTGGAAAAGAAATCATACAGATCAAAGCTGGTGATAGAGTTCAAATCAATACTCCTGGCGGTGGTGGTTATGGTTCTCGAACTGATAAATGAACCTAAGTGGTATATAGATATTACATGCTAATTTACATGCATGACGTATAAACTATAGCTAGACTTAAGTCTATATATATAATTTAATCACATGTGGATCTCTCCTATATTCTATATACGTGCATGAAAACGATATAAATTATAGATGTAATTAAAGAATTAGAACAAAAAGCTATAAAAATTAGTTATAAATAAAGCCAATGAAATACAAATCACAAAAAGCAAATTGTCATTAACATAATGAAACGAAGAAAAATCATAGTCATATCAAATATCAAAATAATAACAAAGGTCCAAATTTGCACTGCAACACCCATATATATCATATCTTTAACGGTATCCAAATAGGTTTCTCTTTCCATAATTGGATATTGAAGCTGGAGGAGAAAGGGGTGACATCAAGCCGCCACTGAAAGTTCTGGTTTCTCCAGAGTGTGAAGAATGAAAGGATAAACTAGATATAGAGTCATCATCGTAATAATGTTCACCACGGTTATTTCTAACTTGATAACGGTAACGACGGTTTTGAGTACTTTGATTAACTAGACTTTTCATCACTGATTTTAAATCTAACTTGGACTCCACATCCAATTTCAAATTAGCAATTTCATCTTCGAAGTTCTTCAAATACAGCTCAACCAGCATTTTATGTTGCTCCTGCAAAACTTGGGGAATCAATGCACCGTGTAACTTAAGCAAATTGTTCAAGGAGATGATCAAGTTGTTGAAACAGTTTCTCAAAATGGTCTTATTTTCTTCATAGTTGGCTTCATCAGAAGTAGTTCCAAAGAAGTATCTATATTGACCAACACCTCCATTGACAGGAGAATCAACAGTACCAGCCAATACTCTAGACAGATTACCGAACATTGGAGATTCTGCAATTGACTTTGCATCAATACCTTCTCTCAAATCCTGTTTAATACTATAGTCAATACTTGAAAGTTCCTCATTTTTTGAAACCAAGGACTTAATTGCATTCATGATTGGTGACACCTTGACAACAGCTGTGGTTTTTATCTCTGATCTATTCATCAATGTTGGGAAAGTCAAAAATGTTTCATAAGTAACTTCTTCGGTCCATAAGTTTGAAAAATCTGTTGAGCCTGGAATTCTTCTAGTAGAAACAAAAAGATTCAAATGCTTGTTGTCAATATACTGTCTTGACATAAATGATAGTCTATTGATGTCATCAGTACATTTCTGTGGTGCAACAGTTTTGATATACAAGTATTTACCAATTGGTGAATCAGTTAGCAATTCTTTGGCTTTCTCTTCATTTGAAATGATTCGGGACCCTGGATATAGTCTGTTCAAACGGTGGTTGATGGAAGTTATATGTTCATAAGCCATACCTTCATAAATAAATTCTTTACCTCTTATGGAGGCTGGGAAACCATAGCCGATAAATGAAATCTTAAAATAAGTTGAATCCAATCTACCAACAGTTTGCAATTCAGCAAATGCTTTGGAAAGTTCACCATAACAGTAACTCAAGCCAGCCAAGTCAAAGTTGTAATTATCATAGGCATCTAGTAACTCCTTATAGCATTCAACAGCTTGTTCAACTTTACCTCCCTTTGTGAAATTGGAAGCCATCAATCTGTACAAGGACTCTTTTCTCTTGAACTCAGACTGAGCTGGGAAAGGTGGTGCCTTACATGCACCCAAATATGAAGTAACATCCCAAGTGTAAGTATCTGCAAGTAGCTGCAATGACAATGCTGCTTGAGTATAATTCTTTTTATCTAGATGTGACACATACATTGAATTAATAAATGATTCCAACAATTCAGGTTTGTGTGCATTCATCAAGTAGCCGGAAATATTGATTTTGTGGAACGTTCTATCATCATCAAACTCATCACCTTCTGGAATGGACTTCAATTCGGCAGCTGTAGTTAAAAATTCGGATAAATTGTTAACAAATTGAGTCACAGTGGTATAAGCTTCATCTTCAACATCCAAAACAACATTAGATTTCAACGAAGTGATAAAACTCTTGATCTCGTCAATATCAGGTGAATATCTTCTACGGTGGAGGAAGATATCATACAAACTTCCCATAACCTGTGATTCCAAATTGAATAAACTCTGAGTCTCAACCAATTCAGAAACAATAATAGACCAAAACATTTTGGTACCAAACTCATGGCATTTCTCGTTTCTTTGCATACAAACAAGTAACAGCTCTGACATCATAATATAATCCTCATTTGAATAAAGCAATCTTTGGAACCCCGAAAATCTTTCCAATCCAAATCTAGTAATCTCCTCTTCATTAGCTGGTCTTCCCAAATCATTCCAAGTTGAGTATAAAGAAGAAATACATCTAGTTCTCAAATGTCCTGTAATGCTGAAACAACCCTTTCTTGGAATAATACTCAAATGTTCAATTGATGCAGCTTTGGAACATGCAGCTTTCAACATTGTCATGATATAATCAGTGAAGATCTTCTTTGGGAAACGTTCGATATGTTCTAGTGTTGGGAGATGAGTAAGCATCACTCTGACAAATGATTCAAAGTAGAGTTCACAAGTGGCAATGGTTAACGCTTTGAATGAAATCCATTTGTAGCCAGGATAATAAGATGGATCGATGATACTTCTCATAGTTTCAGTAGTTGCCACAATATTTACAGGATTGAAAAAATGGCGAGAAGGATCACCAAGAATATCATCCAAAGCAGCGTAACTAACAGGATAAGACTCACCAAGAATGTAAATTCTCGATAATAGTTCAGAAATGAAGTTAGAAATTTGAGCTGAAAGCACTAAAACAGCATTGAACTCCAACAAAATTTCACACACTGTTTCATCATTAACAACTGTAGATTCAATTGTATACTCCTCAAATGGGTACTCAGGAGGAAATAGTTGGGTAAATACTCTCTTGGGTTTGAACATATCATGAGAGCGGCAATAGTCTAAAACTTTGCTGTAAATACTTCCAAGTGGAGCGAATACTCTGGCAAACACCAAGTATAGCTTATCACAATTTCCGATCACTTTCTTGGATTCACCAAAAGACACGGACATTGCGGATAAAAGAACACCAAGAGCCAATCTGTAAGCATCGATATCAATAATTTGGTTACTCAAAACCTCAAACGCTCCAGCAATTGCAGTACTAAACAAAAGTTCCAAAGAGCTCACATCTTTAGAGCGGACAAGATTGTCATTATTCAAACATCTATTCAAAAAATATAGCTTGCTTATGATTATCTGGTGTTGTTTTTGTTTCTTTTTATTCATCAAAGCATTTGTGGATAACGCTTTTAAGGCCCCAAGACCTTTTGTACCAATTGCATCACTCCAAAGTGAAACACACTTTATCAATTGAAGAACGTCAAAGTTATTGCTCGAAGCATCCAAGACCAATTCTAAGTTGTCAATGAGAGTAATTTGATCAGCAACAACATTCTCTTTTTCAGAGGCTAGAAACGATGTCAAATGTTTAGAGAACTTAAGTGAAGTGGATTGAAAATAAATTTGATCAGAAACACAATGATTAGCAATATTCAAAACTAAGGCGGCAACACGACAAAGAGCACGTCCAGTGGAGTTCCATGTTGTTTCAAAATTCTCAAAGTATCTATTCATATCTTCAACTAAAAACTCTCCAACCAAAGGTAATTTCAATTTAAGCAATTCATCAAACAAAAAGACATATTCGTCTTGTCTGGCAATGGTGACGTCCAAAACTTGAACAATAGCTTCAAAAGTAACCGATGCTAATGTCTCCTTTGGGCCTTCATCAAACTTATTTGAATCATCGTGAGAAGGCGAAATGGGAGTTTCAAGGTCATCAATAGCCATACTGTAAATCTCCAACAACTGTTGAACCAACTCAGGGAAGTATTTAACAGTGATTGGGAATCCAACTTTTCTCAATTTTTGCAATGTGGCAATAAAACTACTTTGGTTCTCAACAATACTAGAGCGGAATAATTTCTTCCAATTTAGCACCATCTCAACGTAAGAATCAACATTATAGTGCTTACCAACATACTCCAAGTCAAAATCAATGGTACCAATTGGGATGGCTGACTGAGGAGAGTACAAGTCCAATGATTTGAATCTTCTATTAAATAATCCTGAAGTGTCAAAGATTTGGTTATGTTGTCTCATTGGATACTTAGCAGAAGCAACATACTTACCGTTGACATAGACATCAAAAAACAAATGATCACCAGTACCATTTGGTGATTTTGGCAATCCAGTGATTTGAATAACCTCACTAATGTACTCATCTGGAGAGGTGGAAGTGAATTGCCATTTTTTTGTTGGCTTTTCATTAGTACCTTTGGAAAATAACAAAGACTGTGAACTAGAAGATAATTCGACACTAATAAAAGGCTTGGCTTGAGTAATTGGAATATTATTAGTCTTAATCACACGGAGGTAAACACGATCGTATGATTCATCCAGGGGATTGAAAGACATTGTTTTCACAAAGTCAACTGCCTTGAAATCATTGAGGACAGCATCATCTGCAGAAGAAAATGATTCACTTCTTATCTCTTTAACCATAAGAATTAATTTCTCAGCACGAGGGTTGACAGCAACACCTTTGCTGGAACCAGAGATAACACGATCAACTAATTCACCCCATCCATTATTAGGCATAGTCATAGAAATGGCTAATGAGGTATTCATACCAGCAAACAGTTGCAAGTCTTGGGTTTCTTTGTTCATATAGGAAGAGAACATCTTGATAGTAAATTGATGAGCTTCACCTGATTGCAAATGACCTTTATTTCTTGAAAAGATACGAGAAATGTCAACCGCACCAGCACAGATACCTTTCTTGACTGTTTTTAATCCTGGCATTTTAGCAGATTGTGAAGTGGCAGTTTGCTGAAGTTTAATAGTTTCGGTCAACAAGGCAACAAGGTAGATTCTACCATTATCAATCTCGTTAGCAGGAATGTTCTTAAAAAGAGCAGCTGATATTGATTCCAAGGAGAATTGTTCATCAGGAGTGATTGAAAGAGCAAATGATTCAGTTAAACGTTTCTTGGAATTCCTCAAATACAAATAAGCAGTCATACCAGCATAACCAGTGGGAACCAAATTGGAAGAACCTTCGACGGCTTGAAAATCAACAAGAATATGAGCAGGTGGTTTCTGATCTAGCATATCATTCTTTGGTGGAATAAGTGGAGTGTTTGAGTTGATAACCGGGTAGTTTGGAGCCAAAGCACAGAACACTTGAGAAAGTGCCAATTTTGCGGGGTTGATTGGAGAGGCAGTACTTTCTTCCGTATTGTTGGTGAACAGTTCACCAGAATTTTCATCTCTAGCTAATATGCATTCGGAACCAGAAATATCTTTCGATTTCTTGACAGAAGAATTTTCATAGATCGTGAGGTTAGCGGCAGCAGCAATCTTAGAAATCTTAGTTAACAAATAAGCACATTCTCTATTGGCTAGTTGAACTTCATAATTTGTCAAAAGCTGATTCTCAAACCCAGTTCTAAGGTTATCTAATTCAACAAACACAGCGAAAAGTTTTTTGAAATGACCAAGACTACCTTTTGTGAAAAGAGCAAATAAATTAACGGCTAAAGCTTTCAAAGCTAATTCAATCTCTTGTGTTAAACCTTTTGAGGACAAGGCAACATCGTTAACAGGTAAAGTTGGTAATTTTGCTTTCTTGTGGGTTGGTCCAATGGCAGAGGAAGTGATACTGGCATCATCAGCAATATCAGGCAAATAAGAATAGTCCATGATGACATTTTCTTTAAAATCTTCATCTGAGTTGGAAGATAAGTCCAATTCCCTTAAAATCTTCAAATGGGATAGTGGTAAAATGCAAATGGAAACTTGAGACTCGGGTAACTTTTCCAGAGAGACCGTGGCAGAGGAGAAATAAGATGGATTGGGATGAGAAACAAGATAGCCTCTTCCCCATTTGGCAGAGGCATAAGAGCTTTCGGTTTCAAAGAGGTAAACCAAATCACCAGGATAAATATTCTTGAAGTGTTTCTTGATGTGGTCATCTGAGTAAGCGAGTTGTGGATTGTTTAATGGAGTGAATGGTTTCAAAACACGACCACACAGTAGTTGAGGTAGGGGAGACCAAGTCGCCATCTTTTGAGTAGCACTGTTGCTGTTGTTTGTGGTGGTTTTGCTGGGTTTTGTGGTAAATGATCAGGAGAATGGTGTGATACGAAACAGGGCAAAAAAAGGGGAAACACGAAAAGTAGGTGCCTGCATGTATGTATGTCCCACCCACACCGTGAATCTGATCCTGTTGTTGATCGGCGAAATGTGCATGCGTTGAACTGCATTAAAAAATCAATACAACAGATGAAAAAACAATCTGTCACGGTTGTCAAATTTGCCACTCTTGGAGGGAAGTGGGTGGCCTGAACAATTGTGTCTCACTATGGCAAGCACTTAGCAGCTGGTTTTTCTTTCTCTCGTTCTCCACCTGATTCATCTTGTTTGACTGGTAACTTTCTGGCACACGTGACGGTTGGAATAGTAGTGGACACGCTCCTCAAGCAGAATAAGGAATAGGGTAACCTCCGCTGGACGTTCTTGTTCTCCCCAGTGAATAGGGAGATTAAATTTGAATCAAAGTGGCCGAAGTTAGTCTTTGCACCAATGAGGAAGCCGTCGTCGAAAATGGTCTGATTTTTCCAAGTTTCAAGTTCAAATTGCTCAAAAATTTTAACTTTGCATCTGCTTGTATCAGCTTACGTAAGGCAGAAAGTTACCGATTTAAACACTGCATGCTGCACAATTGATCCAGAGCCATTGAGCCGCCATATTGACCCATGGCGGATGTCACTTCCGAAATTCGGTTGCTTACCTTTTGCGCCACCCAAAGGCACACCACAAATGTGGCTGGTGATAGTTTAGAAACAAAGCTGCCAAAATTGTGACCATCAACTTCTTTTCATTTTTCAGCACGTTCAACTTGTTCACCTGTATTTGATCGACATCATCACCCTTCAATGTTTTCACCACATAAATCCAAATATTCTCACAGAAAGTTCTCAATGATTTCTCAAAATCCAATTTTTCATTCCATATTACCCCAAAAGTTTCAGTGAAATTTACCCTCAAAGACATACACGCAATGTTTTGAATTCATCACATGAAATTTTGCTACACAACAACATATATATATGAGGTTATCACATGATTCATGAATGACTACAATCCATATGGCATATAACACGTTTGATCTTCCACAATTAATATGATTAACTTCTATTTTCACCAATTCTTGCACTTTGGAATTACCATGGAAAGAGGTATTGAGAGAAAACTTTCATGTGCAGATAGCTGTTTGGTTCATTGAAATATATGCACTCCCGACAAAAACAGATTGACCCCATAACAACAGCACATAGTTGTTCATAAGTTCAGTTTGCACTGCTATACTAGTACCATCCATGGAAAGTGGCTTTCCGGTTACGCGTATCATCTCTCATCGTCTCAGATCACCAACATCTCAACAGGTCATCATCATTCAGGGTTTTGTTTCCAAATATACACATCAGTTTTCCATGTTGCTACTTGATACAAGATATGGGTTATCTGATATGATTTTCAAGAATTGGATTTCCACAATTAGAGAAACTGTCTTCTGGATTCCACTTCAAACTCTTCAGATGTTGTTGATCGTTGACCATGGTTCGGTTATCAAATTACTTGTCGGTCTCCTAATTTAACACTAAAGTATAATTGATAATGTGTTTTCTTTTTGCTGATTTGGGCTAGCACAGAGTGCAGGAGCATGGCCTTGAAGAGAATCCGGTCTTATATCAAAAGCTTCAATGTTTTGCCGAGGTTTTCCAGTTTTAGACATTATGTTGAGCTAGATCCAGGAAGCTCCAGCTATTTAATTCCACGTTGATGGTGATCATAAATTGGTGTCAAATCAGATTATTCAGTCCATATTACACACTCTTCACTCTATATCTACCTTGGCTACCTAGTCCAACACAGTTTAACAATAAACCAAATTCAATTGGAGGTATATGAGCTTATCATGTGCACTTCTGATCTCTCGGTTTATTCGGCTTATGCTGATTATACTGCTGACAAATAAAGCTTAAGTAAGGATTTAAAAGATACGATCATCAAAAAAAAATTAAACAGAATTTCTTGATATAGATTGAACAACGTTATGATGGATTGTCATATGACTCATACATAAACCGACAACCGACGAAGTGTACCGGTCAACTCTCCAGCAGGTATACTATAGGTTCAATTTATAACTGAATTACATATGTTGAAACAAAAGTTCTTGGTCCGTATATACGGTATACGGGTCTCTTTGGTTCTGTATACAAGCTTAGTATAGGACTATGAGCAACTAGAAGCTGGTGGGGATCGAGGTGCACATGTACAGAGGAGAGGTTCCATAAACATTAAAAAATTTGCACTAGCTGTCAACTTCAAGATTACTCGATATACAAATTTGTGCCGCATGTGGCCAATTTTGGATCACTCCATATTTATATCTATCACCAAAATCAAAATTTGCATTCCAGTCGAAGAGATCGACTTCTTATAGTACTGCACAGATATCGTATACGTTCGGTCGGCCTGATTTACGTCTCTTTAATTCCCCATGGAGGTGCAAATATCGGCCCTCAAAGTTCAAAGCTCGGAGCTGTATATATATATTATTTTAACAATCAAATCTTCTCCATTAACAATTTCCATCTTCCGAAATTGTTCATTTTTCTACCGCAGGAAGCTAGTTAGCTCATGCCTTTTGAAGTTTTGTAACGTTTACTTTATATCTCTTGAAGAATCCAAATGTAAGGGTCTACATTTTGAGAGTGCATTTATTCATGCAAAGTCTTTGACAGCTGAAAACTGAAGAATTGGGCAGGAGGCGGCAGGCGGGTGCGGCTAGTGCGACCGGGAGTCGGATTCAAAGACAGAGCCCGGTTAGAGAGTTGAAGCGTTGTGCTTCCGAAGATAAGTGTGCGCTGTAGTAGCTGTGCGCTGTGAAAATATTGGCACGTCCAAGACATTCTTATAAGATCACACTATAATACTGTCTCGGGATCTCGTCGGTGCCTAACTCAGCTAACTCAGGCTAGCAGAACTGTTTTTCAGGGTTTATTTACCCAATGAGCTCTGCTGAATATTCTTCTCTGTTCTCTGCTCAACAATTAGTTCGAAGATGATGGTCAGATTCTTTGAGATGTGCTTGGTGCCCTGCGTTAACGGTGATGGTGGTTAGGCTTCTTTTTTGTTCAGATAATATTGTATCCAAAGGTCAAATGAGCTAAATCTCCAGCAGATTCATCTGATTCTTGTTCATTTAAATACATCAATGTTCCCTCTTCTTTTTCCATGCAGATGTCTGTTACTTGACTCTTGTCGTTTGTTTTGAATTTGGTTTCTTTTAATTGCTTCTTTGTTTTTCAACTTTTCTATCGTACTATTATTCACACATATATTTGAAGCTGTCATTCAAATGAGCTCTACAACTAATAACAACAACAACAAAAACAGTACAAAGGGGTCAGATACATCACCAACATTGAGTGAATCCCCTGCTCTAGCCCCAAAGGCTGCATCTTCTTCTTCTTCCTCTGTTGATAACAACGATGATGTCGCATCATCTGTTTTACCAGGATATGACATTGAAAAATCCATCACAAATCAAGGTGGTGATGATATAGTGAGAACTGAATCTCATGCTGAAGAAACAACAGATATTTCAAGGGTGTTGACAAATTCCAAAGCCATTCAAAAACAGTTGTCTAAATTAGATGAAGAAAATGTACCAATCCCTCCAATGGGTGGTGGAAGAGACTTACCTGCTCCGTTACCTGATGTTGCCGATTATACAGTCACATTTGATGGACCGGATGATCCTTTACATCCACATAACTGGCCATTGAAAAAGAAAATCTGGATGTGTGCGTTATTGGCATACGATACTCTATGTATTGCCTTTGGTTCTGCTATCATTTCAGGTGCTGTTCCATATATGAGTGCAATTTTCCATGTTCATTATGTTGTTTCCACTTTAGCTCTATCATTGTATATCTTTGGTTTTGCTACTGGTCCAATTGTGTGGGCACCATTATCTGAGTTGTATGGTAGAATTCCTGTTTTGTTCACTTCTTCATTCCTATTTACCGTGTTTAATTTTGCCGTCGCTTGTTCTGATAGACTAGAATCGGTATTAATTTGCAGATTTTTTGCTGGTTGTCTAGGTGCAGCTCCTATGGTTGTGGTTCCTGCTGCTATGGCTGATATGTTTGGTAACAAAACTAGAGGTACGGTTGTTGTCTTTTTTGCGCTAGCTGTCTCTGTCGGTCCAACAATGGCACCATTCCTTAGTGCTTTTATCGCTAAAAACTCAAGCTTGGGTTGGAGATGGGAATCCTTCATGGTTGGTATTATTAGTACTCCACAATTATTTATTATTCCTTTCATGAGAGAGACACATCATCCAATCATCTTGGTTAACAAAGCAAGAGAAATTAAGAGAAGAACAGGTATTTGGGGTATTCATGCTCCACATGAGGAGTTCAGTTTAACTATTAAAGAAATTGTTGAAAACAATTTGACTAGACCATTGCACATGTTGTTTACCGAGCCAATTTTATTCACAGTGTCACTTTACAATGCCTTCATCTATGGTATGTTGTACTTATTCTTGACTGCTTATCCAATTGTTTTCCAATTGGGTTATAAAATGGCTCCAGGTGTTGCAGAACTTCCTTTCTTTTCTATGATTATTGGTCAATTATTTGGTGGTGCCGTTTGTATCTACTACGAAAAAGAATACAATAGACAATTGGCTTTAAATAATGGTAAAGTTGTGCCAGAGGCTAGATTACCACCAATGATTATTGGAGGTATTGCATTCCCAGTTGGTTTACTGTGGTTCTGTTGGTCAGGTTACTATCATGACAAAGTTCACTGGATGTGTCCAGTTGCCTCTGGTATCGTTACTGGTTTTGGTATCATTCTTATGTTCATTCCTTCATTCAATTATATCATTGATTCATACTTATTATTTGCCGCTTCTGCCATTGCTGGTATGACCTTCCTAAGATCTGGTTTTGGTGGTGCTTTCCCATTATTTGCTCAATTTATGTTTGAAGCGATGCATGTCAACTGGGCAGGTTTAATGTTAGGATTATTTGGTTTTGTTCTTGTTCTTTTCCCTATTTCTTTCCTTAGATATGGTAAGAAATTAAGACAAAAATCCAAGTTTGCTTTTGATCTGAATTAAGTCATATAGCACTTCCACTTCTCAACTCAACTAACTATATGTTGCAGATTGACATTCAAAAATTGTTTTCATATCCTTTCTTTCCATTACTGAATCAACTATATCCATTTGACTTTCGCTCATTTTCCCTTTCCTTTTAATACATCAACTTAATGAATTGTCTGAACGTCCGTCTGTTATATATCACTCTACTTATACATCGATACACGTTTTGCTTTATATAATTTCAAGTTTACTTTTTGTTTTTTTCACCTATATGTTCAATCCCTCGATATATATGTGGCTGCCTTCCAACTTAAATATAGCCAGATGGTATAGTATAGGTCAAATGAATGTACGTATATATCTAACTAGTAAAATTATATTAGCTGTCTGATCTGTGTGATATGATCACTGGATTATTTTGAAGCCTCCTTGTGCAGGTCTAGGCTGACATTAAATTTTCTGTTCCTATTTGTATTTATATCTTCAGTTTGCTTTTGCTGTTCCTGTTGTGAAGCTCCATCTCGTCATTTAGGTCATGGTCTACTTGAGAGGCGCTTGACTTTCGGTTTTTTTTTTTGCGCGACATCATAAATGTCACACGCTTTTTTCCTCAAGGTTACCCTCTCTCAAACTCTTTCCATATTTTTCAACCTCCATCAAAAATGTGTGTGTCTCCACGATTGAATATGATAAACCCTCTGTTTACCGTCACACTACACAACCAACATCAAAAACATAGAAGTTTCACCAACCATGATGTTCCTTAGTGGTCCTATTAAGGACCTCAACAATAGCATATTCAACAAGCTGAAAACAACTCTCACACAAGTCAGATCAGCCCACAAGAAAGCTGGTGGTTCAAGAACACATATGAAGGATTCTGCAGGTAGAAGATTAGGTCCAAAGAAGCATCAAGGTCAACAGGTGAAGACCGGACAAATCATATTAAGACAAAGAGGTACAAAATGGTATCCTGGTGTGAATGTTGGAATAGGTAGAGACCACACATTGTTTGCATTGGAACCGGGATTTGTGAAATTTTATTTGGATCCTTTCCATCCTAAAAGAAAATTCATTGGTGTTGCTTTGAAACGTGAAGATAAATTGCCATACGATCATTTTGCCCCTACTGTTAGAAGACTAGGTCGTGCTGTCATTCAATCTGAAAAATTCTCCAAACAAGAGGAAGAATACATGCCTAGAAAAGAACAATTGGAATTGCCAGTTTTGTTGGAGAAACAACAAGCAAGAGAAGCCCACAGAAAAGCCAAAGTTGAGAATTTCAAGAAAGAACTTGTCAACTACATTCAATTAGAAAATGATGATTTGATTACCAAGGCCGCTGAAAGATTGGGTAAAATCGATGGCTTCCTCAGAGGTGGTAAATCACTTGAGGATGCTAGATTCTACACCACTTACAACCAGATTTACGACTTGAGATTGGCATTGAAAAGATCTGAGATCACCGACGAACAATTTAATGAATTAAAATCTGCCTACGAATCACTAGCCAGCAAAGTTGACTCTGCTTTAATGTTTGACTCCGACTTCAGATTGCATGAAAACCTCACTGCTGAACAAATCAAGGAAAGACAAGCTACTATGATTGAGGAGTTAACCAAATTGATTCCAGATCCATTGAAACCTGTCTCTAAGGCTAACAAATTGGAAGCTCTTAAGATTTTAGATTCCTCAGTGTTTACTAAACAACAAAAGTTGGCTTTGAAGAGAAAGTTCTTGAAGCCAACTTTGCCTGAATCTGAAGATACACTTGCTACAGGAAAGGATAAGAAAAAGGCTATTGTCATCAACAGAATCAACTATGAGACTAGAAGAGTTGAAACTATCTACCGTACCAAGAAGGCATTCCTTCCTTGATCAAACTTTCTGTATACATACTTCACCTCCATAAATTCTGTACATACCATCATCTTTAATAAATTTCTATGTTTATTTTAACTTAAACACCTTTATATAAATTGTATAACCCATGGAAATACAGATGGGTGTATCCTTAATTGTGGAATATGGAAGTCGTACATCTAAGATTTTTAAAACTTTCAAGAATAGGTAATTCAGATTATTGGTATTTACCACCTGCTATTAGTAATATCATTTGTAGTATGTAGAATGCTATTAAATTTTCACAAAGGAACACTCGAATTGTCATTAACTTTCCAACTTCCAACACCATCTGAATATACTTCGTTTTTCCAGACTTCCAACTTCGCTTTAACTTCATTCAACAACCATTCTCCACATTTCCAACCCAACTCACGATGAGCAGTAGAGCAAACAATCAAAATACTTTCTTCCATGACAGCAACATCACCCAATCTATGAGCAATAGCAATTTTTTCAGCTTGAAATTTTCGTAGTGCTTCTTCAGCCAATTTAATCAACGTCTTTAAAGCTAGTTGGATATGTGCTTCATAACTTAGTTTGACCACTGTTTTGCCTCCAAAATTGTTTCTCGTTGTCCCCGAAAATGATACTATTGCTCCTGAAGTGGGTGATTTCACAAAGTTTATCAATGGTTGGATTTCAAGGGGGTCTGTTGTTAGGAAGAGTTGTAAGTTTGGGTTGTTTGTTTGTGCTGTCCACTTGGTGTGTTGCTCTGACTGATTGAACGACATTGTTGTATTTGAATTTGTTTGAAAATCTATTTGTGGTATCTATGGTATGATGATTCAATGTAATGTAACTATTTCTTAATATTTGGCTCTAGTATGGTGTTATGGAGGAATATCTCAAAAGCAGTTAACGGTGTAGATTAACCTAGTAGATCTCAACAATTCTGTGCCCTCCACATCGCATGCAAAAATTATTTAACAACCCGACAAGAAGTTCGGTACTTCATAAAATTAGTTAAGCTATCTCAATACGTCCATTATAGTTAAATCCAGGAATATTGTAATTTCTGAAAAACTCTATATTTATGAAAGGTTTAAAATTGTGTACATATATATTCGATCAATAAAAGCCCAGCTTCACTCACAATTTTTCATCATGACTTTTCTTTTTCTTATCACTGGTCCTACTTAAACGTTCATGTTCGTCATCTAACAACATATAAGCAGGCAAATATCCATTCTTTGACTTGTCATCTTTCAACAAAGGGTTAGGAATAGTATTGTCAACGCCCCCAAGTGAGGTATATCCACGGTCGTATAATTCACAATATGGAATGTCTAAACTCTTCAAGAAAAACCAAATCTCACAAGTTGTAAATTGTAAAATTGGATGCACACGAATAAAATCAGGCCAACCATGATCTGTTCTGTTGAAGTTGGATAGAGTGGCACCATATGGGTCGATTTTTCTTATACCCACCATTATCGCCTTTACGTTTTTGTTCTCATCCAAGTATTCACGGAATCCATCCACCAATGAACAATTTTCGTACTTAGTGATGTTCAGATTGTATCTTTCGACTGACTCGTCTAAAAACTGATCCTGTTCTGGAAATGTAGCTTCTGAATTAATATACACTGAGTGTAATTTTGTGTTTGTTAATCCATCGATGTTGTTTTTAGCAAAATGAGAGTAGATTGTGGAGAGATAAATGATCAACATAACTAAACAATCTTTACCACCATTATAACTTATTGACAGTTCATCTAAAGAGAACTTCTCAAGTGCTTCTGATATCACATTGATAGTATTTCTGACTTGTTTTTGTGTTTGAAAATGTAAATCTTCATTGTGGAACTCTGGATAAGGGGAAGGAGATAATGAAGTGTATGGAGCAGGGTTGTTGAGAAATGACTCAACAAGATCATTGCACTGTTTGCAAGTTTGAAAGAGCGGTGAGTATGTCATGTTGTTTGGGGAATCTGCTCTTGAAGTTGTTGGTATATCTTGTTGGTTGTTGGGAAAACCGAAGAAAAGGTTTGAAAAGCACTTGAGTGAAGGTATTGGTGATCCATAGAAACCTGTGGAAAAGGCCGCCAGAACAGCGATCAGGAAAGCGCACGTGACTCCGGTGGTGAGCCTAAACTTGGCCATTTTGTGGAATTGGGATTTGTAACGGATGTGGACTCTGGACAATGGTTTGGACTCTGGAGTCTGGTGGGTACGTTGGTGGGTCCTGAGAACGAGTAAATGGAAGAAGAAAATGGTTAAAGAAAGAAAAATATAAGAAACTCTACAAAAAAGCTAAAACAAATCAGGACTTCAACACAGTCAAAATCACATCATATTTTGCTCACTAACACTACGAAAACGTGGCCGCTTCGATGGTCACCTTCGATTCAATCCATATCTTGGGCTCGATCATAAGTGAACAGTGAACAGTGAACACTTACTCATGTTGTATATACAGTTGAACTACACAGTTTTGAATATACACAAAGACACTATTTACTCTTTGCACTTTGGTTCAGTTTCAGCAGTATCTTCACCATCTGGTTTTTTGTGACCTCTTTTGGCAACTTCCATGGATTTTTCTTGGAATCCAGGAACCTTGAGATAACTGACACCATTACATGTCAATTGGTCGTAGGAAACATTATTCTTGACAAAATCACCAGGTTCCATCACACCAACATAAACAGTGGTAAAGTGTTTCTTCAAATCCAAAATTCTATTCAAACATGGTTTATTACCACTCAAACGGAAACTGCATGGTTCCATGGTGGTGTATAATTCACAACCAGTTGGTAACTCTTTATCTGGATGGGCAGCAAAATATTTAGCCAAAGCATTTTGTTCAGCATGAGTATTACCTTCCAATTCTCTGGTGTACCCGGTTGAAATAACTTTCCCATTGTGGGTGATGACACAACCCACACAGAAAGCATTGTCCATTGGAACACACTTTTTGGCCTGTTCCAATGCCAAATTCATCATCTTGGTTTGTTGCTCAACGGCCCAATAAGGTAACTCAGTTTCATAACCCCAACCTTTATCAGTGGAAGATTCATACTTGAATGCATGTAAGTATAACTCTAAATCATTAACACCTGGATCAGAATATAACTCAGCTTTGCAAGTATCACAGAATTTACCACTCATAATTTCACCACTTCCATCTGGATGTAACCAACTAGTGGCTGGATCAGTCTTACCAATCTTGTGTAGTTTTTCTTGAATTTCTTCAACAATAAAATCACCATTCTTACCTAAATTTTCACCCCAAATTTTTGGACTTGAATATAATGGGTCATTGACAATTGGATAACCTAAATACTGTAAATGAACTCTGATTTGGTGGGTTCTTCCAGTCAATGGTTTGCATAGAACCAAACTTGTTTCACCATCATAGTTTAATCTCTTGAAAACGGTCTTTGAAGGCTTACCATTCTCCTTATCAACAATATTGAAAGATAATCTTGGGTCAATGGTAGTCAGTGGTTGTTCCACAACAATCCCGTTCTCCTTCTCTTCCTCTGTTTCACCAAGTGGGAATTCACCTATGACTTTTGCAATGTATTGTTTATGGATTTCACGATCTCTCATTTGTTCAACCATTTTTTGAGCACTCTTACCAGACTTTGCTAAAATCATTAAACCAGAGGTGAGTCTGTCCAATCTATTACAAGGATGAACCTTGATACCCAGCTGCCTCTGTAACAGCAAAGTGACAGAGTTATGTCTGTAACGACCCGTTGGATGGGCAGGAATGCCAGACGGTTTGTCTATAATGACCAGATCGTCGTCCTGATGGACAACTTTTATCGGACGAGAAGAAACAGGAGGCTCGTGGCGGTGCACTCTGTGGCACATGCAGTCACCGTTGCGGATCACAGAGTCGAGTGTGGCTGGTACCCCGTTTAGCGTCACGTGACCGTTGGCAAGGGCCTCAGTGTACTGCTCTTTGGTGTAAAGTCTGAACTCAGTGGAGAAAAGATCAAGGAGCTTACGGTTCTGCCATCTCAACTTGCAATTTGTCATGTATGTGAAGTAGTAGGGGCTGACTCGTAGAAGAGGCCCATCGACAGTGTATTCAGCTTCGTCTTCCTCATCTTTCATGGACTTGTCTTTGGGAAGGTTGAGAGAAACCAGGTTTGAGTTTTTGTCACCTCCAAGTTGGCTGTACGCACTTAGTTTATGGGCGTCCTGGTGAACTCTGCGCACCTTAAAACCTTGGGCGTCCACGGTGACTGCTGATTGCATGCGTTTCTTGAGGTTCTTGCCCATTGTGAGGAACATGCAATGGAAGTGTTTGTATTCTGTGGGTGGGAATGTCGTCTTGATGGATGGTGAATTGTGATCACTGATCTGTGTACGTGTAGAGAGAGGATGTCTTAGTTCTTATCTTTAAATGTGAAAAAAAAAATATAAAAAAAACAATTAAAGCGATCGATCGAAACGAAAAAGAAGAAATAAATCGTAAGCAGCGTAATCAGAAATTGTTGGCCCTTGGGAACTGGGTCGTATTGTGTCAAAGCTCAAACTCATCACTCAAATTGACTCAGATTGTCAACACCACCACCGAAAACCATGTTCACGGCGTCTGCCTTCAACTGCATCAAGAAACAGCTATTATCCCCAAAATCATCTTTCAGACTACCTGCTGCAACCATGTCCTTCTCTAACATCGCTGTGGATAATTCCCCGCTTTCCAACTACTCTTCTTTCAATCCTCAACTGAGAGCTACGATCCAACAACTAGATGCCATAGCTCCAAGATTCGAAGTCAACAAAGGTGAAATCGAAATCTTGAAAAGCCCCTCTGATTTCTATTCTTTATTGAAACAAAAGATTTCAAAAGCTCAAGATCGTATCTTCTTATCATCCTTGTATCTTGGAAAGACCCAAGATGAGCTCGTCCAATGTTTACATGACTCATTAACAACAAATCCTCAAGTTAAAGTTACAATTCTGCTTGACTGTTTAAGATCTACAAGAGATGCTCCTCATAAATCTACAGCTTCATTATTGGTTCCATTAGTGGAAAAATTTGGCAATCAAAGAGTCGATATCCGTTTTTATCACACGCCACATTTAGGTGGTTTAACAAAACGCGTTCTTCCCAAGAGAATTAATGAAGGTTGGGGTTTGCAACATATGAAAATCTATGGTGTTGATGATGAAGTGATTTTAAGTGGTGCTAACTTATCTGAAGACTATTTCACTGATAGACAAGATCGTTACTATGTTTTCAAAAACCCAAGATTGACAAACTACTATTACACTGTTCAACAAGCAATTAGTTCATTAAGTTATCAAGTTCTCCCATTTGAAAATCAACAAAAGTTTGTCTTGGAATGGCCTACAAATAACAAAGCATCTGAACCACATTTGAATCTTCATTCCTTTATCACAGACTCTACCAAACTCCTATTGCCAATCTTGAAGAGTCACATGACTGCTCCACCGGATGCCGATAAACAAATCAAAAACCCAGATACCATAGTTTACCCAGTGTCTTCATTCGCACCTTTGATGAAACCAGACTACTCTACAGAGAAGCTGGCTATAATAAGATGTTTATCACATCTAGCCAACAAAGAAGCAAAATTTACATTCACTGCAGGTTATTTCAACATGCATCCAGATATTCAATCTAAGATCCAATCCTCATTATGTCGAGGTGAAATCATTACAGCATCTCCTAAAGCCAACTCTTTTTATAAATCAGGTGGTATCAGTTATTATTTACCTCATGCATACTTGTTAAACTCATTGAATTTCTTGAAATCAATGCAAAGCAACACTAAACATCAAGTGTCGTTGTTAGAATGGCAAAACGGTGAAGTGAACACTAAGGGAGGTTGGTCATATCATGCTAAAGGTATCTGGATCAGCATGGCTAATGAGAAATGGCCAAGTATCAGTGTCATTGGTTCCTCAAATTACACCAAGAGAGCATATAGTTTGGACTTGGAAACTAATGCCTTAGTTATCACTAAAGATGAAGAGTTGAAGAAACAAATGTTTGATGAAGTTGAACATTTGAAAGAACATACTAAAGAACTAAAGATTGAAGACTTTGAGAAAGAAGAAGAAAGACAAGTTGGTTGGGGTGTTAAGCTTGCTGCTAGATTGTTATCTGGTATGTTATAGGTTATTGTTTGCATCTGGTCAACTTACTCATCTACCCATATATCCAACCATTCATCTGTCCCTTTATCCATAAATCAATACATTTTCCAATTGCATGTTATTATATGATACAAATACCTATGGATCACGCTTAATCGTTTGTTCGTTTTTTCTTTTTATATTTTCAAAATTCACATTTGTTGTGTATTATCTGTTTTGGGTCCAGTTCACAGAATTCACGATCATAAACATTGATATTCTTCTGAACTTGATTGTCTTTTGTACATAGAGCAGATCTTTATCATGCACCTTTTTCCCCTACTTTTTAGAATACATCTATATACATTCCGTTTACATATTAGATTTTTATTAAATAATTCAATATTTATTAATCGAAATAAATATATGTATAATGTAGAAAATTAAAAATTAAATTAATGTATTTAAACATTTTTTTTAATTAATATTAAAATTCGAGTATGCACTTTGCATGCATATACATGGCCATATATTTCTTTATATATATATATATATATAAGCTAGAGCTGAAACAGTATCTAATTTGTAAAATTAAGGTATATATATAGCTCTGAGTAACTGTAAAATGTAACAAAGATGCCCGATCAATTTTCAAATTAGATAATCATCATAATTTGGGGGATAAAATAGTAGCTATATATAGATCGAATTTGGTAAAATTTTAAATAATAGAATGATAAAATAATAAACTAAAATGTAATAGAATTCAATGATAAATTTCAAAATTGTTAAAATGAGTTAATGGTATTAATTCATATATATTATATAATTCTCTTAAAACAATTGAAATTTTTCTGGTGAAAAAATAATATTGATATATATAAAAGAGAAAAATATATATAATCAAAAGAGGAGAGCTTGAGAAATAATGAAATTTGGTTTAATTAAGTATATTTGATAATTATATAACAAATGGCAAGATCATGTTGGATAGCAATTGTTATATGTGCATGCGAAATTATGAATGCATGCTTGCATGTGTAAATAAGCTAGAAAAACGTAATTTGTATAAATTTGAAGAGAAATATGAGAAAGTATAGAATTTATAAATGAAGGCCGGAAGTTAATCTTTAAATTGCTAGGCATCAATAACCTACTATTTCATGATTTATATATCATTTTATAATTTTATAATTTTGCCAATTAATACCGCTTTAAATATTTTTCATTCAACTTTTAGGTTTTTGAATTAGTTTTTTAAATATATATATGATCTTATTTTTTTTGGTAAAAAAAAAAATAATAATAATAATTTATATAGCCATTAAAAAGGAAAAAAAAAGTTAAAACATAAGAATTATTGAAACACGGTTAAAACCTTTTTTTTATGAAGTTATAAAATTTTAAAATGTTGAAAATGGGAGAATCAAAAATTGCGTAAAAGATAAATCAAGTGTCAAAGTGGACTGGCACTTAATTATGCCAATATTAATTGATAAAATTCCCAAACTTCTAAATTACATATATAAAATTGATTAATTTACAAATTAATTAATACAGGATATTGATATGAATTAGGATAACTTCATATTGAAAAATGATAAAATGTCAAAGCTGTAAAATATATATATATAATTTATAAAATGATATATTATATAGAAGGTATATAAAATAATTCAAAATATATATGATAATATTGTTAAAAGTTAAAACAAACTAATTTAAGACTTTAAGTTGATCTGGTATATATGAATTGATATAAATTGATAAAATGATATCAAAGAAAATATTAAGATGATAGAGATCAAGGTATAGATTGAGTAAAGACTAGTTAAGTGGAATAAAAATTCATTAATGTTAAATTTCTTAATTAAAATGCCCATGCATGCAATGAATATATTGATCTAAAATTATCAAGATACTAAATTTGGGTGAATTGCAAGTATAGTTTATAAGTCACTGCACGTATGTGCAAAGTGCATGACTTGGAGAGTTAATTATATCAACTTACCATTTTTCCAGTTTAACATTCATGATTCTATTATTTTATATTACTTTATTTACATCTTTGTGCCTCTTCCTCTTATTACTTTTTATCCAACTTATTATTAATTAGTCAAAATTCTGAATTAAGATAAATATGGAATATTGTGGCAAGTAGTTCTCCCAGCTAGAGCCAATTTTGAATTGCAACGTCTCGATATTAACAAGTTTCGAAAATTATATAATTCCACTGGAATTAGCAGAAATCAAAAAGCTGTACGATCTCAATTTTCTAGCTAGGATAAACCTCCCAACTGTGTATTATACGTAAGCAATTTAATATTTTGAAAACAAACTGAATTTATTGATTGAAACGAGAGAAAACTTTTGAAAAATGTCTTGTATAAATAAAAAAAAAAGAAAGCTAGACAATTTTGACCACGGACGTATGTATTTATAAAATTGAATCAATAAAAGCAAGTGTGCGTAAAGAAAAAAAGAAAGTGTGCATAATAATATGTTAGAAAGAAAAGATATCATTTCTGAAGGTACAACGTGAAAACAAAAACAAATAAAAAATTTGTACTTTCAAATTCCTGGGAAAAGAAAAACAAACTTGTAATGTGTGATTTTTTTTTTGGAAAAAAGAAATTGAGACCCGCCCGACTCATTTAATATGGTAACCCTCAACTTGAATAAATAAAACAAGCAAACAAGCAGACCTAAAAAAATGTGAAAAGAGAAAAACAGATCATTTCTTACCAGCCTTCACAGCTCTTCTTTGTTTAACGGCATCAGCCAAAACATTCAAAACGGATTCAGTGTCTTCCCAACCAATACAAGCATCAGTGATGGAGCAACCGTATTTCAAACCAGATGGACCTTCAGGTGGAACATTTTGACGACCTTCAGCTATGTTACTTTCAATCATCAAACCACAAATAGCAGAAGAACCATTAGCAACTTGTCTTGCAACTTCAGCAGCGACGATAGGTTGATTCTTATGGTTCTTATTGGAGTTACCGTGAGAGCAATCAACCATGATTCTAGCTTCACCTTCTTTCATCATCTTAGCCTTAACTAATTCGGCTTCAGCTTCTTTAACACTGGCCTCATCGAAGTTAGTACCCTTCTTACCACCTCTCAAGATGACGAAACAATCCTCATTACCTTCAGTAGCAACGATGGCAACAACACCAGGCTTGGTAACGGACAAGAAATGATGAGGATGGGCAGCGGCTCTCATGGCATCAACGGCAACACCCAAAGTACCATCGGTACCGTTCTTGAAACCCAAGGGGAAAGACAGACCAGAAGCCAACTCACGATGCAATTGAGATTCAGTGGTTCTTGCACCAATAGCACCAACACTGAACAAATCAGATAAGAATTGAGGAGAAATAGTATCCAACATTTCACCAGCAATAGGCAATTTTTCGTTCAGTTTGACGAACAATTCTCTTGAGATTCTTAAACCTTTGTTGATGTTGAAAGAACCATCGATATCTGGATCATTGATCAAACCTTTCCAGCCAACTGTAGTTCTTGGCTTTTCCAAGTAAGCTCTCATGACAATGCATAATTCATTCTTAACTTTTTCATTGATCTTGGATAATCTTTCACAGTAATCTAAAGCAGCCTTAGGGTCATGAATGGAACAAGGACCAATGACAATCAACAATCTATCATCTTCACCTCTAAGGACATCGGTGGCAGCATTTCTACCGTTGATGATGGTTTCTTCAGCTTTGGCGCTAACTGGGATTTCAGATTGCAACAAATCAGGTGGGGTAAGAGGATTGTAACCGGTGATTCTCCAATCTTCAAGTCTATTTCTATCACCGATGTGAGGGTTTTGCAGGAACATTTTTGATGGGGCCTATAATAAATTTGTTGGTTGTTGATCGTTAGTATTATAATCTTTCTCCGGACATTTGGAAACTTCTGCTTGATCATTTCTGGTCTCATCTTCCAAGTAAGTTCCATCTCAGCCAATTGTAAATTTTTTCTTGGTCATCGAGAAAATCGAAAATCGCAAAATTCAAAACTGCTGCAGATGCGGAAAAACTCGTGTAATAATATTTATCCGAACCGAGTGCTGATCAAATTGACAAAATGACAGTCGAATGATGGAAAAATGTGTCTTGGGAATGGGTTACTAGATAACTGGAAGGTATAATGGTGATGTGTTTGTTGATTAAAGGATTATAAAAACCTTTTTCTCAGGTTTGAAGATCAGGGTTTTTCGTCTCAGCCATAGAAGCACGGATCAGACAAAGGGCTTTAGAAAAATTTGTCTTGCCGGATGAAATGTCAATGACTCATATGCCAAATCACCACGTTGTCACTGGTAGTCCGTCATTAATTTCTGATTGATCTGACGGAATAGACGAGGTTGTTTACCAGTGACAATGATATTATGCTCTGTTGTTTGGTGGATGTCTTTGATGTATAGGTTCTGACTGGCTGGTGTCGAAAATTTTGACACCGGTAAAGGACTTGCTCGGTGTGCACTGCATATTTTTGATCTGTACGACGGAATGACATGCATGTTATGTTTCGTATTGAAAACAGTTAACCATTTGTGAAATCATTTCCTTGACAAATGATATCATATGTGATTCTTAATCGTGTTGGGTGACGTTGTTGATTCGAAACAAAAAATTTGAACAAGAGAGGCAGAAGTCAAGAGAAGGAAAATTGAAAGGGCCACCCAAGTGGGTAAAGTTAACATACTGGCATTTTTTGTTGGTAATTTTTTTTGTGTGGGTATTATGTGTGAAGTGTGAGAGTGTATTATCAATGTAATGTATAAAACAAGCTGTGAACAGGTAGATAAGTTTATTAAAAGATTAAAAACATGAATTTATAACAAAAAAGCAGAGTATATAAAAGGGAGAAAATGAAAATGAGTCAAAGTTCAGAAGGTGACTTCAGACTACAGTCCGGCGATCGCAAAAAATTAAAAAATTTGACGCGCCTTAACAAATTAGCAGAACAATATTATAGTTAAGGCCCACATGGCTCTCATATGAATGTTCGAGTCACTGTGACCAAGTGACCAGTGCAATCATATTCTTATACGTCCCTCCACTATGTTCTCATATGTGGATTCATCCAACACCTTATACGACTTGGTCTTGTTGTCCAAGTAGAAAACTTCCCATTTACCAGTCTTTCCAAGAGGCAAGGTTGGATTTCTGAAAGCTTTGGTTGAAATCTTGTGATTTTCATTCAATTTGATGGTATCAAATCTGATAAAGCATGGTCTAGCATAATGTGGTAAATGATTGAAAACTTGATCAGCAACTTTATCCAAGATGGCCAGTTTATCTGGTAACTTCTCTTGATTACCATTCATTGTTTGTAAGATGGCATAACCGCAACGTCCTTCATGATTCTCAATTTTGGCTCCAACAACTATACATTGTTCAATTTCATCAATTCTTAATATCTCATTTGAAACTTCGGAAGTTGAGACATTTTCTGATTTCCATCTGTATGTATCACCCATACGATCAACAAAATGCAAGCATCCCATTTCATCAAATTTCATTAAATCATCGGATCTCACATAACAATCACCCCTCTTGAAAACATCTCTGATAACTTTAGAATATGTGGCTTCATCATTGTTTATATAACCTGGGAAAGTATTTCTAATTTTCTTGGGATTCATCACACGTGTAACAAGTTCACCTTTAACGTTGGGTGATGGTTCTTCACAAAAACCTTCCTCATTTCTGTAGATTGCATTATCATCGTCATCACGCATTCTAACCAAGTTATATTCAAATTTGACAACTTTAGAAGCTATCCAACCATAATTTCTAATACAACCAATACCAACACCGTTGGTTTCATAACATGTCGTAGCAAATGGAGATTCAGAGGCTGCATAAAACTCACCGATGGCATATATACCAAATCTATCTTTAAATTTGGTCCAAATATCTGGTCTTAATCCATTACCGATAGCCGATATAATTTTACCTTTCATGAATAACTCATCCTTTGTAGTTGGTCCATCAACCAAATAACGACAAACTTCACCAACATATTGAATGGAATTAGCACCGGTCAATTTAACTTGAGTCCAATAACTACTCAGCGAGAATTTGTAGCCCAAACAAAGAGTACCACCTTGATAAATACTAGGGAGAACACCTAAAATGGAAGCAGTACCATGGTATAATGGCATAGCAGTATACATTTTGGTAGAATGATTCCAACGCATGGCACCAGGAAAGAAAGAACTAGCGAAGAAAGTCTTACGCCATGAATTGACTGCTGATTTAGGCAAACCGGTGGTTCCGGAAGTGTTAACCAAGACACCAGGATCGTAATAATGTTGTGTATCTCTTATAGAATCTAATTCTCTGAATAGTGGCTTATCTTGAATATAATGTAACAATTCGATTTCATCAAATTGGACGATGTTGATCTTGGAATCACCACAAGCTGCCTTGATTTCATCTAATGAATTGTTCAAATTGGCAATGCAAGGATCAGTTTTATCCGCAAGGATGATTTTGGTTCCGACAACTTTGATAGAATGAACCAAAGGATTATGAGACAAGTTATAGTTCAGAAAGCAAGGCACAGCACCCAAGTTCCATAAAGCATACCATAAGATGATAAAGATAGGTTTGTTAGGAATGAAAAAGCAAACAACATCACCTTTAGCGATATTATACTCATGATGTAAAACATATGACATTTTCAAAACTAACTCCAATAGTTGGGAATAAGTGAATCTTTCAATGGCAAAGGCGTTATCACCATCAACTGAAAATTTTTTGCCCGGTAAGTTTCTAGCATAAACGATAGCGTCTTTGTTTGGGTATTTCTTCACAGATCTTTCCAAAGCATAAAATAGAGAGTGTCTATGAGACACCAAACAGTGATAGATATGGACAACGACCATAGGTAAGACGGCCCAGGCCAAGTATAAGTCTTCAGTAACTCTGTATTTTTTCTCCCATTGCACGAGTTTTCTGTACTGTTGCAGGAGGAAGTCGGGAAGGTAATCCATGGTGTGGTTTGTTGTTGTTGTTTTTGCTGTTGCTGTGAATAATAGAGAGATGGATAATAATGTGATTTCAGGATATTCTAGTTGAAGAAGAAGGAACAGAAGGGAAGATGGAAAAAGAGACAAGTACGTGTCTAGATATAGAGGTGGGCATGGGTCTTCAAGTCTTGAAAGAATACGACACGGTTGACACTTGCCATTTTTCACATGTTGACGGTGAGTGACACCGTTGAGAGTCGAGATCTCCACTAGTGACTAGTCTCTTTAATAGCGCGCTTTGCAAATTGCACGTATAGTAACGGCGTAATATCATTTGTAGCATGTATGAGCCTCGAGTTGCTCGGTATCACTTAAATGTGGTGTTTTCCTCACTGTCTCAT
Organism: Ambrosiozyma monospora; assembly: GCA_001599995.1. Classification (NCBI taxonomy): domain Eukaryota; kingdom Fungi; phylum Ascomycota; class Pichiomycetes; order Pichiales; family Pichiaceae; genus Ambrosiozyma; species Ambrosiozyma monospora. The sequence goes on from BCIP01000013.1 coordinate 212,778, forward strand.
TTCATAGTCATTCTCATCAACAAAACATCCACATCATGAACCCAACAACACCAGTGAACATTTCTTACAATTTGTTGAACAAATCTGATCTCTTCATTGAAAATTCCTTATCACGATTTCTAGCTGTAGCTGAATCTCATGGCAAATATTCAAATATTGCTTACAAAAAAAATTCTCTTCACCCGGAAATTTATTCTGGTTCCTGATCGTGTATATAACTTTGCATGTGAAAAAATTACTTGGGTTTCTTCAATAAGCAATTGTTCTGACCAATCATCGTATGAGTTGTAACCCTGTAACATCTTGGCTTTGGACGGTGGTATATTGTTCTAAGTCTCCAATACAATCAAGTGAGCAAAGTCATCTGATGAATAATTGGCCCGAGACTCGAGAGTCGAAATTTTCGGCGAGTACAGCTAAATTGTCTTACAAACTATACTTCGGTCATCGGTACGAAACTCAAGACCTATATGTTAATTTGTATGAAATGTTCTTCTAATCGGTGCTGAATATTATTGGGATATTGATCATTGATCGATGAGGATAATATCCGGCACAATTACTTTGAAGCTTATATTGAAACGATTCTCAAACTACAAGTAGGATACAACAACTTCCTAGCCCATTTTTTAGAATAAAGAAAAAGCAATTTATAACTATTTGGCATATCGAACGCAAAAAACAACAGATATATTTATGTATATCAGTAAGGAGAAAGTATCAATTACAGTTAGCAATGTTTTGTTTTGGTATCAAGAAAAAGACAAAATTTCAAATACAGTCCATATTGTAGCAATAGTTAAAGTCAAATTCAAAGACAATTAATCCAATCACCACTCGGAATCACCCGTAGCTTTTTGGAAAGTGTAATCTTTGCCTTCGATATTGGCAACACCATCTTTCAAATTACACTTCCATTTGTTCTTGACTCTTTGAACACGATCATAAAGACACAACATAATATTAGTTTCAGGATCATCATTATCTTCTTCATCTTCTTTATCATCATCATCAGGATCATCCAAATCTGAATTAATCTCATCTGAATCAACACCCAAATCAGAACCTTGATCATCATCTTCATCAGACTCCAAATCATCAAATGGTCCATCAACTTGTGATTGAGTTGGTATTATTCTCATCAATTTCTTCTTTTTCTTCATTTGTGTCTTTTTCTGCTGTGTTTGCATTTGTTTCATTAGTTGTTGACCCAATTCACTCCTACTATCAATTTCAAACTCGATTTCTTGAATAGGTCCATCAGATTGTCCAATCGTGGCACCACCGGGTAAAACAATACCACCATGTGCAGGTTTAGTATCTTCATCACCACCTATAGTGGCGGCAGTAGGTAAAGCCAAATCCGATTGAGGTAAATGTAAACCATGAACACCACCAATATCAGCACTAGTATCATTTGAACCAGCACCACCATTAGCACCCAGGTTGGCAAATTGCTGAGAATTCATCATTGTTTGAGCATGATGCTGAGCTAATGGTAAATCATCTGAACTATTGTCATCATCATCTTCTTCAACATTATCCCATGAAAATGTAGCCACTTTGGTTTTAGACAAACGTTCTCTCCATATTTTTCTTAAATCCATCAATGTTTGTTCATCTATACCTGAGTCTTCAAAATCTTGACGAGATTCTTGAATCACATCATTTATGATTCGTTCATATAAGTCGGCCTATATTATATGGTTGAATTAGGTTGGATAAGAATTGAATTCGTGGTTAGTAATCAAAGGTTGGAATGAAAAGAGAGGGGCTTGAATGATTCAAACGAGTTACAGATGAGACCAAGCCAAAACTGATGGAAACACAGATGAGTTGAGACAACAGGACATACGCATTCTTTATTGGACATTGTTAGGAGATGATGAGCAAAGAAACAAGGGAGTGTGTAGAGTAAGCAGTCAGCAAAGAGTCATCATCCACACGCATTTACACCATACAATTTGTTTTGAATCTGATACCGGCTCCAGAATCCAGATAGAAATTACAAAATTCGTGAGCACTGAGAAAATTCGCTGCAATTTATAGGAAAGTACGCTGTGGCGGTGCATCAGCGGAATGGTCACTAGGTCACGAGATCTCAAGATCACGTGGTAAGCTGTGGCTGAGACTCTCCATAAAATGAGACGCGTCAGTTCAGTTCAAAGTTGCAACTGCAAAAAAACAAAAAACAAAAAACAAAAAACGAATCCCCTTCAAAAATCTGTTGTTTTGATTTTCTCTCGCAAGGGAAGGCAAGAAACTAGAGTTAGGAAAACAAATCAACTGCTGACTGTTTCCCCTTTTCCCCCCGTTCCTTCTTCTGCCTCCAAACAACACCATTCACAAACATACACACAATGTCTACACCTAAGTCTGCCGCAAAGACGAAGTCACTACCTGCGGTGTCGTCCGACCCTTTCAAAAAAATCCCCCATGGTCTCACCTATAAACATGAAACGAGACACCACTCAAAATCAACATCAACATCAACAAAAGCTACAAAATCCAAGTCTGCAAGTGCCAAATTAAGAAGAAATTCAATGTCACCTCAAGGAAACTCTCCAATGGTGTCTCCTGTTAAACTTAGACACCCTTTAACTTGTGTTAAAGACCCTATCAACGCACAAAAATTTGATGAGATTGTCTCTAATGCCAAACAAGATCTAACTAGTGTCTTGAAAGGTGCTTTGAAGGGTGGTAAAGAAAACACAAAGAAGAGTAAAAAGAACAAAGACGGTAAGTCAGCCCCTGGTTCACCAAGTAAGTCAAATGACACAATTGATGAAAATGATTTCAATCCAGATGACCCTCAAATATTGGAATCTCTGCAAAATTCAAGTATCATTAAGTTAGTCGTTGATGAAGAAAACAATGAACCCCAATCTTCTCCAATTAGAAGAATCCAATCTTTTAAGAAAAGACATTCAGATACCAACTTGTCTGAAGATGCAGTTTCCAGTTCTGCAAAGAAACAAAAATTTGATGATTCATTGATTGATGATGCGGACGAGTCTTTCAAGACTCCTTCTAGAGAAGACAAACCTTTGAATACCCCATTAAGATCACATCATTCTAGATTATTATCCGATTCAGAATTACAGAAGAAACAAGGCACCGAGGATGAAGGGAGTCCAGCTAGTCAATTTCAAAACAGCCCTTTAGCTAACGTGTCACAAGGTGGTATCTTGGATGAGGTTATCGATGGAGAAACTGAAGTTATCAACAGTTTGAAGAAGTCAAAGGAGAACAAAGTTTCAATCCATGATATCATTAATTTAACTGGCAGTTCAATGTTTGATGATGCTTGTGAAAATTTGGATGAGGCAGAGTCAACAGTGGGAGAAGGTGAAGCAACTCAAGATTCACAAAATTCACAAGTTTCACAATCCAAAGGTGAGGTTCTGTCACCTGTCAAGTTTTCAAGTTCAGGTTCTTCTTTGGAGTATTTTAATCAATATTTCGATCAAAATGGTAATGATTCCGATGAAGATGAGGATGCTGACGTTAATGCTGAATTAGAGATCATGAATCAAAAAGAACAACCCGTGTTTAGCGTCGAGCAAATGGAGCAAGTCAAGGAAAAATACCAAGATTGTGTTGATACCTTGGAAAGTTCATTGAAGGATAAAGTTGAGCAAATTGAACTGGTTTCAAAGAAATTGGGTGAAGAACAAACTCATACTGATTTTTTGAAAGAAGAATTATCTAATCTTACCGATGAAAACCAAAAGCTAGTGAAATTCAATCAAGCATTAACTGTTGAAGTTGATACTACCAAGCATACCATTAATGAATTGACTGAAAAGTTGAAATTAACTATGGCTAAGTCTAAGTCTCATAAATATCAAGTTGATAAGTTGAAAACAGTTTTCAAACAATTGATCGTGAGTGCCAAGAAAATTGAAGATGATTTAAACACCAAAATTGAAGCTGTTAAAGAGTTGAGTGAGTCTGTCAATTCATTGAACAATGAGAAGACAGAGTTAGTTAATAGAAAGATTGAATTGGAAGCCAGTTTGAGACTGAAAGAGAATGAGTTAACAAAGTTGAATGAAGAGAAGACTAAAGCTGAATCTGAGTTTGAAGAGTTGTTGAAATCTAAGAGTGAAACCTCTGAAAATTTGGAAAAAGTTTCAACTGAATGTGAAGAATTGAAACAACAACTTGAAGATAAGACCAATGAGAATGCTAAGCTAACTGAGAAGTTAATTAATTTAGAAAGTTCCAATGAAGAATTACAAAACCAGTTGAATGAGTTCACCGCAAAAAGTGAAAATTATAAAAAGCAATTAGAGGAAGAGAGCGAGAAGCGTTCCACTCTTGAAAAAGAGTTGGATGAAGTGACACAACAACTGGATTTACTGTCAAATGAACTGGATTCATTGAAGAAGAATATTGAAACTGAACATGGTGGTCTGTTGAAGATTTCTGAGGAGAAACAACAATTGATAACCGAGAAATCAGAAGTCATGGATCAGTTGAAGAAGCTAAAAGAAGAACTTGACGAGAAAGTTAGTTCAATTGATGAATTGAAGAAAACAAATGAAGAACTTCTCAGTGAAAAGGAGGAAACCATTGTATTATTGAAATCAGAAATTTCAGGATTGAATGCCAGAACAGCACGTTCAGTGGCCACATATAAGACCCAACTGGAACAAATGTCAAGCACAGTGGAAGCCAAAGAAACTCAATTATCAGAATCTATCAATGAAATCTCTAGTTTGAAGCAGAAGAACGTTACATTAACCAACTCATTGGAACAAGCCAATGTTAAGATTGCTGAAAACGATAAGAATTTGGATGCACAAATGGAGAAACTAGCACAAGATTTATATTTACAGTATGCAGCCAAGCACGAACAGAAAGTGAGTATACTGAAGAAAGGATATGAGAAGAAATGGCAAAGCAAATACAAGAAGCTGATCCAAGAGAATGAAGAATTGAAGAAAGAATTAGCATTGTCTAAAGAGAAGTTGGTTCATGAAACTAGTGAGAAGAAACAATTAGTTAAGTTGTGGGAAGAGTATGTTAGTCTGGAGAATAATGAAAAGAGTCCGAGAAAGGCTAACAAGAGTTTCAGTCTGTGATTGGCAATTTGTTGTTTATCCAATGTGGGTTCTTTTTGTTATTCTTTTATTTTATTGGTATGCTTTGTTTGTTTTTTCCATTCTTTATTTTTGTTTTAGTTCTTGTTGATCATCGAATTTCTAAGTTCTGAGTTGTGTTTTGAATTTTAACGTTAAGTGGTTCTTTACTCTTTTATTTATGATTTTACCCAATTTATATTCTTTCACATTTGTTTGAAGATATTGACTCTGAAACTTATCATATGTCTTTGCTGAAATTTATGTTTTACTTTTAGTTTATCTGTATTTTGTATCTCTTTTTTTTACACCGATCTGATCTTGAATTTTAATTTATATAATACTGTGATATCCCCATATTCCTTATTCCTCAAATTCTACGATATTTTGATTTTAATTTAATTATTTGATTCAGCATATCACATCACTTAATGATATGCACTTCAAATGATCGAACATCGACCACAGGTGAGCCGGCCCTGGAATTGACATATATGGTATCGACTAATTTTATGTAGTTTGGCCAGTGGCTGACCTGAGCCCTGATGCCTATATATAGACAGTGAACCCAGAATTAACCATATCTAACGACTCAGGTAGATCATAGTACGTTGCAGTTTGTTCAAGCCTGCTCGTTGATCATGTGTGCTGGTGAATTGGCTGCTTAAAAGTTAGAAACATTTTTCAAGAGAATTTATTACCAGCAATTTAAATGAACACAATAGACGAGGACTCAAAGAAGTGTAAGAATTGCTACAGAGCGCAGACTAGCAATCAACAATCAATGATAGAAGAGTAGCAAGCGCAATTTGGAGTTTGTTGAAAAGATAGACGTCGTGCGTAGACGCAGAGACATGTGGACATTGATTCTTGAAACGTGTTCATTCGTATGTTAGTCGTTAGTCGTTAGTCGTTAGTCGTTGAAGTTGATCATTTGATCATTTGATTGGGTTAAACAGTACGTGTTGCTTTTTGTATGTATGCTTTGAGTGTTTAATCCATGGTAAAAGCAATTCACATGGCATCATGGCATGCATTATAGGTGTCGACGCGACGTAGGTGCATGCGTGAGATGAGCTCTATATATATAGTTGTTTACGTGTCGCGACGATAAAGCGACGTAGAGCTGCTTATAGTTAATTAATTATACGACTCGATGCTGGTACGTAACGTACAATTCAGTAATTAAGCGTCGATTTTGGGCAGATTAGGTGAGCAGGTGAGCATTTGAGCCGCGCAGAAAGTTGTATCGTTGCTCAATTGACAATTTGGAAGGGAACGTAAATTTTGTGAGAGAGAGTTTGAGATTTGAAGGAGACTAAGAGTAGCAGTAGGAGCAGGGACGTACGTACAAGACAACTGAGAACAAGACTATGCACTTCAAAGCACGTCACACCAGCAACTCCCAAGCAACTCACCACTTCTAATTCACAAGCATAAAGGCACTCCCAAACTCAGAGAAAAGGGCAACGTTGAACTGACCACTTTGAACAACTGAAAACAGGGCAACAGGCCAACTACCACACACACTGTACACATCCTCCAAATCAAATTCAAAGACAAACACCACCAGACTGTTCCAGACACCACAATTTCATCAAGATGACCTCTGTCCACACTCACAACCACTCCAATTCTACTCATTCGAACTCCTCTTCCATCATACAGAGACAAGGTCAGGTACCCATGTCCCACTCCCGTTCGTCTTCAAACTCCATTCAGGCCTCTCCTCCAAAACTAAACCAGGCAAGAATGCCTTCCACTCATGACACCTTGGTCGACACCATCTCTCAATATGGTGACCCAGAATTGTTGGTCAAACGTCATCAATCTGAAGATATCATCTCTGAAGAAGAACTGTTACCTGAAGATGAATCATCTTTCACTCATAAGACCAACGGCATCTCTTCTCCTTCGTCAACGATACCTCCTCATTCTGCCATCCCTTCTGTGCCTGTTTCTGCTCCTACGCCTTCTGTCAAGCCAACACCTTTCAACTTTAAGAAAAATGATCTATTAAGCCAATCAAACAATACAGACTCACAATCAATTACAACTTTACATTCAGGCCCTGGTGCTGCTGCTACTGACTCCTCTCTCAAGTATGAGAATGAACAGTTAAGATTTCAAATCTCTGAACTGAAAAGTCAACTCACTGAAAAAGATGAAACGATAGCCAAATTGAAACGTCGAATACAATCGATGGAAAGTATTTTGAACGATAACACCTCCGGTGATGATAGCTCAGTTTATGATGAGAATAATACCGTCTTGAATCCCCTGGATACTCCTCTGCAACAACATAGGGCCATGGACATGTCTCGCTCAAGTTCTAAGCAAGTCAATACGGACAATATAATACAAGCTTTAACACCAGCTCCTCAATCTCAAGAACAATTTCAGGTTCCAGCCACGCCTTCCGACTATGCTATGCGTCCTTCATTGTCCAGTTCAAGCATAATGTTGCCTGAAAGATCTGAACGTAGAATGGTTAGCCATCAATCTCAACTCTCAAATGCTAGTTCTAACTATTCTGTTTCGGGTCCTGCTTCACAAGATGTCGTCTCTCCAGCACCATCTGCCACTGGATTCAAGTTGCAAGTCAATGGACGTGATTCGCCTGTTGTATTATCTCCTGTTGGACCTTCCTTCACTAGTTCCGCTAACCATACTGCCCATAATTCAAGAGGTGCTGCTGATGATTTCGATTTGACTCCAACTTTATCTCAAGTCACACAATCATTATCTGAACAACTCACTTTTGGATCTTCACCAAGAAAAAGATCTCCTTCAAGAACAAGATTTGTGTTTAAGAACTCAACTCCAACTAGTACCGCTAGTATTGGTCCTACTGTTTCACCATTGAGAAATACCGTCAATGGTAGTCAACCCCATATTGTTGATCGTGAACTTGATTTTATGCCTAATAGTGAAAGCAATATTACCCTTAGTAACAACAATTCAGCAGCAAATTCAAGAACTTCATCCTATAGCAACAATCGTCATCCTTCAAATGGACAAGCTGAACCACATTACAAGAGTCTCACATCTCCAATCAAATCCGAATCCCAATATAGTGTAGCTGAACTCACATCAAGTCCAGAGCCATCAAAGTCGAGCGCAAGTTCCATTTCAACGTCAGCTATCAAGCCTCAATATGTTCAGTACTTACGCCAACCAAATGCCACAAAGCTACAACCACCACCAACACCAAGTCGTCAAACTTCAAATACATCAGTTCAGTCGCCTCAAGAAAATGCCGGGCCACGTCGTACTTCATCTTCACCACAGTTCAATACTCCAAGTCCAACATCATTACCAGTGACACCACAAAACAACAAATCATTCTTCAACAAAGAAGTTGAATCACTGCGTTCAGAGTACAGTGGCGTCGGCAATAGAGCACTTGTTGACGCGTCACCTAAACGTTATCAATCGCTTCCTGAAAGAACCCCAGAGCCATTGGCAGTTCATGGTCCTTCTAGATCACTAATGGTGCAACAACCTAATGACACAGCAAAGAAATCACATCCACAACCATTGACTTCCCACCAACAGTTACATCCTCCAATTAGTAACCCATGCCCTCCAGATCGTCCCGTGTCACCATTTGGACCACGCAAGAAAGACGGAACCGATTCTGAATTCGATTATCTTTCCAACTCAATGGATACTACAATTATTTCAGTTGTCTCTGTTGTGGACCCCAAAGCAATCTCCCATCATCAAAATGATTTTGAAATCAAGTTCATGGTTAATTCTTCAGAGAGGGGTGGCCCACCTATTCCATTATATCAAGTGAGACAGCCATACTCAGCGTTCCTCAAAATGGATATCGATTTACGTAAGTTTGGACCAATCAATTTGCCAAGGTTACCTGATGCACATCATTTCTTGAAGATCGATCCAAATGAATGGGATACTCAGAAGACTATTATTCGTATGTACATTGCTGAATTATGTCGTTTGATGAGGCAACAAAAGCAACTGACAGAAAGAGCCGGTGGTAACAGTCAAGGAACTGGAATATGGAACGTTTTCAAGAATTTCTTTGTTCCTGATGAATTATATGATATGAGTCGTAAGGAAGGTGTGTTTGTTAGTGGCTCAAAGAATTTGAAGAAGAATTTCAAACTGAATGTTTTCACATATGATACAATTGAGAATCTTTTGTTTATCTCTGATTATGCCACTGGATCAATGGAACAGTTCAATTTGAATGATATATCGGTAACAAGAGAGTCATCTGTTCTGAGTATTTCAACAAAGAAGAGAAAGAAAGCGTTCAAGTCCAAATCACAACAATTTTATTCCGAGTCTGTTCAAGATGCTGAAGAATGGTTGAAGTTGATAACTGATAATCAAACCGCTGGATCTTCAATGGCTTCAGTTACAACGCCGTCTGCAGCAAGTTTCACCAATCATTATTCAATGTCATCTAATGGTTCATCTGGTGATTACGGTCTATCTGCTTCAATGATGGCACCTTCACCTTCTGGCCAATCACATTATACATTGGATAATAGTTCCATAGCTGAATCTATGATGTCACCAATTGTTCATGAGACTACAAGTACAACTTCATCATCTACGAAATGGTTCAATTTGAAAAGGTCAAGAGACTCAGCAATTTCCAATCAATCAGGAGGTCACGGTGGAGATAGCAGTTCTGCCGTCTTGGAATTCAAAGCTATGCCATATAGTGGTTCACTTTCAGGTAACACTTCCACAATTAATGGAGATGCTGGTTTAGGGCTTTTGTCAATGACTCCAAACAATAATAACAATAAGAATGGAGTCAACTATGTATTACCAAATGGAGGTGGGTCAGAGTTCTCCTCTGTTGCTAATACTCCACAACAATCGCATTTCCCAACTTCTTCGAATTCAAATGCTGTTTTCCAAAGATTAGAGGATGCCCATACCAAGTATTTCGGTTCGACATTGAAAGAGTCCTATGATCTTTGCCCAAATTTCAAATTCAATGATCGTCCTGTTCCATCCATTGTGTACCGTTGTTTAACTTACCTCACTACAGAGAATGCAGTTTATAACGAAGGTATATTCAGATTGAATGGTATGATGGCCGAAGTGAACAGAATTCAGCAAACGTTCAATGCAGACTATGATGTCGATTTGAGTCAAATGGATCCAAAACCAGATGTTCATTCAGTGGCAACTTTACTAAAACGTTATTTACGTACGTTGAAAATCACATTGATTCCAGAGGCCTCAGCCAAGAAATTGATGTCACTGACACTTGCCACAAATGTTGTGAAATCAGTTCCACAAATCAAAGAGATCGTATGCAATGAATTGCCAACTTTGAATTACGATGTGTTGTATGTGATGTTCCGTTACTTCCGTGAAGTTTTGAAATTCAAAGAATTGAATAAGATGAGCGTTGGTGCTTTGTCTGTTTTAATGGCTCCTAATTTGACTCCATTCGATGGTGCCAAGGAAATCTGCTCGGCTTTGTTAATTGATTTTGAGTACTATTTCGAAGGTTCCAATGTTATTTTGGAAGGTGCTGCTAGAAAAGCTGTGTGATTTTTTGTTTTTCTTCGTGAAGAGGTTGTATTTTCCAGATCAGTGTTGTTTTAACAATTGATTCTTTTCTGCGACTATCCATATGCATATACTAGCTTGTTTTTATTTCGCTTTTTCTATTGGGTGGATGGGCTTTCAAAAAAATTCTATGGTTGTGTTCTTTCCTGCTCTTTGATTGATTGTTCGTGTTTTTTTTTTTTATTTCCTCCTTGCTTTCCTTCCTTCTTCTTTTTTGGTTTCTACTACAGCTTTCCTTTGTGCTTTCCCCCCTCACTTGTTGTTTTTGTGTTTGCAATTTACATCTGTCAATTTCTTTTCGTCCGTCTTTGTTTCTTTCATCTTACATTTTTTCTCATCTATTGTGGTGTTTCAATATGCGTTTTTATTCTACTATTTACTAGTTTGTTTTTTTCTTTCCAATTATATATAGGCATCAATATGCACTCGTTCATTTATATTAGAGTGCGTATACATTTGTCATGGGCATCCATCTGCATGCATGTGTCAATCTGTGTATCAATTTCTATTTTTATTTTTTGTGTTTTTAATTAGTTTGTCTTACCTTTTAATTTTTTTAATCTTTAATATCATTTTTTATCATATACTATACATTCGCTCTATAAAGAGCTATATCTAATTTTGAAACATATATATGGATCCACATGTTATACATGTGGTATAAAATTAATCGCTAACCGTTAACGTTGCTGGCACTCAAATATGCAACAGTTATTCTTCATCAGCGACACTAGGGTAATCAGCAACAGCCCAATCCCAATAGAAAGAAACGTAGTTAGGAGCATCTGAATCAGCATCACAGGCCTCTTTATAATCGACAATATGAGAACTGGTTAATTCAACATAATCATTCAAAGGACAAGAGAAACCAGGACCATCGGTACAACCAGGAATTGGGTAAACTTGATCATTCAACACTAATCTAACAAAAGTTTCAGTTTCACCTGAGCTTGAAGTACAACTTAAACGTTCAGTTAGTAATCTAGCACCTAGAGGAACCAATTCCCCGGTTTTAAAAGAACGTTTGAAATCGATTTCTTTGACATCCATTTGTGGTTCATCATCGAACAATCCTAAACCTGTTAAATAATGTAAGATATCATTATCGTGGGAGAAACTTAAGTATAATTTTTCACCATCTCCAGATTGTTGTTGTAGTAAAGTCGCCGTAGCATTGGCCAAAACGGAACCTAGAACATAAGACATGTTATAACCAGGACCTTCACCATACCATTTCTCTAAATCGCCATGATAACCAATGGCAACTAAACCATTAGGAGAAAGCAAATCGCAAAATTTGGATTCACCACGAACGTTATTCTCATAAGCACAGTAATCACCCATGATAAAAATATCGTCAACGGTGATATTATAACCTGATCCACCCAATTTGTTCAAACGATCAGCTTCATATTGAGCATATTGTAAGTTTTCATCTTCCAAAGCAGAATCAACATTGTCATCATTGTCAAAGTTAGGACAACCGTCTTTGTTATGCAATGAATTGGCACCTTGCTCTTCTTTTTCCGGAATTGAAATGAGTTGGAAATCACCTGAATAACCATTTCCAAAGAAACCTTGAGAGAAAGCCTTAGCAGTATCGTACACTCTTTTTTCACCAGCTGTGAACACCGGCAAAGTATGGTCCGCATCAACCAAATGATTGTATCTTTGTCTTAACTCAGAACCAAAAAAAAATGCATCAGCTAAACCACTGTATGGACCATAGTAGGTTTCTTTGCCATAATCAGATGAATTAGAAACGAAAAATTCATAATCATGGACAAAACCCAATGGATTGTAAACAGTTTCAGTGGTCGAACTTTTCAATTTTTCAAGCAATTCTTGCATCTTCTTACCACTGCTAGCAGTTGGATATCTTTCACCGTGTCTCATTAACAGATGTGCTTGATCAATGACACATTGATCAGGTGTCTCTTTGGAAATTCCATGACCTGTGGCTTCATGGAATGCTGCACCGGTACTTAGATATTTCAAAGCATTGAATTGGTCGTTGGATTGTTGTTGATATGGTCTTGGTGATATCAAGGCTGTTGCTGATGTTGCCATCAACAAAGTGATGGAGTATAGTGCTGAGAATGAAACCATGGTTTATTTGAATGTGATACTAATGATGATTTGGGATTGGTCTAATTGGATAATTGAGATTTGATAACTTATCGCATAATGCTTGCTTGAACTATTGAAGAAGTGGGAATGAAGTCTGATTTATATATCGGGAGTATCAAGATGATTGGGAGGGTCTGGATATAACGTATGTACTTTCGATATTCAAATTCCATTGTTGACATGTCGATTTAATTCGAAATTCGCAGATCTGACGACGTTGACTTCTTCCTTCCATATAGGCGCCAATATCATTAAATAAGACGTACTGGTGAAATCAACCAATGAGATGGAAACAAACGGCAGTCATCCAGGGTTCACTATAAGGTCATATATGAACCCTATAGGTAATAGCGTTTGTGACATCAACGTATAAACAATGTGTCAATTGATGGTATAACTTCGATCTGTGAATACACCCTTGTGAATACAACCTTGTGAATACAAACCCTTGTTAATCTGTAGCAGATCTTTAAACGCGTCAGGCGGCAAGCTCCTCGGCGCACGTTCGTTGATCAATTTTAATTTTAATTTTAATTACGTTCTCAGTACGTTCTGAACGGACATAATTGTTTAAATGAGGTTAATTCGTTTGTGCTTAGATTAACTCAAAGACCCGGAGATCAAATGTCTCTGTTTACATATCCTGTCTACTATACATGTATTTACTTACTTGGCAAATTACAAACATAAGAATATCAAAAAGATCAGATTCCTAATGTCATTCCCATAACACCAAGAACCCTTTAGAACAATGGCCTGCACCCACGCTGGGAGTCGAACCCAGAATCTTTTGATTAGAAGTCAAACGCGTTAACCATTACGCTACGCGGGCCAAGTTCAAATTTGTGGGGCTGTTTTAAATTATAACAAAAAATATTCCACGTAAATGCACGTGACTTTTACATAATATTCTGTTTATTTTACGTAAACTGCTAGCTTCCGAGGGTTTGCTATGTCGTGGCTTAATCCGTATGCGCATTGCGTGGAGCTTGGCTGAATTGAGTGAATGAGCACGTTTCTCACAGTTAATTTGCCCAACAATGCAACAGAGAAAACAAAACCCATGTGGTTTCTCCGTGTACATTGCAATATATTTTCAGATTTGACATTTTCCCAATTTGGCTAAAGTGAAAGTCCACATCGATCATCGATCATCTTTCATATTCTCCCTCTTTCAAACCATCGCCAGACGTCAAAAATTGTTGACCAGCCGAAACCACACTTCAATACCTTTGACAACTGATCATCCAACTGTCAATGAGAACAGGTCGTATGATCTAAGTGAAAGAGATATCCATTTAACAGATCTGCACAACTAAGGGTCCATTGACAGTATATTTTTTTTGGCTCGGTATATTGAACTACAGGTCTAAACGTGGGCGGTATTATTGTTTACGCATGCAGCACTAAAGTTCAATCACCATCGAATCCAAATTCCATATTATATCTATAAAAGACCAGTGAATTCCCCATATTTGGAAACACATTAAGATGGAGCATGTGTTAGCATTGACTGATACCATCATCCAAAACACCACATCTTCCAACATGGTTTCATTCACAACTAGCTTGCTCACTTCCATTCCATTGGTTGCCTCTGTTGCATCTGCATTCTCCGCTCCTGCTGCTCATTATGGTAATTACTCCATTGTCAATGGTTTCTTCAAACAAAGTGATAACTCCACAGATCCAAAAACATTTGATTACAAAGAAAACTTAGGTTTGCAAGATAACCTTACATGGTCTGAGTTCAAAGACCAAATTGATGACTTGAATGCCAATGCTGATTTAAGAGTCGACTACAAGGTCTTCTTTTTTGCTCGTCATGCTGAAGGTTACCACAATGTGGCTCAAGACTATTATGGTGATGATGCCTGGAACTGTTACTATTCTTTGATCTATGGTAACGGTACTAGTGAATGGGGTCCAGATGCTTACTTGACTGAAAAGGGTGAAGCTGCCGCTGTGAACAATTCAAAATTGATCAAGTCTTTGATTGCTGATGAATTTCCACTGCCTCAAGCTTTCTACTCTTCCCCTTTCACTAGAGCCGCCGATACTTTGGTTTTGACCTGGAAGGATTTGGTGTTGGATACTGGTTATGCTTCACCTATCTTCAAGGAAAGTTTAAGAGAAACAATTGGTTTACACACATGTGATCAAGTAAGTTAACTCTCATTTTACTTCAATGTCGTTGACATTTTATTCATTTCAATGTGAATCAACATAGTTTACTAACATCCTCAACTTTTTTTTTCTTCTTTTAAATTTAGAGACGTTCTAAGGCTTACTTATCTGCCAGATACCCACAATTCCAATTTGAGCACGGTTTCATTACTGCTGAGACCGATTTGCTTTGGACCAAGGATGAACAAGAAACAGATGAAGGTAAGTTCTACCGTGCTAGATCATTCTTAGATGATGTGTTTGCTTCAGATGATTCAACAATTGTTTCAGTCACTGCTCATTCTGGTATCATTGCTGGTTTATTGAGCGCTGTTGGTCACAGAAAGTTTTCCTTGGCTACTGGTGCCATCATTCCTGTTGTCGTCAAGAGAGAATCTAGAGTGGATTTTGTTCCTGTTCAACAAGACTTCTCCGTTACTATTGGTCCATCCAGTACTGCACCAACTTGTGCTACTGCAATCTCTAGTACCATTCCTTCTGATATTGCTTATTCAACCACTTCAGTCAATGAAGCTAAGAGTGTTCTCACTGTTACCACTGTTGTTTCTGCAACTGCTACTTCAAACTAGTTTTTGATCGTCTGTGATCGATTGATCCATCTTAATTAACTAATTTCTTTCTTTACATAAGTACTCGTCTTTTTCATTTCAGCACCGTCCTTGACACCCCCTTTCTTTTCAAACTTTAATAAAATGATTACTCTTTGATATCGCTCATATCCATCGTTGGAACAAAGTTCCCGAAATGAACCGGGCATGAAGCAAGTTGCAAGTTGAGCTCGTGTCTTTCGGTCGAACGAATTACGCCGAGTGTCAGTCACTCATGATCCGGCCAATCACAGAGATCAGCAACGAACGTTTGGCTGTTGTGCGGTTGAACCTGAACCTGCGGGCATGGGCCTGTGGGCTTGGGCATGGGCGGCTGGGCCTCGGTCTCCTGCAGCCTGCAAGTTAGTTGGAAACAGGATTTATAAACCAGGATTTATAAACCAGGCCTGTTCCTATCTTTCCAAAATTCAAGAAGCCCTGGTGTTTATCTCTCCGACTTAATTGCAACAGAAAAACAAAACAACAAACACATCATCTCCACAATGAAAGGTTTCCAGTTTCTCGGTCCAGGCAAAGGTGCTAAACTTTGTGACATAGACAAGCCTAAACTTCAAAACCCCAAGGATGTCATTGGTAGAATCAAAGCCACCACAATCTGTGGTTCCGACCACCATTTGATTGCTGGGTTTTTACCAGAGACAAACAAGCTAGCAGAATCAAAGCCAGGAAGAGGTTTGACATTGGGTCATGAAGGTGTCATTGAAATCGTTGAAGTCGGATCAGAAGTGACAACACTTAAAGTTGGGGATGTTTGCATTGTGTCACCTGTCAACAGTTGTGGTAAATGTTATCAGTGTCTTCATGAAACAAGTTTTGCCTGTTCAGATGTTGTTTTTGCTGGTGTTTATACTGATGGTGCCATTGCTGAATATATCAGAATTCCGTTTGGTGAAAGAGCTCTATATAAGGCCCCAGCTAATGTTCCTCTTGAGTCATTGGTCATGCTAAGTGATGCTTTGCCAACATCTTATGAAGTTGGTGTTGAAGCTGCAAGAGTTCAAGAAGGTGATAGAGTTGCAATTATTGGTTGTGGTCCAGTTGGATTGTCTGCATTACTCACTGTTTTACCATCTAAGCCATCTCAGGTTGTCTGTTTGGATATGAACCCTTTCAGACTAGAAACTGCTAAGAAATTAGGTGCTACACATACTTTAAACATTGCTGATGTGGGTTTTGGAGGAAAAATTATGGGGATAATTTCATCAAACCCAGAAAGAAAGCCTGGTTTTGATGTCGTTATTGAATGTGCTGGTAGACCTGAGTCTGTTGCTCTTGCTCAAAAATTCATTTCTGTTGGAGGTAGAATCTCCATTGTGTCATCTGGTTTGAAAGAGACTCCTATCAATTTGTTTGAAGTGCAAAGAAGAAAAGTTACTATAAGTTCTGGCTTCCTCGATGGACATTCCACTAGTCATCTTATTGATTTGGTCGCTAAAGGAGAACTGGATCCGGCCCCGTTGGTTTCTCACAAATTTAAGTTGAGTGAAGTTGAAAAGGCATATGAGGTCTTCTCAAACCCAATTGAAAACAAGACTTTAAAGGTGTTGCTTGTTAATAACGATGAATAATCAAGACACTCCAATTAATTGCTACATTATTATATTGCTACATAACTTTACACATAGAGCTTGAATGTAAACATTTTAAAATTCAAACGAGAATCCTATAGTTATAAAAGGTCACGTATGACCGAAATTATAAAACAAATTAATGAGCATGTAGTAACTAAAAAAATCTATAAAATCAGTTTTTGAACTCTGGAATTTCAGTTGGTGTATATGCAGCGTTCAAGTGCTCGTAAAACTCATCAGAACATTCAACTAATCCGGTTTCAGCAACATAAACACTCCAATAATCAAGCATCTCTTCCAATTTCTTTGGCTCTTTCTCAGCTAAATCATGAATTTCACCAGGATCTTCCTTCAAGTTGAACAATTGCCATTTGTGGGGACCCATAGGTTTTGGAATGAACAATGCCTTATAAGCACCTTTTCTGATGGCTTGTTGTGCAAACAATTCCCAACCAGTGACAGTCTCTTCATCATGAACATGTTCAATCTCACCTTTCAAGTAAGGAACCCAGGACTTACCTCTCACGTCAACAACGTCTCTGCCTCTGAATGTCTTCCCAGGGTGTGGGACACCAGCTAGATCCAAAACTGTAGGCAAAATATCCATCACTGTTGCGAATCCATGCTTCACTTCTGGTTTTTGAATCAAAGAAGGATGATGAACAATTAACGGACATCTGATACCACCTTCACTGGCCCACATCTTGTACATATAGGCTGGTGCAGTGGCAGCTTGAGCCCATTGGTCTGAATACCAGGCAAAAGAATTACCCTTACCAATATTTTCAAATGAATTATCATAATCTTTCTTGACAAAATCTTCGAACTTGTGGGCTTGGGTAGGTAAAGCTTCCATCATCATACCTTCCGCACCGTTATCTGACATGAACAGAATGAAAGTGTTATCCAATTCACCTTTTTCTTCTAATTTCTTAATGACTCTTCCAATGTTTTGGTCTAATTTATCAACCATTGCGGCATAAACTTGCATAATTTTAGCTTCTGTTCTCTTCTCTTTTGGTGTTAGCTCAGACCATGGCTTTTCTCTATGTGTTTGAACTTGATGTGGTTCAACACCATCTGGAATGATTCCCAACTTGACAGCATTGGCCAATCTTTTTTCTCTTAGAGCAGCTGGACCATCGTCGTAAACACCATCATATTTCGAGATCAAATCATCAGGAGCTTGGAATGGCCAGTGAGGAGCAGTATATGTCAAAAAGCCCAAAAATGGTCTATCACCTCTTTGTTTATCTTCATACTGGTCCAAAAACTTATCAGTGAAATAATCAGTACTGTAGTAATCGTCAGGCAATGAATCTGGATCAATCTTCTTGTCATTCTCTTGGAAAAGTGGAGTCATGAAAAGGGAATGTGCACCAGTTTCTTTATCTTTAGGAAAGTATTTGTAATGGTTACCAGCACCAGGCAACAATGTGAATGTTTTTTCAAAACCTCTTTTGGAAGGCCAGTACTCTGGTAGTAAACCCAAATGCCATTTTCCAGATTGGAAAGTGTAATATCCAGCATCATTCAAGATTTCAGGCAAAGCAGCAACTCTGAAATTCAAGTAGCCTTCATAACCAGGCTTACCTTTGAACAATTCTGGGATTTGTCTTGCAAATTCAGCCATTTGACCCAACCCAGCAATATGGTTGTCTGTTCCTGAAAACAACATGGAACGAGTTGGAGAACATGCTGATGCTGTATGGAAATCAGTTAAACGAGCTCCAGATTTTGCCAGTTTGAGTAAATTAGGGGTGTCAATCTCCCCTCCAAATGCTGAGGTATCGGTGAATCCCAAATCATCAGCAACAATGATAATGAAATTTGGTTGTTTTTGTTTTGTAGAAGCCATTGGTTAGTGGTATGAATTTGATGTTCCTTGTTGTTTCCGACAATTGACAGATAAACTGAAGAAGACGGACTGATTCATTTTTTCAAAAACAGCGGTTTCTGTCTGATATATATATTCATGATCATTCTGTTGAGATTGCTGTAGAATTGTGGAGTTGATTGGAGGAATCGAAGTATATTTTCAAAGCTATCGGATGATATGGTGGAAGTAGCGGTATCACATCCAGTCACGTGACAAGCGGATGAAGCCACAGATTTGGGCTGGTGCACGGGTGTCTGTCTCCCAGTCATTACAGACGTTCCGAACTTCCGAGTTTCTCTAGGCAGTCCAAGTTTCAAGTTCCAATACAAATTGAATCTATTTTCATTATGAAAACTGTCATGGTATATACAGAAAGTAGTGTCATATCACATAAGTAACTCTGTCGCTAAAATCCATCAATAAAAAAGCCACTTTTTCAAATCACTCAAACTTAAGTTCCAACAATTCGGTGGCATCAACCATACCAGTAACAAGTTTAAAGTTTCTAGCTCTGATTTCCTCCAATCTTGTGGTGTCATAACCACAACCATTAATAACCTCTTCTGGTTTAACAGTGACTCTTCCATCTTTGAAAACAAGCTTGCTGACAGCAAAAGTGCAAACTTTCTTACCGACTCTGAAGATATGCAAAGTAAAGATCCATTTTTCATTCCATGTTAAAATTCTACTTTCACAAGTGTATGCTTGGAAAGGTTTGATATCTTTCAAAAAATGGAATTCAATGGAACCTAAAGGAACAAATGGGAAACGGCCACTCTTCTTGTAAAATCTGACGAAATAGGTTGTCAATTTCGAAAGAATCAAGTCTGTACGACAACAGTCCAATTCAGTGGCATAGGTGGCATTGTTTTTATGGAAACCGAAGAAATCCATCTCTAGTAGTGAGCAATACGTGGACGTTATGAATGGTTTGAATAGATCATGGCTTTCTTTGACTTTGAACTGATTCAAATAGTAGTTTCTCTTGACAAATAAGTATTTGATTGCAATGGCATGAAATCTGATGGTATATGAGAACGGGACGTATCTGTATGATGTGATCAGGATAAGGCCTCCCAGACATGCAAGAATTTTTCCAATAATCCCCATAGTCAATTGAGCTGAATTGGATCTGTTTGATGTAATGTAGAAGAGTGTTGTTGCTGGTCTACACACAGAGTCTAATGACGTTAAGTATGTATGAGTTTGGGTTTTTGAATCTCTCTCTCAAGTCTACGCGGTCTACAAATTTCCAGTCAAGATCTGATGTGTCACATTAGCACGTTTTCAGTACTAGAGTTGTACAAACAACAGCGATTTTTACGTTTCGTTAACAGTATTCTGAACTTGGTAATTTGGTTAAAACTAAAGAGCAGTAATATCAACATAAAATCAATTAAACATTAAATTTTGAATGGGTTTTGCATATAAACGTATATATATAAGGGGGACGAAGGAAGTGAAAACAAAAATTAAAGACAATGAAGCTGGTAAGAAGAATAGTTCAAACAGCTCCGTATTAAATGGGGGTAAAACTTAATGAGGTATCTAAAGATCTAAAACAACTCAGTTGTTAGGTTTAAGCAGAAGTAGGGGTGACAGTTGAAACAGTGGTAACAGTCATGACAGAGTAGCTTTCTGGAACAGACATGGTAGAGTAAGCAATGTCAGATGGAATACTAGAGATACTCAAAGTAGCAGGACAAGCTGGAAGAGTGTCCCAAGCACCAATGGTAACGTTGGAGTTAAGAGCAGCTGGGTAGAAGTTCAAACTCTTTTCTTGCTTAATGAACAATGGAATGATGGCACCAGTAGACAAAGCGAATTCTCTGTGACCAACGGCTCTAAGAACAGCAGCACCAATGACAGAGTGAGCAGTAATACTAATAACATCGTTTTCATCAGAGTTGAAGATATCATCTAACAATTGTCTAGCTCTCCAGAACAAACGACCAGAGTCTTCTCTCTTGTCAGCTTCCCATAAGTTGTCATCATCTTGGAAGTTAGCTTCGAATTCCCAACCATATCTGGCTTCCAAGTAAGCACGGTCACGACGTTGATCACAAGTGTCAATACCAATGATTTCTCTAGCAGCTTCCTTGAAAACAGGTGTAGCATAACCTGGGACCAAGACAGTATCATTCCAAGTGATTTCCAAAGTATCAGCACATCTGGTGAATGGAGAAACGTAGAAAGACTTTGGCAATGGGAAGTCATCAGCGATCAAAGACTTGATCAACTTGGAGTTGTTGACGGCAGATTGGATACCCTTTTCAGTCAAGTAAGCATCTGGACCCCATTCGGTGGTACCGTTACCGTACAAAGTGGTCAAGTAACAGTTCCACAAGTCTTCACCGAAGTAAGTTTCAGCAGCATTGTGGTAACCTTCAGCGTGACGAGCAAAGTAGACCAGTTTGTAGGTGGTGTTAAGAGGAGCATTGTCGTTGTATTCCTTCAATTGGTTCTTAATGTCAGTCCAGGTGAGGTTGTCAAATAAACCTAAGTTGTCCATGTGACTGAAAGTGGTGACATTGGTGGCATCATCATCTTGTTTGAAGAAACCCTTGATAACAGAGTATTCAGCATCAGCGTGACCTTGGACTTGTTTGTAGTGAGCGGCAACAGTGGCAGCTAAAGCTGGAAGAGCAAGCAAAATGGATTGGACGGAAACCATTGTTGTAGTTGATGGATCAGAGGTTGTGGTTTTGTTTGATGATGAGACTGTGAAGTATGGATAAGAAGTGATTTGAGTTTGTTTGAAAAGGAGGAAACAAGAGAGACTTTATACCTCAGAAAAAAACACGGCAAACAACCAGTTCGGTAACTTCCTGCATTGTAGTATGGGGCCAATGAAATGGAAACAGAAAATCTATGTCAACCGCTTATTGTACTTCACATGGCATGGTCTTCGTACGGACGATCTGTGTGTATAGTGCTGCTATAGTAGAGATCAAAGAATGAAAGCGTACGTCTGGACTATGGAGCTAATTTGAAGTCATCTGGCTATGAAAATTCGATGGAATTTGAAAATTGGCTGCCCCACGTTGAGCGACTCGGTCTTTGTGAGAGAGCACGTTTCTGTTCTTTATAACTTTGTTTCCTTTGTTTCCGAATCAGGAAAACCGGTCGGTGCTCCTATTAAGCCTAAACGGGTGCAACGGTGCTCCAAAAACGGAGATGTTATAGATTACCCATATGCCCCAGCTTTCAACTTCTATAAGTTACACATGGGGTTACAAATCTGATAGCTGGGGCCTACCAGTGTATGTTGGCGGTAATTAGATGTGGTGATTTAATATAGCTAGTTCTCTTGGCAGTTGACTGTTGGAATCAATGAAAAGCCAAAGAGATCACCAAGAAATTCCAAGACTTCCCAAGAAATGACAATTCAAGGTCAACATAATCAACAATATTGGCAATTTGACGAATTCGGTAGTTCTGTGCTGCGTGCACAAGACCCTCCTGCGCTTGGTACATACGATCACAAAATATGCATATATTGTAATTACAAAGGGCTCTCTATATAGTTACATTATACACATGGGTCAGAATCATCATATATCAGAAGTAAATTGTAGTTGAATATTTCTCTTTTTTTTGCTCGCAAATGGCATAGGGAAGACACGCACGTGGCCTCTATTAAAGCTGTTTCCTCACTTCTCTCAGGCAGCAGGCTTTGAAGTACTTTGAAGCTTGGTGATCGCTTATACAAATGCCTGCAAACTTTTATTTAAGCTTAAATTTTTAGAAACTCTATATATATATCAGGCTGAGTTCTGGTTGCAATTGCCATCTGCAATGCCATAAGTTCTTTAGATATATATATGACATGGTACTGTACTACAGTTACAAAGCTGATTTTGTTGTCACCGGCCGCAATCTCAGGCTTTTTCGTGTGTGCATATATGATTTGCGAAGAATAAGACCTTTTCGAACTTTCAAAAGTGCTGCTTTCAGCTTATACAAAAACAAAAAACAAGGCATTAATTGAAAATTCTCTTTATAAGTTCATCTTCACTTGCATGTCGGTCACTATAGTTCATTCACCGTTGGGGATCCATATGTATGTGCAACTGATCATGTCAAAAGAAATATAATCATGAGACTTCTAATGAGTATTTTGTGACGTCGGAAATGAAAACTTCTCATTTGCGATATTGAGGGGCCTGTGCGTAACTTCGTCGTTATCAATAAAATTTCCCTTTTGGCTGAAGGCGATTTTGGCGGATTCCTCATATGCCTGTTCTCAAATTCAGTTTCCACGTGTAATTGGCCAAACTCAGATATACTGGTTGCACGCTTTAATTTGAATTTTATAAGTTTTCAGAAACAATTAGTAGCTTGTGTATCAAAAGTTCGACTGAGTGTGAAACACAACGATTCCAAATTAGCTGCATTTTCTTCAGCTTCGACACCAGCCATGCAGAATAATATCAACGAATGTGAATAGATGTAAAATGAAACAAGCAACATCCAGGTTAACCCACCTCTTTCAACTGTTGAAGCATATGACGATGGGTTGTTTTGTAAGCCAATAGGATAGTACCAACAGAAGTACTCAAGTGTTCCACGCAATGATTTGACTAGCTAAAAACACAACCCAACTGAAAATTTTAGAAGGGCGTTCACGAACTTCATAAAGAGATCTTAAGTTTGAGAAAATTTGTAGGTTCTGCTTGCCATATGCTAATAGCAAAATACAGTACATGAAAACAGATAACATTTGATTCTGCATTCCTTGTAACGAGGTTCCTTCGTTGTAAAATGAAAAGCCATCGAATAATGATGTGAGTACCACAAGATAGAACTTAGACCATATGTAATTTGGATTTCTCCAATAATTTTGGAAACATCTTTTGGTGACAACAAAGTATTGATACCAATATGGAGTAGCGTATGAACTTTTGTTATCGTTGGTGGTTGCAACTAAATTTTTCTTCACGGGTTCTTGTTCCATAGTCAATAATTCTGATCTAACTTTAGCACGTTCTTGAGAAGATAACCAAATTTGATGATAATCGATTGTGGTATGAGAACCAGGCACCGCACCAATGACTTCCAACATCCATTCAGCAGGGTTAGCATTAGGTGGACAAGGTGAAGCACCTTTTGATTCAAAGTATTTGATTAACGTTTCACAGCCATCACCCAATTCTCCAAAATAAACGGTTCTTCCTCCCTTGGCTAAAAACAGCAATCTATCGAACTCTTTCATTAAGATAGCTGATGGTTGATGGATGGTGCACATGATGGCTTGGCCATCATTAGACAACTTGCTAATTAATTTGCAGATAGACCAAGCAGTTTGAGAATCTAGGCCAGAGGTAGGTTCATCTAAAAACAGTAATAGTTGAGGTTTGGCAGCTAGTTCAACCCCCATTGTCAATCTCTTTCTCTGTTCAATATTCAATCCTTCACCAGCAACACCGACTATAGCATCGGCATAAGGGCACATATCTAGTAAATCAATGACATTCTCAACATATAAATCCTTTTCCTTCTTAGATGTATGTAATGGCTGTTTTAAATAAGCAGAAAATCTCAAAGCTTCTCTCACTGTAGTTGATTCCAAATGTAAATCCAATTGTTGAACATAACCCGTTGATCTTTGAAATGAGTTGTCTCTCAAATTACCATTAACAAACATTTGACCACTTACGATACCCATGGTGACTCTGTTGGCCAACACATCTAACAAGGTAGTTTTACCGGCACCTGATGCGCCCATTAGGGCAGTCAATGTTCCGGGTTTAACCCATCCATCAACATGATCCAAAATTCTTCTGTTCTCGTCTTTAATTTTCACTTCATAACAGACATCTCTCCAATGGAACACATCTTGGCTAGCGGCCAGTTTCGAAGCACCAGTGGAAAAACCAGAACTTGACCCACTTGGATTCATAGAGATTGAACTACCTTCGATGATACCAAGAGGCTTGTCTTCTTTCATAACAGCAGCAGAAGCAGAAGCACCACGTAGCTTTTTAAGCTTTGACAAAGTTGACAACTGAAACACAATCTTTTCACCCTTCTGCATGGCAGCTTTAGAACCTTCAATGATGAAAATATAGGTACCCAAGAAAAACACAATATAGCCCACCAAGATTCCAAAGTTTCTCCATCTATGACTAGAATAGTAATCAAATGATTAAGCAATGTAATCAGTTCCATTAATGTAAGCCATGCCAGGTTTTGCGGAGACAAAAGCACAAACTTTGTTATTTAAAGAAATATCAGGATAAGCTGGAACAAAGGTCGTACAATCAAACCGACGACCTGAATATTCATTGGCAATCAAGGCTTCAAATGCATATGCAACTGGGTCAATATAGTTGATCCATCTTGACCAGCCATGCATTGTTGTTGTAGGCAACACAAATCCAGCGCATAGAATTAGTCCCATTAAGATGACGTTCACAGGAGTCATCGAACTGGTCAAAGTGTCAAAGCAGGAACCAATGGTTCTGAAAATATGGGATAAAACCAAGGTTGCCATGAAGTTGATCAAGAGGAAAAAGAAAAAATGACCTGGGGTTCTTCTGAAATTAGCCATGAAGTAATAGGCCAAGTTAAAACATAAGGAAGTTAAGATTTTCACAGGTAATTCATAGATTATCACAGATTATTGACGAAAATGCATCAGCTGAAGGTCTATACAATGCGTACTTTTTGTGTTTTTCAATGACTTCTTTGGTTTGGAATAAAGAAATGACTTCAAGGAATGATGAAAATGAATTGAATAAAACGGCATAAAACATGGCTGCTGTTCTGTAGTAGAAAGTTGATGTGTTGTCAGCCAAGTTATAGAACAATGAAGAAAGAATTAGTCCAATGAATAAATTCCCAATGATTGTAACCAACGAAACGGATGGATCACCTTTGAATCTCCAGCAATTTCTCATCATCAAAATCTTGATCTGCATCCAAAATGAAACTGTAAAAGAAGAACTAGGTCTAGTATGGTCGGATTGTTTAGCAACATAAGCTTCTTTATACTCTGTTCTCATATTGTTGTTCTCAGAGTAACTAATATGGGAATCAATTGAGTTGACCAGCTCAGAATATTCTTTTGAACCTCTCCAATAATCATAAAACTCTTTTGGTGTATTTGGAACTCTATGTTCACAACCAGGGTTAGCGGCTCTTTCATCGGGTAAAGTGATGGAAGTTAAGAAATCAGCAGTGGTTTGTCTATCGGGACAAAACCATCCCATTCTTTCAAAATATGACTTAGCTAAAGTTGCAGAACCGTAATAGATTTGGTAACCTTCGTATAGCAATATGACGTTATCAAATAAATCATAAGCATCTTGAGAACATTGATAGATTGCAATCAAAGGGGTCATGTCGAGAACCATAGCTGAAGTCTTCAAAGCCTTGACAAATTCAAGAGCTGTTGCAGCATCCAACCCTCTAGTAGCGTTATCCCAGCATTGAACATTGGATCCACAAAGTGAAACTTCGGTTAAAGAAACTCTCTTTCTTTCACCGCCTGAGACACTTCTAATGAATTTATCACCAACTTTGGTGTTGACAGTATGTGATAAACCATAAGTAGCCATGTAAACCTAGAATACTAAAAGGGTTACTGTTAGTGATCATGAAATTGAAATAAAAGAAAACAAAGTTAAAAAGGTAGGGAAACATACCTCAGTCATATGTCTGGCATATTCTTCTCTTGAAACTCCAGCAGGTCTATTCTGGGGAGTTCTTAGCAAAGCAGCAAACTCTAAAGTTTGGCCAACAGTCAACTGAGCAATATGGGCTTCAGTCTCAGCACAATAAACAACTTCACCTCGATAGTGATCATGAATCTCTTTCGGAGTCAACCCATCATAACTGATCTTGGAGTTCGGATCAACTTTGAAACCATATGTTTGAGCAGCCAAAGTTTTCAACAAAGTAGAACAGCCAGCACCTGGTCTACTTAAAACAACGGTCAAGGTACCAGGCTTGATTAGTGCATCCATAGGTTTCAAAATCTGGAAATATCTTGATTCATCATTGGACATGAACCAATTGAAATAAGCATCACGAGCCAACTTATAGGCAATATTAGCGACAGTGGGTTGAAAATCGGCATCAGATGCAATACCTTTACAACAAAGGTTCCTGTAAGAAATACCCAAAGAAGTTGGTTTTTAATAATCAGGATCTGAATGGAACAATTTTCTCAAATTCTTGATCCAAAACTTGGAATCAAATTCATTTGAATTTGGGTCCAATCTTGTGTCTATCTGCTCAGTACTCTGAGAAGGGGACAAACCAGGTACTTGTGACATTGAGGTAAGTGTTCTGATTGAATCATTGTTTGGTAAATAATGTGTGTCTAATTGGAATCGATACATATATATATATATATATTGACTGTAAATTGGATTAACATGCACGTATATGCAACTTCAGAATAACAGTTCAATTATTTAGATATAGATATATTCTAATTAATAATTATTAAATTGCTAAAATTTTAAAAACCGGGTAATCAATTTTCCAACTATATTGCCCGCGATCAACTTCAAACTTGCAGTCTGCGCTGGAATTCTGAAGTGAAAGAAAAGAAATTACAACGTACGTGGAAGCATTGTAGTTGCTGCGTAGTTGCTGCGTAGTTGCAGTAAATTCCTTCGCTCTCTTCGCTCTCTCCGCTCTCTTCGCTCTAACGTACGTATACTCACGTATACAACCGTCGACGCGCGTTGTTCCTGCTGTTCCATCCAATCATATCACCGGGTGGCCTATTGTTTGAGCTATTCCAACAAATGAAATATGGGTCGTGCCTTCGTTCCATTCTTATTAACCTTTCTATCCAAATCAATCCATGATCATTAGCCGCCTCATGAGAATGCAAGAATGAATTATCTTATGGCTAATTTATGTCTCCACCATCCGTTTTTTACTCGATTCAGTGTTCTGTTTTTTTGGTATAGGTCTCATCGTATTGGCAAATTTGTCTCTCATCAACAGCAATCATCTTCAACAATAACAACAATTTCTTTATCATTTCCCTCCAATATGTCTCTTTTCATCTGTTCATTCTTTATAAACGTCTGACTTCCTCCTTTTTGATCGTCTTCAACTAACTTCACTTCAACACCTCCATCATCATCTCCACCCACCCCTGTTGCAATCAAATCACTCCAAGTTAACCAAGATCAATACCATGTCAGCTGTCGAATCAAACTCCAACTCCATGTTCGCTTTCACCGATGCATTGTCTATTTTGCAAGACTTACCACTAGAACTCTTGATTCCAATCTTGAAGCTCTCCTTATCTTCAAACTCCGGTATGACCGTTCAAACCGTCATCGAGATGGCCTTATCTGATGATTACACCGCCAAACACGTTGGAATGTTAATCTTGAAAGAATGTGCTTTTCAATTAGAAGCTTACCATATTTCAATCCATCATGAATCATTCCCAGATACTTGGAGAATGCCATATGAATGCAGTTACTTCATTTCCAAATTGTTCAAGTTGTTGAAAGATGCTAGAATCTCATTGGATGACGTTACTGTTGTGAGAGAATTACCAGATGAGCCATTTGACAAGTTGTACTTCAACATTGTGCCTGCAACTAGTGTTGACCAATCCTTGTTTGTCTCTGAAGCTTCCCAATTCAGTAATAACGGTAAGCCACAAGATTTGAAAGTCATTATCATTAGAGATGAGTATTCTGATATCGTTGATTGTTTTATGATGCCTAAAAACATGAAACAACTAATGATTTGCAACTCTGAATCTGTCGGTATAGTCGTTGAATTCCATGATTTGAATGGTGTCCCAGTTGATGAATTATGGTGTGAAAATCCGTTGAAAATCAAAGCTAAGACATTCACAACCAGATTTGGTACCGTTGATGGTAACTGCCTGGATTTCAGAAATTTCAATTTTTCTCATATCAAGAAGTTGACTGTTGTTAGTACACAAAAGTTTATGTTGCTTAAAATAAATGATATTCCAGAAACTTTAGAACAATTTGATGTTGTTGGTATGTGCTACAAAGTTGAAGTTCCACAAATTACACCTAGTATCAAGGGTTTATTTGAAACTGGCCATAGACTTCAAGAAGTTGGCTTCAACTGATGGTCTTTTTTATCTCTATCCTTTTGGAGCTAGAAGTGGTTCTGGCTCTTTTCTAAAAACAATATTGTTTTGCGTATCTATATATATTGATATCTCTATTTGCTATATAGTTTAAATTTAAATTAATTAAAAGGGTTCACTGGTGTTGATTTCTCTTTATGTAAATAGGAACAGCGCCATTTATTTACGGAAACCAAACTTCCGATTGGTTCCCGAGGATTATAGAATTTCCGCGACTATCCTCGTCTTTAGCTTCTCCAAATTCAACCGTAGCTCGTCACGTCAAACTGAATGAACCGAACGTGTTGTTTCTGTTGCTGTAGTACTTGAAGTCAACTTCCCCGACACCACGTACCACACAGATCACAGATCAAAGATCAAAGGTCAAAGATCACAAATAAAAATTCAAAGAAGACGAACAAAGTTTTCACTGAAAGATTAAATTTTCAATACCTGAATCCTCTTGCAATACACACCACCGAAAACATTGAAACAGAAAACATCCACATACAAAACCAAAACCAAAGTCAAAATCAAAACCAACCAAAATGGAAAGTTCCTGGGACGTTGTTGTATCTTCAATTCAAGATACGTGTAACGGCAATCAAAGATTACAATTCACCAAACTAGATTCACCACAAATATCAAATGAAAATGATTTAGAAGAAGCTAAAATCCATATTGAATTATTCACGAAACACAAAGAAAATTTGGAAAAAACTAAAAGAATCTTGGATACTGCTTTAATTAACGTGAACGGATTATTATCTCAACAACCATTGGACCACAGTGGACATGGTTACAGTCATCATGGCGGACATGGGTCTTTGGGAAGTCATATGAAATTAGATAAAGATGATATTGACTTTATGGATTTGGATGATGACGAGGAGAACATTTCATCTTCATCCAGAGGTTCCAATGGTACAGGAAGTGGTAATGGATCCGGAAGTAGCAATAATAAGAATAACAGCAACAGATTAGTCATACGGCCATCTTCATCATCCTCATCATTGTCTAACAATAACAACAGCAGTTCAAAATTACAAAGATTATCAAATTCATCCCATCATCATGCCCTGCCAGGAAAATCCTTACCTGGTCATTTCAAACCAATTCATAGTTTAAATGGCTTACCAACAACAACCAGTAATTCATCAACCTCATTGAACTCGCTTTCTTCAAATTCTTTATCTGGTTCATCAGGACCAAAATTCGGAAGATCATACTATACATCACCATTCAATCCAACTTCACCTAACCCTATAACCATAGGAAGTGAAGTTGCATACAAGGCCAAAGGAACGATGGATTGGATTCAATGTATAGTGACAAGAGTGATCACAGAGACGAAATTTGAAATCAAAGATGCTGATCCGGATTCAGATGGACAAGATCAATTTTTCATAGCTAATTACAAAGACATCATTCTGATTCCTCCTGCTGCTACTGGATCAAGTAGTGATATTAAATTAAAGAATTATCCAATTGGGTATAAGGTGTTGGCTAAGTATCCTGAAACTACTGCTTTTTATCCTGCTGAGGTGATTAGTGGGAACAAGAAATTTTGTAGACTGAAGTTTGAAGGTGAAGAAGAAGTTGGTAAAGAGACTGAAGTTGAAAGAAGATTGGTTTTACCTTATCCTAAGTAAGTTGGTAATGCTGGTATGTTCTGATTTTGGACTATAAAGAAAATTGTTATTTTTGCTTTTCAAGTTAGTTTTTCCCCTCTGTAGTGTATTTTATGACTTTGTCAATATAAAGATACGTTGGAACTTGGATAGACATCTAACAATCTGTAGTGGAACTACTAAGTAAATATGCCATTAAAAGTACACGTTGATACTGTAAGTTGTGACATGAATATACGCCATGGAACTTGAATAAGTATACAAGAACTTAGAAATTGAAAACTAAATCAAAAAGACATGTATGAATGAAAAAATATACAACTTTAAAAAAAATGGAAGTATAAATTCAAAAAGGTATTAATTAAAAAAAAAACTGAAAATTGTATAATAGAAACTAGGATGGAACAAAAGTAAAACAGGTTGAAACTTAAAAGAAAGAAGCAAATTCGGAAAACTTCTCAAAAAGCATATATATCGCAAACAAAAACGGTAACAAAGATAGATCGAAAGTCGAAAATCAAGACAGGCATATTTTTAACCGAAAACAAAAAAAGTGGGAAGAAAGATACACAACTAGTAGGTATATCTTAATGTAAAGGAGAGTAAGTTGGTTAAAAGGGAGGACGGTAAAACAAAGTTAGCAAGAGATATACTAAGAAATTCAAAAAATCAAAATGATATCATACAAATTATGGATAATAAAACAAACATATATATCATGGTGCTAAACGAAAACAAAGAAAGAACAAAAAAAGGAGAAGAAGAATGATAAAGAAAAAAAAAACAAGAAACTAGAAATTGAAAACAAAAAATAGGAAAGTAGATTAAAAGTGAAAGTAGTATAAGAAAACGAAAACAAGAACAACAAAAGGAAAAACAAAACGGAATCAAAATGATGTTGACATGTTGGATCAACAACAACAACAAAAAAAGGCATAATGATGATGTGAAAGGTAAAAAAAAGTAAATCAAGATCTCTGAGTTAAACAACAACCAGACAAAGAGAAGATATGAGTATAACAAAGGAAACAAAAAGTAAGGAAATGACACAATTGAAAGAATGAACTAAAAAAAGAAAGAAAGAAAGAAAGAAAGAAAGTGGGGGAAACTTTGATACAAGGATTGATCCAAGCAGTATCGAAAACTGGAATTTTCAACAACAACCATACGTAATTAAACGAGGCAAGACAAGACACAAGAGACAGAGCAAAAAAACACAAATACAAACAATCCTCCTGCAAGTGTCCAGCACAAACAGAAAACAGAACAGAACAAAACAATGAACAGAAAACAGGGCAAAAACCAAAAGAAAAATCAAGTAAAACACAAAACCTAACTGTCTCTCTTCTCATGAAGAATAAAGAATGCATGGATAAACAGATAATTCGGGATGAATTGGACAATATCACAACAAGAATTGAATACTCATCTTACCCTTCTTACTCTCACCATCATTCTTCATCTCCGAACTTTCAACTTCCTCTTCTTTCTTCACTTGTGATTTTTCTTTATCACCATTACTGTTGTTATCCTCAGAAGTGTCCATTTTATCAGTATCTTCAACCATAACAATAGGACCAGACTTCTCACCATTCTGCTCTTTCAACTTATCCTTCTCACTATCATCACCATTATTCAAAGGTTGATGCGTACTTGACGTAGATCTAGTGTTTGAATTATTAGGCGTGGTCAAAGAACCATTTGAATTCTGCAAAGTCAAAGAAGGCAACTTGATATTACTGTTATTGTTGTTGTTGTTGTTAGTCAAACTTCCAATGGCCATATTAGATGAAGAATTGGTAGTGGACAGAGTAGGACGCGGCAGAGTAACATGAGAAGAACCAGAACCAGTAACACTTGAAGTGGTATTGTTATTATTCATGGTAGAACTTGATCGTCCTAGTCCAATAGGAGCACCCAATCTACCTTCAGTGTTAGCTTCATCCAAACTGATATTACTTCTTAAACCAGGCAACTTATAAACACCGGATCCGCCAACCCCACCAACGGAACCTGAACCTGAGCTAGGCACAGGAGGACAAGGGATTGAAGGTGGAGGAGGCAATGAACTGTTATTGAAATGATGGAAACTTGAGGATTGTGTAGGTGTGGTTGAGCTACCTACGCTCCCACCACTTGTGTTGACACTGCTGCTCATATTGTTAGATGAAGAAGAATTAGATGGTGTGGTTGGAGTAGACAGTTGGAAATGGGAAGAAAGGGCAAGCTGTTGTAATGGAGGTAAAGTTATACTGTTCATTTGTTGAGAAGAAGATGAAGAGAAAGATAATCTTGGTGCAAATGAAGGACTCTTGAATTCCATAGGGATCTGTTGTGTTTGTTGTTGTGCCTGTTGCCCACTTGTTAAAGACATCATATTGTTAGCGTAGAAAGAGGATCTTCTAGAAGTTGCCTCTGAGACATGGGTCAATGGAGTGAAATCCGTGGACACGATAGATGAGTTACGAGATGATAAACGTGACAGAGGAGATGAGTTTCCAGACATAGTTGTGAATTGAAGTTGATAATTGTTTGAACCGTTATGTGAACTATTGGAGTGTATCGAAGCAGCAGAATGTCTTCTTATTGGGTACTCATCAGCAAGCTTTCTCTTTCTCAGTGGAACGTAATCCAATCCATTATTAGTTCTTAAATCAACAGAAGCACTTCTGCTAGTAGTTGAAGTAGGGCCACTTGGAGTGAAAGGACCAGGACCAACCATTTGTTGCTGTTGTTGTTGGAAGGGATCAGTTTTACCAAAGATACCAGTGTTAAAAGTAGGAGCTCCATCATCCATGACCGAAGAGCGGCGACTTTGTTGCCGTTGTTGCTGTTGTTGAGTAGGAGGATGTATCTGTTGTTGTTGAGTTGGCGACGTTGCCTCGTTTTCATTGTTGAAACTGTTTTCAGAACTGTTGGAATAATTTGAACTTGTTGCTGTTTGAGGTGCCACACTGGTTCTTACACTTTGAGAAGAAGATGGAGGTTCCCTTTTATGGATATCCAAACTTGAACCATTCATTGCTCTTTTTCTTCTGTTTGATCCTCCATTCCACCAATTTTTAATGGCATTATCTGATCTTCCATTCAAATGTCTTGCAATTTCAGCCCATTTTTTACCATATTTTTCAACCAACTCTTCAATAAACTTACCTTCCTCAGGAGTAATTGGAGTTCTATTCAATGAAGGTTTCAAATTTTGATGATATCTTTCACGAGCCTGTTTAGCAGTTCTAGTTTGTAAAACTTGAGATATTTTAACCCAATTTAAATTTTTCTCTCCTCCAAACAAATTAACCAATTCTAAAAGTTTTGAATCTTCTTCTGGAGACCAAGGACCTCTTCTCAATTTACTTGTATTTGTGGACATAAAAGTTGGATCCATTGGATTTGGCATTCCAGGGGCAACACCAACGGCAACACCAGGACCCACCATACCACCAGTGGCATTAGGGCCAGGCATTTGAAGACCAGCACCAGGAGGACCAGCCATAGATGTTGGAATCATTTGTTGGGAAGGTGGTTGTTGAGAAGGTTGTTGTAATGGAGGCAGTCGACTTTGATAATTGGAAGGAGGTAAAGGCATTTGAGAGAGAGGATATTGAACCATTGTAGGGAGATGTTGTTGTTGATGGTATTGAGTAGGCTGGGCCAGTTGAT
This sequence comes from Ambrosiozyma monospora, assembly GCA_001599995.1. NCBI lineage: Eukaryota > Fungi > Ascomycota > Pichiomycetes > Pichiales > Pichiaceae > Ambrosiozyma > Ambrosiozyma monospora. The sequence goes on from BCIP01000013.1 coordinate 247,186, forward strand.
TTTGAAACTGAGCGTTTGTTGGATTGTACGCCATTTTTTGGAGGACAGGTTTTGTCGTTGTTGTTGTTTTTGATGCTGTTGTGTGAAGAAAAAACCAAAGAGAGAGTGAAATAAGGAAGACACACTCAGGCACTAGTACCAGGAACTATCAGACAAAGACCGTAGACGGGTGAGAGTAGGTAAGCAGTGGACACAGGGCAGTTGTATGAGTGATGATTGTTTGTTGTTGGGGCGAAAACCGGTGACAAACAGAGAGACAAACAGAAGGAGATATATTAGTCTAGTGGCGGTGTTGAGTAATGAGATTTAGTGTCAGGAGTTAGAACTTAGCACTCAGGAGGGATTCAGGATTCAGGATTCAGGCGAGCGGGTAATTATTATGAGATGATGGGGTCTTGAGTGTTGAATGTTGAGCCTGAAGAAGAGGTGTTGAGTGGTTTAGTTGTAGGTTGTAAAGTTGTGTCTCAATAGATGATAGTTGTTGTTGTGACAGATTGGCAGTTTGAATTTTGACAGTTGCAGTTCAGAGACTTTGAAGTTCAGAGACTTTGAAGTTCAGAGACTTTGAAGTTTGAAGTTTGAGCGGGTCCGGATCTCGAGGAAGGTAAGTAAAGTTTTGTTTGTAACAATTTGGTAAGGAAAAACGCTGTGATTGATTTAATTTATTATGAGACGTACGCTATTATAGACAGGGCGTTCCACTCAGATGTAAATTTGTGAATTTGTGAATTGCGGATGGGCTGGGCTGGCCTCTGGGACTCTGGACTCTGGGACTCTGTGAGAATTGTTCGATCGCTGTGTGGTGATCGCTATGTGATGTGTATAGAATGTGCGCACTGTGCTGGGGAAACCTGAAAGAAAGTGATGTGCTCAATGCTAAATGCTCAATGCTAAATGCGACAGAATATTATCACTTGGAATTGAAACTCAAGTTGAAATTGCTGTTAGATATTAGATCTGCCAAACAAAGTCAACTCTAGTAAATAGCAACCTGTTGTCTTATGTTCTGTTGTAACTTGTGTTGATGCTGACTTATCACTGATCACTAATCGCACGTTGATCGATCTTTTCAAAGTCAATTAGTCAATTTCAAATCCAGGCCGAGAACGAAAACGAAAACGAAAACGAGGACGGGGACGGGGACGGGGACGCAAACGAGGGAGTTAAGAGTTAAGTCGTATGCTTGTCAGGAACGGTTTTTAAGAACACTCAAGTCTGTTATGCTGTGAACTTGTTATTCTTTTGATGTCACTGACAATAGCGTATAGCTGATAACTGTTGTTGTAACTTGTACTGTTGTATACGTTGTTGTTGTTGTTGTTGTTGTTGTTGTGCCTGATAAATAACGTGCAAGTGCAAGTGCAAGCTTGTATGTGTATGTGTATGTAGTGCAGCCACAAACAATTACTTGCAAAAGGTAACTACAGCAAAGAACCCACTGAATTGAGAATTGTGTCTCCTTATAAAGATTTACCACTTGTCCAATCCAATTTACGATTGATTGCTGGTACTATTTGTTTCCATAATCTATTCTATTTCGCCAATTAACTTAATATACTTATGGCAGGGCATATGGCATGAACCATCCTTGGAATTTAACTGTTCTAGGATATTTAACTGAGAGAGTATATTAAGGATGATCCATATCGTTTGGCGTTTCCACATTGGCTTATAAGCTTGTCAATTACGTGAGATCGATCCTGATTCCTTAGTTTCAAAGATTAGATGTAGAGCTTAGCTTTGATATAAGAGGGAATCGGATCAATTCTATGGCTGTATGTGGGTCCATAGAGAACTCGACGAGTGAAGGACCAAGATATACAATTCGAAGAATCATGTAGAAGATATAGACACGTCAAACTGTCATCGATGAGTAGATATCTATACAGGGATTACAGATCAATTATAAACCCACGACCAATGACATGAAACATGAAATAAATTTGGAGAAAACAGATAATAAACTCGTAAGCTAGCTTCAATTGTTTTCTGTTTAACGTGGAATTGAACCAAAGTGTAATTCTATAAGAATGTGCAGGACTTCACTAAGTAGCTATAGGACTACTATAATAGTATACGTTGTGACAAGCTTACACGTACACTAATACTACTCTTAGCACATTTAACACACATGGTCACTGGTTAGTCCCTCCAACAATTTGATAATTGATTATTGTTTCGGTCATCTCATCTTTCATCCATCTCCCATCTCGCACAGGCTACAGCCTGGACACGTAAACGCACGTTGTACAATTTTGAATTTGGAGAACTCTGAGCTAAATTTGAACCAATGAGAGCTTGTACCGTTGGAGTTGGGACTGGGTGGATATGGATAGATGGATCCAATGGATTAACCGTGTTCTGTGTAACTTTGTGCACATAAATTGCACCATTTCACGGATACATCATGATTCATGATCCTCCATCAAACCGTATATACAGCTATAGATGATGTGATGTAACGTAGCTTGACTGAAGACTGGTATACTGTCGTTGTGAATTTAACTTTTTGCAATACGTACAAGGTTTTAGTCAGTCACCACAAACACATTGATTCACTTCTTTCACTTCCTCATCAGTTTGCCATTTTCTCAAAACTGTAAAACATTCCACTTGTTTTAAGCTTTGTTCTTCGTTCTTCGAATTCTTCCTTCTTTTTTTCTATTCTTCTTCGTGTGTGAATTAACGAAGAACTGAACACGTTACACGACACGACGTGCACCACAAACTAGCTCAAACTTGATAGAATTTTCAGTTAAACCTACTACGTAACGTACTTACTCTCCACTCCTCCTCTGACAAACCCTAATGCGCACATGCACATGCACCAACGTACAGCGAACTGCGAATGGTGTCAGTGTCTCTCAAACGGGAAACTGCAACAATCATCAAAACTCAAATTGGGGCTGCGCTACTCCACTCAAGTCTCTCTCTCATCAATTTATTTTGTGTCAGGCCATTAACTTACAAACACTGGCCAACTAAATCACTTCCAATGATTTGCACACATGAGACACTAAGTTTTAACTTTGTTGTCCCTAGCCAATAATTTGTGCCTAGGGCCAAATATCAGTATCAGAAACTATATCACATCGAAGCCAGTTTCAACCGGCAACGGGTAATGGATTGATTAAATTCAATACAGGCAAGCTTAGCTCCATGGCACATGATTAATTGCTAACTAACTGGAAACAGGAAACCGCGGTTTCGAAGAACACCGTACAAGCTAGACAATCAAACTTCCTCATATTTTCTGTTAAATGAATCATAATCGTGATCGATTGCTTAAACGTCGTCTTCGGGCCGAATATTCCCAAAAACATCAAAATTAGGCCCGGATATCTATGCAGCGAGCTCATACTCGCATATGCAAGGACAGAGGCGACAATAATAGTCTCTTCTTCATATCAGAGCTAGCTCAAATCCAAAATGTTCCCGAAATAGGCAACTGGCCGACCACAAGTCCATCTCCCGCATCTCCCTCTAAACTGAGGCTCCAACTTATTGCGTACGGCAGACAGTTTCCGTTTTTGAAAATATAGCGTATATATAGGTACACCACTTTCCCACTTTAACACTTTAACACTTCGATCAACCGATCCACCAATTTGATAATCGAATCATATGGTAACAACTCATTTTCTTCTATGTACTTAAGATCGACCTTGAAACAGATAAAAATTCCAACAATCCATCAACATTGTGTATAACAGCTCCACCCTTTTGTTTTATAACAATTCTTTCTTGTTTATTCTATTCTTATTCGCGATTTACACAATGTACGGTCATTAAACACAAGTTGAACTTGGAATTACTCACAATGTCGATGGGTGCAAGTTTCTATGCCACCCTTTATACCACTCTTGTAGTCTCTTGTGCTCAAAAATTGTCTCTTGTGTGCATGCATGTGTATCCTTACACTAGAATAATAAAAACGACAATAACCCCTTAGATTTTTACAATCGTGATTAAATTCCACAAAATTTTTTAATCTCGATTTTGCGCGCCGCCGTTCCTAACCTCGATCATGATTCATACTGTCATGCAACTAACAAAAGCTTTCAATAATAAGTTTGATTTTTGAACAATCATTTGTGTGCAGGTTTGGTTATATCCCTCTATTCAGACGGAATCGGCCGGCACCATATCCTATAGATATACATTAGACGTCTCTCATCATTCATAAAGAGCATGTGAAAAGCATCGGCCGTTTCAAAAGACATATACGTCAAGCTTTTTTTATACGTTTGTGGTAAATTTAAGTTAACCGACCCATATTTACCCATATTTACCCACAGCTGTAAGCCCAAAAACTTTGATATAAATCCCTTAATTTGTATAACCTGTACGCGAATTTCAAACCGAATCAATGACTTGACTTGACTCAAACAATCAATCGAGATCGATATTGATAATGAAAAGCTTTCAGTTTTATAACATGATATTGTTAATTTGGCTTCGATATCAATCAGTTTAAACGCTGTGCGTCATCACAGACAACATAAACCACATCGAACTTTGCATCTTGGTGCGTTGCTTGCGTATGTACGAAGCTGGGACCGCCGCCTAGACAGATAGTTGGTAAGCTGATTCATTGACAATTTCAGCGAAGAATTCATTGCATCTCAATTAACGTTGAATCATGAGTCCACGTTATATAAGTTGAAATTACATTAATCGCATGTGAGAAGTCACAAGTCAAATTAAACTCGTAGATATGTGTTTTTTGTATGTGTGTGACGTTACACTACACATGTACGAGTAAAGAAAACGGTCATCATGCACTGTATACGCGTGTCTATATACAACGTAGTTTTTAGCTCTTGAGTCTCGATCGAGAACTGGATTAAAAACGGCCGGCCATGCAACATGTTTAACTATACTAGCTACTATATCGACGTCGGCCAGTTTTTTTTAACGTACGTTGACACACATGTAAGGTGTATCTATGTGGTGTATCTATGTGTATGATTCATGACCTGTTTTCTATAACGCTTAGTTCAAGTGTGTGCCTCGTCTTCTCAGGTAGGGCGCGATTGCATGAATAGTACGTGAACTCTGTGCCGTACATGGAGAAGAGACAGGAACGACATCTACTTACTTGTAACTCGTACAATTGTGACAGTACAGTACCTAGCTATGCTATATACTACTACTAGCTAGGTAGACCATCAACGTAATGCCATGCAATTAGGTAGTTCGTGACATGCACCAATTGAGAATCAAAATCAAATCGTTTAACTGAGATTCATCCCTGAGGTTCTCTTCTCGTCAACGCACGTACTCCAAAATAATCATAATCGATACCTTCGCACCTTCTTTCAACCTACTTATCAACCATTTAGCTACTGTATAAGATGTATGTTTCGGCTTCAGAGAACTCAGAGTTGTTCCCAGTTGATCAACGTTGATATTGAACATTCATTCTCCCGCCGGAGTATATACTCTAAGTTGCCAATTCTCTTCGGATAATCTCCACATTTTTAGACCTAGCTAGTTCTCCAAGTAGTAGCGTATTAGTAAACATGGACCGCGTGTCCCTCTTGTTTTGACAAGTTCAGATTCGTTACCTTATTTCCAATTTTCTATAAGTCTAATCGATTCGTTTACAGTTTAAAGAATGTGAATTGGCCATGTGCACTGAGCAGCTATATGTGTTTAAACCGTTAATGTTAAGAACTTCCGCGGACCGCGGCCCCCAGTATCAAGTATCAAGTCTGGGCAAATTGATGACTTCTACAATTGTATAACAAGAGGAGCTGTTCATATATAGGGGGCCCCAAAAGTACTAATCAGGGCCCCCATAATTTCAAAATTCAACAATTTTATGCAAATTTGGCAACTTAGAAACTTGAAAATTATCCTTTCGGTAATATTTCGTGTGGTGATTTTGGGTGGTCATAAATGTGCGTCTCATGGAATTTAAAGGTGGGCTCTATATAGATCAATATCGATCGTTTGAAAAACTAAAATATATCGATGTGGGCCCATTTGAAAGGACATTATAGCCAGTTATACAATATAATAAAGGCGGCAAGAAATTAAGAAAAATAGGTGTTTTACATAGTTTTTCAACGTACTGTTAAAATCGAAAGTTTCTAAGTTTTTCAAGATCGTTTTTGATTAATATTTCCTAATTGGGCAATCAAAGTTTTTAAACGTTTAAAAAATAACTGTTTTCTGTCTTCTAGATCCATGATTTTGAAAATATTTCTGTGTACTTCTTCATATGAGACGTGAAAGTTCTGGAAGCTGGATATATATTCTAAAATATATTTCCAACAACTCTCTATAGTTCAATTCGTACGATTATTAAACACGTTAACACGTAGATGTGAAAAATAGGTTTCAGATCTATCAAATCGCAAGCGTAAGCTCTCAGTCTTTCGACGCGTATAAAAATTCTGCCGCCTGCAAAATTTTACCAGCGTTAATTTTGACCAAAAAGTAAATTTTGTTCAAACATATAAACTTAGTAGACTCTTTACAAATAATAAATTACATATACAACATGTAACATGCACGAAAGAGATAATTTGTCGTCCAATTCATCAGTTTTAAAACAGGCCACTACCTGATGATTTAGCCCTGCCTGACGTGCTTCAATTTCGGTCTTTCGGAAATTTTATCTTCCCAATCCATCGGTCTTATCTCGGTGACTTTCAGCGAGACACTTGCCTGATTGGGTTAATGACCGGAGAAAACGACCAAGTCAGCAAGAGTTGCCATCATACTGTACGGGCCCCGCGGGACCTGCCCTACACATCTATCTATCTGTATCTTCATCCCAAGCTAGTGTTGCTTTGTTTATCGTTGTTCCAATTGTAGATTATCTTCAGCTTTAAGCATAGTTAAAGTCGGTCAAGCTGGTGTGACATTGGGAATTCTCGATTCTCGAAACTCTAGCTGTTCTCTGTTTACCCGAGCAAGTTGACATGGCATGTTTTTCAATATTGAGTCAAAAATCACATCACTGCAATCTTTCCAATAAATAGCCGATTCTTCTTCTGAATCGATCGATATGTAAATTTTATCATGACGTTACGTTATATTAGTTTGATCTTTCGGTATGCTAATTAATTGCTAATTGCGGTCCTCTAAGCTCTGTATAACACGCGCTAGAGCTAGGTGTAGTGCTATGAATCTGAGATTTGTGTACCTGATTTCTACTATTAACTAGCCTAATTTGAAAAATTGCTTAATGGACACATCCTAGAACTTACTTAAGAAACCGTAGTAACCATTTGACGCCTTAACGTGTTAATTAACAAGATTTTGAATTGAGGAGTACTCCTGCAGCAACGCATGTCTTCAACGAGTGTTCCAAATTGAGCAGGAATTTTTTCCTCCCACGCGTGCAGCATGATAAGCATAGAAAAAACTGCTGTATAGTTAGTTGGACACGTTGAAACTTAATACTGGGACCGTACCGTAGAAGCGTACTGAAGGAGTTGTAATTATTTGAATTTTGAAGACCAGTTCATTGACTCTGTTCATCTTGAACACCCAACCGAAACAACAATTATGATAGTCGAATTGATTATAATTAATGTGGGCGGGTCTTTCTTCAAAAGAAGTCTGTGCATAACTCGCATGTCCAGGGTATGCCATATATGCGCGCATCATTCGATGATGAAGCTATATCTATTTCATCAATAATATGGTATCTTTTTTTTACAGCTAGGCTTCTGGCCAGTACAATATAGCGCCTGAAAGCATTATTCACGGCACATGCAATATGATTCAAGATAGGCAATTGGATGGATCAACATATATCATATAATGAAAAATGGATCGATGGGCTTTCTGAAGCATGTTCTATACATGGAAAGAACCTATATAATACATCAACCAGCGGCAAGTCATTCATTCAAATTTCCAATTGCTATATATTATAAACCATGTATATCGAGGCCATATAAGTTTAGTATAACAGGCCAGGTACCGAAATATACATCAATTCTGATTGTTTATCAGAGCTTAGAGGACGTCAGGGCAGTCTTGATTAAATTGTTGATCTGATAAAGCTGACATATTGTGCTGAATGCAATTTGTTGAAGCCCATGCATGTGCTGGAAGTGATATACCGAGTTTAGCTGGCCTTATATGTGTTCAATTTTAAATCCAATTTGTTTGTATATATCATGATCATGACATAATTTCAGTGTTTCACTTCAAGAAGCTATCGTAGAGACCAATTCCAATTTAATATAATTCGGATTAGTACATGGCCGGTGCTTTACCCGGAAGCACACATGGATAGGGATTCTGAATATATAATGAATTTCAATTAAAATTATGATAATAAACCGTTAGAAAAGCTACAGATCACAACAAAACAAGGAAATGAGAAAAGAGAAAAGTTCAAAACACATATAATGAAGAGCAAAGAATGAAAAATGAAAACAGGAAACTTATTTTATACCCAAAACATAAGGCCTAGTTTCACAAAATCAGTGGGATAAAAATAAAAGGCTAAAGTAAATCCACTTTGAGAATTAATCTGACAACAGCGTATAAACAACCAGAATGATATTGGTGATCAGGTTCAAAATTCAAACCCTACCAATTTTTTCGACCTCTAAGTCATCTAGTTTCTTGGCAGCTCTGATGAATCTAGCAAGTTTGAAAATGTTGAACAACAAGACAACCAGAAAAAAGCAAAGACTAACCCAAGTCAAAGCACTAGCCTTGGAACCTTTCTCAATCTTCAACAAATTGAAGGAGCTTAAACCATCAGTCTCATAACTTGTTTTAACCACAAGCCAATACCAAATAGAACCCATCAGCCACACCAAAAAGCAAATCAATTGCAATACAAATGATGTCCATTTGACCTTTTTCGTATGTGGGAAGGCGAAATGTTCAGAGATTCGTGAATAAATCTCAACTAAAAACACAATCAAATTGAAGATAATCACAGCGATCAAAAAGTATGGTTTGATGAGGTTATTGTTGATGGACTCACTGATCTTGATGATATCTAAATTAGCTTCATTTTGGGATCCGGATGAGGATGAACTGGAGCTGGAAGTTAAGTTTGATTTGGAATTGTATAGTGACACTTTAGGAATCTCACTCATCATGTCCTTCATGTTTTTGGTGAAGCCACAGTATCTTGAATCATCATTTATGGTGACGCAGTAGCCCAAGTAGCCGACTCTGATGGATAGTTCTGAAAGATCAAATGTGTCATTTGAAAATGCATTCTCCATGATGTTGAACATAGTGGACTGTTGGTTGAATGTATACTCTACCAAATGAGTGCTTCTTGAAGCGGCACCTGAAGTGGTACATCCTGTAAGCAACGATATTAGCAAAAAAGCATTGACAAATAGAATTATTAATGAAAGTTGAGGTGGGAATTTTTTCAAAATATAGTAAGCCACTGTTAAAGACATGATGTGGATGACTGTGATGTTGATAATTGTCTCTTGATCTTGACTTCTTTAACACTCTCTACCTTCTCCCATAGTGAAAAAGATCAGCAACATTTTGGAATTCAGTTGGAATATATATATTTCAGATTGCTAGATCAACCATTGACTCTTGAATAGTTATGACTAGTAATTAGTGTTGAAAAGAAAATGCCAAAGAGTGATGAATAACCATGTTCTTCAAAACAATCTTGAGACATGTTGAAAACTGAACCGTGAAGTTTGTGCGCTCTCTTGGACTAGATGGACCACGGTCTCGACTCTCATATGTTCTTGACTCTCAGCAAAAATGTGTGTTCAGTTCCGTTGACTCCTGAATTCTGAAGTAACTTTCTTGCTCCAAGTGCCAATACCATCAACAATGCTGTTGTCACAAACAAGACTCATCAGAACAGTCTCACTACCACTCAGACCACAGAATGGGACTCCATTTTACTTTAATAGAAGCAGATTTCTACCCATACTCATACCGAGACAGTCTAGACCTCTTATCACCCATTCCAGAAACAAGCCTGGAATACTAGATTTCGATTTGGTACAACCTGATCTCAACACACAACAGAAACAAGCACCCCCAAAGACCAGCACGGACATCACCTCCAATCAACCCAAACATCAGATTCCTCCAATCATTTTCCTGCATGGTTTGTTGGGAAACAGAAAGAACAACAGAACTGCTGCTAGAGAATTATCAAAGCTGTTGGGGACTTCAGTGATTGTTCCAGATTTGAGAAACCATGGTACCTCATTTCATTTGGCTCCTCATGACAATGAATCAATGTGCAATGATTTACGTATGTTGATTAATCATTTAAGACATGACGAAAATGCAGTTGTTGCCCCTCAGATCAAATCAACCAATGAGTCGAGGACAAGCGGTCATGGTGGATTTATCGTCATTGGTCATAGTATGGGTGGTAAAGTGGCAATGGGTTTTGCTCTCAGAAATCCAGAGTTAGTTAAAGGCGTCATTTCAATAGACAACATTCCTTATACCAATCCTGAAAGATCATTTGCAGAATTTGAAAAATTCCATATTTGGTTGAATGAATTACAATGGTTGACTGAAGGCGGTGGTTTCAAAGGAAGCATGGCTGATTTACGTGCCAACTTGAAGAAAGTAGTCGATTCTGAAGCTATTTTGAACTTCTTATTGAGTAACTTTGATAAGAGTAGTGGTATGGCTGCTGGTTCTGGTGGTGGTAGTACCATTGTTCCTAAAGTCCCTTTGAAGTTGATCAACTCTTCTATTGAAAATTTGATAGATTTCAAGTTGTCTACTCGTGGTGATCTTGATCAATATGCTCCATTTGATGGCCCTATGTTGATAGTTAGAGCTAGATACAGTGAGTTTATCGGCAGAGATTTGCATGCTAGTATAATCGACAAAAGATTTACTTCTTGGGAAATCGAAGATATTGATAGTGGTCACTGGATCATCAGTGAAAAGAGAAAAGAGTTCATCCATATTGCTAACAACTGGATTGTTAAAAATTTTGGAAACACTGTTCCCACTGGCAAATAGAACTTAGTTGAATAGAAAATATCAAGAAGTTAATGCAGTAATATATATGGTAAGATTGTGTAAACTCAAAATTGGACAACTCAATTCAATTTTTGAAAAATGTGTATTGGATTCGGAACCGATTCCGAGATAATGCTGTGCTCGGGGAGTATAAGCCAGACGCGACGCCCTTGCACCGACCGGTCCCTTGCCAAGCCGAAGCCTCTGATATCTGATGACTTCTGACGTCTCTCGGCCACGTGACTGATGGGTACGATTAAAAATTAGATTGTTATGACGTTTCTGATTCCCCGTCATTATATAGAGTGAAACAAGCCCACTTCCAACTTACCTGAACTACCGTTTGCCATCGATTCTCCCGAAACACAAGTTCTATATCTTACTGCAAAACCAACCAGGTTCTGTTTCTCAAAGAAAAGAAAAGCATTCACAAAAAACCATCAAAACAGCTACTCTGAAACAACACACAGATGACTGTTAAAGATACCGCTGGTATTATTGCTGGCCTGGACCCATTGGTCTACAACTCCTCTCAGCCTTTCATCCTTTTTATCTTTCAGGCAGTTTTCATCATTGTTTTTGCTCAACTTATTTACATTCCTTTATCATGGATTAAACAACCAAGAGTCATTGCTGAAGTCATCACCGGTATTTTGTTAGGTCCCAGTGTGTTCGGTCACATTCCAGGTTTCACGAATAAAGTGTTCCCAACAGATGCACAACCTGGATTAACTTTGATGGCCAATATGGGTATCATCTTTCTATTGTTCATGGTTGGTTGTGAAGTTGATATTCAGTATATCAAGAAAAATTATAAAACTGCCATCAGTGTCGGTGTTGTCAATATGGCTTTCCCTTTCGGTCTCGGTTGCGCTATCGCCGTTGGGTTGTGGAAACATTACAGAGAACATGATGAAACATTACCAGAGATCAAGTTCACCACGTTTATGGTCTTTATTGCTACTGCTATGTGTATCACAGCTTTCCCTGTGTTAGCCAGAATTTTAACTGCTTTAAGATTGGTTAAAGATAGAGTCGGTGTTATCGTGTTGGCTGCCGGTATTACCAATGATTTGTTAGGTTGGATGTTGTTAGCTTTAAGTATCACTTTGGCCAACTCAGCAAAGTCTGAAACTACTGCTTATATCTGTTTAACTACCATTGGTTGGTGTTTATTCATTGTTTATCCCGTCAGATGGTTATTACGTTACATTTTGATTGATGTTTTACACGATATCGAGAATCCAAATGGTCCATCTCAGTTAGCTAACCTGATTATTCTGGTTACTACCTTAATATCCGCATTTTTCACTGGTATCATTGGTGTTCATGTTATTTTTGGTGCCGTTGTTGTTGGTATGATTATTCCTAGAGAGAACAATTACGTTGTCAGGGTCACTGAAAGAATCGAAGATTTAATCAATATCTTTATGGCACCTTTGTATTTTGCCTTGGCTGGTTTAAGTTGTAACTTGGGTCTTTTGAACGAAGGTATGGATTGGGGTTACATTATTGGTATCATTTGCCTTGCCTTATTTGGTAAGATTGTTGGTGGTGCTTTGATGTCTCGTATCATGGGTTTGTATTGGGTCGAATCTTTGGCTGTTGGTGTTTTGATGTCTTGTAAAGGTATCGTTGAAATTGTTGTTTTACAAACCGGTTTGAAGGCTAGTATCATTTCCCAAAAAACTTTCTCCATGTTCATTGTTATGGCCTTGATCACAACATTTTTAACTACACCATTCACCCTTTGGATTTACCCTCAATCATACAGAGAAAAGAGAGATAAATTAATTAAAGAAAAGGAAGATAAAGAGCTCAATAAACAAACTAACCAAGACCAGTCACCAGAAAGTGATGTCATTGTGCCTTACAAACGTCTAGATTTCTCTGCATTGGTTTTGCCTGCTGATAACTTGGAAGCTGTCTCAAACAATTTGATTCTTTTAGACCATATTTCTGTTCCAACCGGTCTTCCTATTCATGCTGTCAATGTTAAGATGCTGACCGATAGAACTGCTGACTTATTCCATGCTTCAATGATTAATGACGATAGAGGAAACTCTCAAGAAGCTCTGAACTCTATTTTAAGTATTTTGAAGGTGTTTTGCGATTTGAACTCAATTGATTTCACTTCAGAAATCCTATATGCTTTGCCTGATAGTTATATTAAAACGTTGTTTTTCAGTTCCAACTTTTCTAGAGACGATTTGTTCATTCTAACTTTGAACAACAAAGATTTCCATGAAAAGCCAGAAATATTAGAAGAGGCTAAAGAAGCTTCTAAGCTAAATTCATTCCACAGCTGTGTTTTCATCAACAATAACCAAGTTTTAAAGAAGAACAAGATTGCTAATGATGGTATTGAAGGTGACGGTGATGCTGATTCCGCCGATGATTCCTCCGTTTTGTCCACTGAAACCATTTTAAATCCAAACTCTTTCCATATTTCAGCTATCACTCTTTTCATTGCTAATCAAGTACTAACTCAAGAGGATTTGGTGGCGCTGAAAATTTTTGAAATCATGGTGAAACATCAAGGTATTGTCTCAGCCAAGATTTTGGTTAGCGATTCCAACCAAACTTTGGAAGTGATTAACCAAGAAACAAGTCTAGCTAGTGATAAAAAGGTCCAATTGTTGGTGTTTGAGAGTGATACCCTTCCTTTGTCTGCCAAAACTACCAAAACAAGTACTGCCAACAAGCTCAAAAAACCTCATCTTGTCAAAGCTATCACAAATGAAGTTGCTGATTCGAACAGTGATCAGAGCAATAGCAAGATGCTCTCCTTTGAAGAATTCTTTGAAACTCATCACTCCACTAAGCATTCACATATTAACGACTTGGTTATTGTGAGTGATGGTGGTCATGATGAGTCAGTCTCAGGCTATATCCAGGGATTGGTTGATCAAAATGACAAGGTTTTAGTTGTTCTTTGATATTTGCAGCTGAAACATGAAAATACACAGTTTAACAGCTTTATTTCTTTACCACCATTTTTTGTTTACTCCCATATCTAGGCTGTAGTGTGCTTTTGGTTAACGGTTTATTCGGTTCATATTGAGTGATTGTTTTAGCTTTTTTTTTTCTTGCTCAGTTTTCTTAATATAATCTTATCTCAATAATTTATTTGTCATATCGAACTTTATTTCTCAATTTAGCTAGGTTGAACGTTTCCTTCAACCTTTACGAAATATCTAGGCATGTGTGCATGGTTACAGATGATCTCGACGATATCCTTCATACAGCTTAATGATATTTCTGTCAGTTGTAGTAAACTTTGAGAAACAGAGATGATAAGTTTACAATAAATGAAAGCTAGAACTCATAAAAGAATGTAACCATATACAAAGTATAGAAAAGATATTATTGAGGGCACATATTTGGAGTGCAAACTTGAGACTTTGACTAACCCCAGTGCCATTCAATACCATCCAAAATACCACTCTGCAAAGGAGCTAACTGAGCAAAAGCAGAAGGAGACAGATCTAAATCATAAGTTCCACCAGCACCACCAACATCGACAGCAGTAACGGTAACAGACTTTCCTTGGTATGTGACAGTAATCTTATCGCCACAGTATGATGATAAATCTTCTTGACCAATTAACTTCTGAGCATAAATTGTTCTTGAGATGGCTGTAATATAATCACTATCTGTGGAATGTAATTGGCAATTACCTTGACTTGGTGAATAATAGGTTGCTTTCCCTGTGAATGTTCCTTTGGGATCAGATGCTGAGTCATCTCTGAATTTTTTGTTTTTTGAACCTAGTTGAGCTTGCACATTGTCTTCATAATATCCTGATGTTGAACCACCTGAGCTTGACGATCCGGAAGAGTCTGAAGAGCCTGATGAACCCGACGAACCTGATGAGTCTGATGAGCCAGATGAACCAGATGAACCAGATGAACCAGATGAACCAGATGAACCTGAATTGGTACCAGATCCAGAACCACTTCCCCAATTACCCCAATTTCCCCAGTTACCCCAACCACCCCAATCACGTCTCTTTAAGGCAAAATCCCAAGCAAGTGTTGTAGTAGCAAGATTGAAGGAAGCATCACTCACTGGAGTTGCATTTTCTTGGTTTTCAGTTTCTTCTAATATTGGAATAGAAATACCCTGTGCTGAAAGTAGTGTCAATATTGACAGAATTGTTGTTTTCGATAGCTGTGCCATGTTGAAACTTTTTCAATGCTAGATGACAAATGTGATTGATGTTATATATCTTTTTGACAAATGGATTTCTGTATCTTTAGCTTCTTCAAAAAAATATGTATTTGTGAAAGCCGAATAACTGAAGGATTGGGTTCTGTATTTATACAACGTACTGGCAAATTCAAGCTTAACGACCTCCGTACCATGCTTGCTGAGACATCTGACCATTGATATGCTGAGCAGATTTAAAACAGAATAAGCATATAGTAAGTATGATGAGCATATAGGTTAAACTTTGAAATGGGGTATAAAGTCCTGGTTAAAAAACGAGGTCTACATATTGAATATCGGTCTTCGCCACTAGGTGAGAACAATTGACAGTCAACACAAAGATAAAACTTGTGAACGTATGAATGAGTGTCACGGTTTCACGGTTCCCATATGGTCATATCTAAAGATTGTGATGGTTGTAAGATGGTTTTAGTCAATGGTATGTACCGTATCGATGTGTTTTGTTGTTATGATACACCCTTGAAGTCTGGACCCTGATTCATCTTGGGCTATTAGTGATGATGCTTAGTGTTTCAGAATATGGCCAAGGCTGAGTGAAACCCGAGTCCCGACTCGTGTTGTTTTGAGCTTGTACCATCGCTGTTGAAAGTAGTTGTAGTTGTTTTTGAAGAAGAATAAGTTGTTATATTGTGTTTATACCATTTGGACGGGAAATCATGAGTGGATGTCTGTACACTTTTGAAAAATATGACAGCTCTAACACTCTCGGAAACAACGGCCGATATCAACGATCTGAAAGCCATTTTCTACGCGTAACAATTATTACCGGGTTCTTCCATTTCTGAACAAAAGACCGTTAAACACCGCAACAATTACATACAATTGTTCTCCACAGTTTTGTCAATCCAGTTTTGTCAATCCAAATCTTTTTAAAAATGAAGTTACTCCTGATTCTTCAAACTACGTCTTCATGAAAACGGTCCAGATCGAAAGCAGAATAGGATAGTTTTTAACTTGTGATTTAAACACTCACATCCACATCAACAGCAATAACAACAACAACACAAATATTTTCATCATCAAAGAGAATGTTATCAAAGTTACCACTAGAGCTCCAACAGGAGATATCCAATTATCTTCCACAATCGGACTGTTACCATCTAATGCAAACAAGCAAACAAAACTACAAAATCCATAAGTCAAGACTATACAGATCCATCATCATCACAACGAAAAGACATTATTACCACAAAGAGCTGAGCTCATTCGATGATGTTCGAACCATTGAGTCACAAGGTCAGTTCAGGTCCAGTTTGATCAGAACAGGGTATGGCCTAAAGGCATTTTTCAGAAGTTTTATGAAAGGCAAGGATATCAGTATTGGAAACGAGGACGGGGTACAGAACGAGAATTCGCATTTTGTCGAGTACTTTGAAGTCGGTGATGAGTTACCTGGTATTGAGATAGATGCTGTTATGATGTTGTCTAAGATGGCATGTCAGTTGACTAATTTGAGAGGTTTGAAAATAGACTATAGCTCGTGTTTTTTCAAAGTTGAAGAATCATTTTTAAGCAAGTTGCCCTGTTTGAACGAGTTGAGGTTTTTGGATTGTGAGTCTCTGGATTTGAAGTTCGGCCAGGAAGGGTTCCTTATGAAAGACACATTAAAAAAATTAAAGTTAAGTCGTTCTGGAAGAGGTAATATGAGCCCCGTGTTGAATTTGGGAGTGCTTGGTAATTTGAAGAGCCTAGAGCTAAATGGTGCCAAATCGATAGAGTATCCCTTGACTTACATGAAACAAGAAACTAGTTACAACTTGAAAAATGATGATACTGATATTGAATTCAAAGCGATGGACTATTTCCAAGATATATTGTCCTCTGAACCTTCCTTATCACTAGGATTAAAATCTTTGAAACTTTCTGGTTTTTTCATAAACTCGAATGAGGTTGATAAACTCATTCAGCGCATAGATTTCAAGAAGTTGCAAAAGTTAGAATTAGTTGAAATGAAAGAAGATATTACTGAGCCGATACCACAGCATGTCAGACAATTACAACAGACCCATGATTCTCTCTTATTCCGTTTACAATCTCATGTATTCGATTTGAGTTATCTTGCCCTCGATTTGAACAATAATTACAAAGATTATGGTCCAGAGTTTTTATCAAGCATTAATGATTTAAAATTCGTCTATTTGAACCTCCGTTGGAATAAAATCAAAGAACAGTCGAACCAAGATGTTTCACCAGATAAATTGTTTGCTAAATATATGCATGGTTTAGTCAAACACTCAAATTTGCAATGCCTGCTAATAGATTGTGTCAATGAAACCAAATTTGAGCTGATAGATTTGAATTGTGATGTGATAATGAACACTTTACGTCATTTCAATCAATTGAAAACGCTCAAGTTAAATTTAAAGGTGGTTAATTTGATTCGGTTTGTGGAGTTTGTCAAAATGCATCTAGGCAAGCTAAAATTCTTGGAACTTTCCTTAACGGAATTCAATTTCAGGAAGACACTGACTGAGCAGCATGTTATCAATTTCCAGATTATCAAGAGAAAGTCTCAACAGAATAATTCAGTTACTGGGGCCGATGCAGAGAGTGGATCCTCTGTCACAACCATATTGTCTGCTCCTCAAGGATGTACAATTGTATCTGGTGAAGATTACAGGCAAGATACGAAGTTGAATATGAGAGATTTGGATTTAAGATCATTGAACTTGTACAAGATTTTGAAATCGTTTCAGATCAACACAAACATTGAATATTTGAAAATTTTCAACATGATTGTCGAGTTGAAAGACTTGGAAATTCGGGACAAAGGTTTGGAATATTGGTTTAATGAACAGTTGAAAGGGTATGGTTGCAGTTTTTAAATGTATGGACTATCTATTGTGTGTGTTTTAATTTCTTTTCCCTTCTTTATAAACCAATAGAAGTTAATTAGATTTGTGTTTCTTTCATTCATTGCAAGAAAGAGACTTATACATATGGCTTGAAAGTTTTAATTTCCGAATGCCATATATATTCATCTGCCAATGTTGAGAGATTCTTAAAACTGTAAATATATTCAGAATTCTGGGACAGGTTAATTCGGAGTGATTGGTATAAGGCTGTATCTTGAATCATATTAGTTGTAGGGTTGGAGCCTCTAGAGCTTGATGGGACGGCATTTATTTGAATCAAGCATTGTACAGTAGCACAGTTGTTTCCAGACTGTTGACCACAACTTTTATCGTTGTGAAGTTCGATTGAAACACCTAAACTTCTGGTTGTTTGATGGTGTTGGCAGCAGGAACTGTTGTGTTGTCATTGTTTTTATTGTCACCACGCTCATTAGGTGGTATAATCCAGCTGATGTGGTGTTCAATGAGATAAATCTATTATAGAGGTTAAGAGGCGATGTGTCGTAGTAAGACATGTTCACTATTCTACAATTCGCATCTTTTTTTGCTGATTCGCTGATTCAAGTTTTTTTGCACCATTTACAATTGCTACCTTCATTTTCAGTGTTCACTGATCGTCCAAGGAAATATTCTGTCTCTATTTTCAATTATGGCTAGTTTAACTTAATGTGATATTTTCTCGAAACACCCATACCAATTCTGATCTGTACCGTTCTTTTCATAACGAAATTTTATGTCTTAAACACCCCAACTGAAATCAATTGAGCTGTGTCAAAAGGAACAGATAAATTATTCAGAGACCTATAAAAGGGACCCATCTTCCTTCATTCCTGTTGTCCATCTATTCCCACCATTTTCTTTTTTTTTCACCATATATGTTCACATCAAAGCCTTTCTTAGTTGAAATCCAACTCCCAGAGCAATTAAAACCACCTAATATTGCCCTCTACCTATTTTATCATGCAAGCTATTACTTCTGCCGCTTTTTTCAACTCTGGTGAGCAACAATCCAGACAGGCTCTGGTTGACAGAAAAGAATCAGACTCGGACTCTTCCTTTTATTACGTTGCTTCTGTTTTATCAAATGGCAAATCAGACAGTTCTTTCAGCTGGGTCAAAGAAGACGATAAGTGCACCTCTGTTAAGGGTATCATTGATCCTGTTCTTGGTTGCACATTTGAGGAAGAAGAGTTAGAGAACACTATTCACCCTATTTCTCCAGCAGAATCTTTTTACGTGGGATTTCACCCTACACTTTCACCAATCCCAGAAGAGTGTGAGTCTTCTATGATTGAATCTGATTACAATTGCAGTGTTGAATCAAACTTGTCAGCCAATAAGGTCTCAGATGCTTGCATGGCTGTTTCTGTAAGCACTGAAAAAAGATCACATAAGAGAAGAACACAAGCTTGGAATCGCCTAACCAGATTGTGGCACAGAAAGAACTCAAACGTTGATATCGAAGATAAGGAAAAGTCTAGCTGTGAGAACTCTGGTGTTAAAGATAAGAACGTTTCCGTTTCTTCCAGCGCTAAGGTTGATGTTGAAAACGATGACAACCAGTCCATCATCAGTGATTCTTCATGTGACTTGGAATCTTTGAGAGAACTAACTCCAGTTTCATCCATTGATATGTTTGAACACCTCGACTGTTTATCCTCCAATGCCAGTTCATTGGCATCATCTGCAGAGTATTCCTTGGGTAATTGCACTGTTGAAGCTGAAGAGCCTTCTTCCTCCACTTCTAGTTCACTTGTTGCAGAACAAAATGATGATGACTATTCTCCATCAATTTCAAGTTCATTGGTTGCTGGCGATCACGAAGCAATTTGCTCTTCAAACATAATCAACTTGGCTGATGTTGCTTATTCTTCAGATGGTGATAATGATGATGATTCTTCGGAGGATTATTCTTCTGAGGATGACGATAGCTATTCTTTATCAATCTCTAGCTCTCTGGTTGCAGAACAAGACGATAATGAAACAATTTACTCTTCCAACAAAATCTATTCAATTGGTGCTGGTAGTTCTTCAGACGACGACATTATCGAAGATGACGGCTATTCTCCATCAATCTCTAGCTCTCTGGTTGTAGAAGAATATGATACCGAAATAGTTTACTTTCCAAACAAAGGTCCTGTGATTATTGTCGACTGGCAGACTGCAGAAATTTTACAAGCCAATGGTGGCAGAATAAGAAAGGCATCATTATTTGGTTCTTGTGATGACTTGGTTAACGACCCGGATTATGCTACTTTCGCTAATTCATCCATTTTGAGGGAAATTAAGATCAATTATAATATTCTGAAGAATTAGTTTAGGATTTATTTTCAATTCATTATTTTGCATTTCTGCTTTCCCTTATTGATATTTTACTGTTTATTGATATTATTCTGTTTTAAGTTTTTACAAGCTAACTTCATATTCACTTTGAACATTCGTTTGCAGTTTATTTGTTTCCTTTTATTTGGTTAGTTTTTGATTCCTCTTCAATGCTCTTTAATTGTTATACTTTCGTTTTTGTTATATGTTATGGATTTCATAGTTAGATATTATCAAGTAAAACCCAACCATCGAATATAGTAGTGTAACTTAATGAGGCAGTGGGCACTCATGAGTTCGAGTCCGACAAGTCTCAAGAAAAAAAAATTATCGAGATTCGAAATACGCTTTGAAATTTTATTCTTCAACCCATCTAACATACAATGCCTTATAAGCAACAAATGATACGCAAATAACTAAATGAGCAAACAAATCACAACTCGACATATCATCAGCAAATCAAAACAACTAATTTATGCCGAGTCACCTCTGAAACAAATTTATGGTCCACAAGGACTAACTATGAACCACTTGGATAAATTTCCATCGCAACAACAAAAACTTCAAGTGATATACAGAAACACAAGAAGGGTATTGAAATACATCAATCACTACCCTTACTTTAAAAGATTATTATCAGATCACATCAAATTACTATTTTTGTCTGATTACAACGTGCGAAGAAATGTTGTTCTTCAAGGGTTGATATCAAACTCAAGCCCATTGAAACCTATATCAGATTCTGAAATTGTTGAAAGAGCACTTAACTCATTGAATTTCCTCCATAATGCAGCATGTTCTGGAAACTTGAATAAGAGTCAAACTGAATTAGAACAATCTACCAATTCGAGTTCCGTGGAGAAACCATTATCATCTCATTCACAGTTCACGTCAAACCTAAGCCCAGGCGGGCCAACAACTTCAAATAATCAAAAACGAAAAAACCACAAAAAACACAATAGCCCAGAAATCCCAGAATATCGACTCATAGACGCAATTTTAAAATTTGAATCAAGCAAATCATCAGCCATGGTTGACAAGCGTTTCAAGCTGCCATCAAATTCATTACGTAGGGCAGAAGATGTGATGTTGGAACGGAAAACTCACAATTTTTACGAAATTACGTCTGAGGAAAGACAAGCTCATCAGTTTTACAAGTTGGATACATGTAAGTATTATTCTTATGTTAATGACATTGAAAGAATTTTGGTGAATCAAAATAAGAAGAAGAGTGAGAATGAGAAGAATAAAAAGACTGGTTTTGATGTTATGTCGGTTGACTGTTTGTTTCCTGTTGTCCAGTTTGAACGGAACTTGATCTTTGTTAATGAAGAGTTAAGAGTTATCCTTTGAGATTGGATATAATTGACAGTTTCCGTGGATTGGGAAGCTTTACTTAAGTTATGTACTATAGATCAATGTAAATAGTTTAATTGAATGTTTGTATATACAACACCAAATTCTAGACGCATGTTAAGTATGCAATGTGATAATATTAATTAAACGAAATCGTTAAACTTATATTTTGAACAGAGAATAAAATCAAACCTAAATAAGAAAAAAAAAGAGGGACAAAAGGAATGAATAAGAGTCAGAAAGTATATATTTGAGGTTGAAAACATGGAGGAGAAATAAAGGGGGTTAGAAATAAGATGAAAAAGAAGTTGAAATGGAAGCAACAATCAAAAGAAAACAATCAAGAAGGGATAAAAAAGGACAAGGAAATGGAATAAAACACAAGTGGAAAGGGGAACACAAGAAAGAAAACCAAAAGAAAAAGAGAAAAATGTAATTTAAAAAGGTAGAAAAAAATAAGTGGACTAAAGGAAAACAAAACAAAAAAAAAGACACACTGAAACAACATAGAAAAAAAAGGTAATAATAATGTGAAACAATTGAAAACAAAATAAAAAGCATCTAACAGGAGCATTCCAGAATTAAAACCGATCTGGTAACAGTTGTAGCAAGCAAGCAAATAGGAAAAAAAGGTATAATTATATAGAACGGAAACTGGGAGCTGTCAAAAATGGGAACTTCAGGAAGGAATAAACAGTACTTTGAATTGAAAGTGAATGAAAGAAAAGACAAATTTTGGAAATATTAATTGGATGTTTTGATCTCTTCGAAAGAAAAGAAGGGTAAGATGATTCAATAAAAACTCAACGCAGTCAAACAAATCACCAACCCAAAGAGTTCTTAGCATTCATAGGAGCAGAGATGGTAGGAATGTACTTAGAATGTTCAGATTCTGGTGTTGTTGAAGCTCTATTCAAGAACTTGGTCCAAGAACCCATTGATGCAGGCATACTATTTGTTCTAGAAGCTGAATTGTTATTGTTGTTAGGTATGGATGATTCCACTGGACTGTTATTACCATTACTAGTAATTTGACTATTGCTGTTACCGTTCAGGAAGTATTCAAAAGAATCGACACCTTCTGATTCATAACCATTGTTGTCGATAGAACTAGAAGCAGATGAGAGCAACTCGATTTGACCTTGTTGTTTCTTGATATGGTTCTGTCTATACTTGTAAAGAGCAGTGATGACAAGACAGTAACCAACAACACCAACTGAAGAACCAGCGATAACACCAGCCAAGTGGTTGCCTTGGGTTCCATTAGCATTGACTTGAACAGAGTATGAAGCAGTATCCATAGAACCCAAACCTTGCAAACCGCCAGGAGTGTTACCTTGAGCGTCAGAACCAGATGAACTATCAGTGCCAGTGAGTAAACCAGTCAAAGGAACTCTGCTATCAACAAGGTTAGCCAATGAGTTTTCAGCGTCATCAGTATTGTTGTAGAATTGAGAAGCATTATCTTGAATCAATTGAGACAATTTATTCAAAGCAGACTTCTTGATGTAAACTTCAGCAACGGTGACCAAATAATCGACTTCAGGTGTAATGTAAGGAAGCAATTGCTTGATGGCAATCTTACTAGAATCCAACTCATCGCTCATTGCAAAACTCAAGACACCTGGCAAATACTCAAAGATTTGAGCAGAAGTAACCGGACTCTTAGCAACGAAATCATAAGACAAACTACCGTTGAAACCAATGGTGATCAGGAAATCATATGATGAATCAGAGCTCACTGAATTAGCTGGAGTAATGACCTTAGGCAAGCTGGATTGAATTGTCAATGGGGAAGTAGATGTTGAAGATTCTGTTGATGATGCGGATGATGAGGTAGCTGTAGCATGGTCGGCGACCATAGTACTAGGCAACCAGTTCACAATTGTGGTGGTAGAAACAGAACCAGATGATTCAGCCCAATCGTCAGTCTGTGCTGGAGCAATAGTTGAAGCAGTAACAGCAGTCACGGAAGTAGGTAGCGCTGACTCTGATGTTGCTGGAGCAGCTTCAGAAGAAACTGGAGTGGATTCGGCGACAGGGGCAGAAGTGATTGTTGATGATTCGGCAACTGGTGCAGCTGAAGCAGAGGATGATTCAACAGCAGGTTCAGTTGAGACAGCAGAAGAGGTCTCGGCGAATGGGTTTGCTGAAGATGGAGCAACAGTGGTTTCAGAAGATGAAGTTGGAGTAGTAGCGGCAAGATCTTGTGAAGATGGAGCTGGAGCACTCACTTCAGGTTGAGATGAGAACAAAGGTGTTGTGACAACTTCAGATTCAGATGATGGAGCAGCAGATGAAGTTTCAAAAGGAGATTCACTTGAGACAGCAGATGGAACTGAAGAAAATGGAGCACTAGATAATGGTAAAGATAGTTCAGAAGCAGATGCGGAAGAACCCAATGAAGATTCAGAGGATTCAGCAACATTAGATGCTGAAGAGGAAGTAACTGTTTGTGAAATAGATGAAGGAGATGATGAAACGTCAGATTCAGAGGCAAAAGATGAAGAAGTTGGCACCACTGATTCAGAAACACCTGAAGACAAATGAGAAATGGATGCTGAAGATGGCACTGAGGATTCAGAAACAGAAGACAACAACGAAGTTGGCAAAATTGACTCTGAAGAGGACTCTTGTGAAGAAGCAACAGAAGTAGATGAAGGAAGGATAGATGAGATGGATTCAGAAGCAACAGAACTTGGGACAGTGGAAGACAATTCAGAAACAGCTGAAACTGAGACTGACGATGACGAAGATGAGGAAGTTGGAACAATAGAAGACAACTCAGAAACAACTGAGGATGGAACAGAAGATAACTCAGAAACAACTGAGGATGGAACAGAAGATAATTCAGAAAGAGCTGACAAGATCTCAGATGAAGAAAGAGATGAAGCAGACAATGAAGCGGAAGATTCCGAGACAGTAGATGTAGGAACAACTGAGGACTCTGACTCCAAAGATGAAGAAGGAACAACAGATGAAGCTTCAGGGATAGAAATCACACCAGAAGAAGCGCCAGGAATGGTAACAGAAGAAATCAAGTCACTAGAAGCAGATTCGACGGCAGAAGAAATAGCAGAGACTAAAGATGACTCCAAAGCAGGTTCAGAAGCAGATGCAGAGGATGCACTAGCAGAAGAAGTGATTGTAGATTCAGTTGAGTCTAAGGATGCTTTACCGACATTACTCTTGGATTCAGATGATGGAGTTTCTGAGACAGAAGATCCTGAGCTGGATTCAGTTGGAGCCATTGTAACAATGACGGAAGTTGAAACATGAGATGAAACTTGTAATGAAGTGACGGATTCCAAGACTGTTGATTCAACCCAACCATCAGAACCAGTGGAGATTGAATCTGAAGATGCTGATGAGACTGTAGCAGAGGACTCTGATGCAGAAGCTGAAGCTTCAGAAGAAACCAATGGAGTAACAGACTCTGACAAATCAGAAGAAACTGATGGAGTAGCTGAAACTAACAAATCAGAAGAAACTGATGGAGTAGATGACACTAACAAATCAGAAGAAAACAGTGGAGTGGAAGCAGCAGAAAGAACAGATTCGAGCCAGCCTTGGGATGAGGTAGATGAAGTTTCAACAGAAGCGGCAACTGAAGATGGAGATGATGAGGTACCAGGAACGGTAACGGCAGAAGATGATGACTCACCAGGGATAGTAACTGACGATTCCACAGGGACAGAAATAGCAGCTGAAGATGAAGCAACAGCAGATGAAGATTCAGAGGAACTCAAAGTTGAAGCAACACCCCATTCACCAGAAGAAACGGATGAACTAGCAGTGGTAGTTAAAGCAGCTTGAGCACCTGAAGTAGTGGTACTACCTGAAGTGGTACCAGAAACAATAGAAGAAGCAGCCAAACCAGATGATGATGGAGAAGATGACGATAATAAACCAGTCAATGAATCAGCAGAAGAAGTAGTGGTAGTCAAACCAGCTCCATTTGCGCTAGATGAGGAAGAACCAGCATTAGAAGAAACTGAAGTAGACTCGATGGCAGAAATAGGGGTGGAACCCGACACTGTCAATGATGAAACAGATGGATTAACTGAGCTTTCTGAAGATTCACTAACAACGGCAGAAGATGAAGTACCAGTTGATTTCGATTCCGAGATGGACTCTGGGGGAGAGGATGCAGATGGGGTAGTAGAGGATTGAGCAATACTATCTTCAGTTGATGAGCCAGTTTCCACGGGTGTTGATGACAGTAAGGTATTGGAAGTTGAAGTCTCAGTTGCGCCAAAAGAGCTATCAGTGAATGCTGAGATCGTGGAAGCAGAAGAAGGGCTGGAAGTACCCAAGTCAGTGGTTGCAGAAGTAGCGGAAATGGAACTTGTGGAAGCAGTATTCTCATTAGTTGTTGTTGGAGTCAATGGAGAAGAATCAGCTGGGGTGGTTGACAAGTCAGATGTAGTTGATGCTGTTGTAGAGTCATCAAAATCTGTAGTGATACCGAAATCTGTCGTCACTTGACTTGATGAGATCAAAGAGTACCATTCAGAAGGAATCACGTCTGAGAAAGGTGGATTTTCAGTCACGGCAGACAAAGAGTATGATGCAGTTTCTGAAGATGATAATGTGTCATCTGAAGAAGTAGATGATGATTCAGAGGATGCTGATGATGATTCAGGGGAAACTGAAGATGATGGCTCAGATGATGCTGATGGTGATGAAGATGGTGATGAAGATGATGATTCAGAAGAAGGGGTGGATTCAGAAGCTGATGAGGATGTGGAATCAGTGCTTGATGAACTAACATTAGATTCAGAAGATGTAGTACTTTCTGAAGCAGAAGATGGAGTTGAAGACACTGAAGTAGCATCACTGGTGGTTGAAGAACTTTCTTGAGATGAAGAAGAGCTTTCCTGGGTTGTGGAAGAAGCACTATTAGTAGATGACACAGTTGAAGATGAAGATTCTTCACTTGAAGGAGTAGCAGTAGAACTGGAACTGGACGTCAAGCCAGAACTGGATGCACCTGGAGTAGTAGATGTAGAATCAGATGATGTGATGGAAGATTCAGATTGGGACTCGGATGAATTCACGGTAGCAGCAGATGATGATGATGAATTAGGATTAGCTGAGGAGATAGAATCAGTAGAAGAAAGAGAAGATGTTTCTGAGGTATTCATCACTGTTGAAGAAGAAGGAGCTGTAGTTTCTGAATCAGTTGAGGAGACGACATCAGTGGAAGGAGATGAAGTTGATGGTATTGAAGTTTCTGATGTGGTGGAAGCTGTAGAACCAGGGGTCACAGAAGAAGTGGAAGTGGCATCAGCTGCAGTTGCATCAGTAGCTTCAGATGAAGGGGATGAAGAGGAACCAGTCGACGTTTCAACTCCTTGCAAGTCTGTTGTAACCGGTGATATCGATGTGGTTTCAGGAGATTCAGTTGAGGACACTGTTGTTGGAACAGAAGTGGTATCATCGACAGAAGATGATGAAGTATTTTCTCCTTCAGTTGCCGACGTTGAAGCAGCCTCAGTATTTGTTGTAGAAGAGATATCATCAGTAGAGGCGGCATCAGTAGGTGTGGTGGCAGCAGTAGTCGATGTGGATTGTGTTGTTTCTGCTTGAGTTGACACTTCAGAAGTGGATTCATCTTGTTGGGATGATGATGTTGTGGATTGAGCGTCAGTAGTTGGCTCTTGAGATGTTGTAGATTGTTCAGTGCTGGCCACGTCAGATGATGTTTGTTGTGCTTCAGATGATGACGTTGTTGTAGGTTGTTGTTCTTCAGATGAGGAAGAGGATGTTGAAGCTTCTGGTACCGAAGCATCAGAAGACGCACTATCACTTGATGAAGCTGTTGTCGGCGTCGTATTACTGGCATCGTCAGAGGTAGAAGGAGAAGTGGTGGTTGCACTGGCTGAAGCAGCAGCAGCTGTCTTAGACAATGAGTGATGATGAATTTGAGTTCTACCTTGAGCATCAACATAAGTAGAATCTGACACTGAGACAGCAGTATCAGATGTTATTGGGTTTGAAGCAACGATGGCAGAAGACGATGAGGACTCAGCAGTTGTTGAAGGAGTATCATCTGAGAAATCTGTTGTAATAGAATAATCATCTGTGAAATCTGTATTTATAGACGCCTGACTTAAACTGGAATATAGAGGAGCCAAGTTACTGAAAACGTTGTTATTTGATGAAGACGATGACGCTGATGTTGTAGTAGGTGTGGTAGTGTTGACATAGTTGGCAGCTGTGAACTCTTCAGTATCAGCAGCAACCGCCTCTCTCTTGTTCAACAAGTTCAGAAGGTCAGAAGGTAGATACATGGCCTGCACAACAGGCTGCCCGAGTAATAGAAATGCCACTATTTGAAGTAGGACAGTATTTGATAATTGCATTGTTGTAATGATGTTATTGTGGTGTGCTAATTAAAAAAAATGAATGAATGAGTTGATCATAAACTGGGTCAACTGGTAAAACTTGGATATCAAAAGAAAAAAAACTGTTGTTGCTTGGTGAGCTTTGCTGTTGAGGTTGTAGTTGTGTAAACGAATGAACTAGAGTGGGTGAAACAGTTGATAAAGGGCAAATGTGAACAGATATGACAAAGGAGTGTTTCCAAGGTTATATTAGCTTAATGATAACTTGAAATAGTTGTTGAAGTTGTGCTGAATTATTATCAAACCGGTTGATTCGAATTTGTCCTGTTGTTGAAGGAGAATTTATTAGATGGTGACCCGTGGACTTGATTGGAGCTGTAGTATTAAGGATAAATTAATTAAAGGACGGGAAAGAGTAAAAGGGAAAAGGATGATAAAGAACCCAGCAGATTGGTAAACTGTCGAAGACTGTTGATGTTGCTTGTCAAGGGCAATACAGTGAACAGAACAGTATGGTAACGAATGAGACTTGGAGTTCTCCTTTTGCTGTAAGAAGTTGTTGTAACTTGTTGTTGTTGTGATGAAACTTGGACTGAGTTGTTGGGTATCAAAGACAGGGCAAACAGTGAACACAAACAGACAGACAGTAGCAGTTCAAAGTTGGATGTGAAAGGACAGGGTAATTGAAAGATGAAGATCGAATACACCCTAAGGAAGACACAAGAGAAGGAACGGGGCAGTCTATGGGTGCTGTGCTGTGGTGGGTGGTGGGAATGGTTGTTGTGTTGAGTGTTGTGTGTTGTGGATGAATGTAAATCTGTTTGTTTTGTTCGCAGTGTTTCCCCTGCAAACCTTCTTTTTCTCTCTTTCTCTGTGTTAAGATTCTGAGACACTTCATTATGCCAAAACTGTTTCCCTTTTTTCTGGCCCGCGCACGACCTCCACTCACCTACCAGGCCACCACGTACCACTCACCACCACCACCACTCACCAGGCCAGGCCAGGCCAACAGGGAAACAGGCGCACCCAATCCAACGTAAAATTCACCCGTTTCGTGTTGTTGTGCGTCTTTGTTCGTCGCACTGCGTAATTGTTCTCAGCTTGTTCTCAGCTTGTTCTCAGCTTGTCGATTGTGTCGATCGCAAAAAGTAAAACCGCCTCGCACAACCTATAATAGCCGTATTTCCCATATTTCTATTTTTACGGCCTGGACTTTGTCTGTTCTTGTCGACAGGTTTACTAGGCCATGTCCATCTATACATGATGCTAGCTGCTCTCCTTCAACAAATTTCATATCTCCTCGAAATCGCTCCAACTGCACATACACATGCTGTACATCCATCTTTTGATCAATTTTAAAAAAAATTACGGTTGTATAATTAAGAGCAAGCTAGAAGTCAATGAATTGCCCACCTCATTATGATTTTATACGGTTAATTGAAGAAAAGTAAAAACAAATTTTATAATTAGGGCACATTTAAGGCTCTGTTCTAAATTAAGACAGAAAACAGAATATTTACACTTTTACACCCAAATTAGGCAATTATCACAGATCCAAAGCTACTCTTTGAGTCTTTTTGGTGCTAAACATTTAATTTTTGCCTCTTTATAACCTTTTTAGTACCCGCAGTGAGTTACTGGAGAAATCTGTCGAGACTCGACTGCTTTGAGTTCTTGCCGAAAATCTGTTTGCCAGCTCTGCCATGAGCAACTATTCATGTCATTTATGGCACGACATTTGCACTTGTCCTTAGTAACTCTCCTATAAAATGATTTTGTGCGAAAATTCAAAACTTTTGATTATTCTATTTGATGGCAAGAGAGCTCTCGACAAGAGCACGCGTTACGCACTAACTGTTTCTAGCTCGATCGTCGTATACACGATTCATCCATGCAATTTGAATACTGATCGGTCTGCACACTCCTTTGTGCAACTCCCCTTTTCTGATCCTTTGATTGATCCATGATCCAGCTCATGCAACATCATTCCTCTACATTTAACGCGTAAATTCACCTCCAACAATACAAATTGATCAATTCAATTAAAATTCTGATCGAGCTCAAGAATCAAGGCCCAAATTTATATTCATCAAAGACAGGCGTACGTACGTTGTGTGTCGGCCGTCCTCCGGCCCAACTGCTCCAGCTTTTATACCTTCCAATTTGAGCATTGCAAGATGATGGAATGAGACAACCAGATTGCTGGTTTCAGAATGAAAAGTATCGACAATATAAATCGGGGAACTCAAATTCAATTTTGTTCCTTCAGTTATATATAACTGTTTGACCCGTAATAATTAGTTTACTCTTGCGCAGCTAGCTAGCTCGTGCAGTGTACGTATTAGTATAGTAGCCGCGTAGGTGCGCATGCAACCTTATATTAGCGCTTACAACAGTTCGAGATCGTCATTTTATTGGTCCAATTAGGTTTGTTTTTTACCCCTTTTTTTCGACCTATACACCATATACACCGTAGTCCGTTTTCAGAAGATGCACAGTTTTACCTCAAAATTTGATTTATTTTTTATCATGTACGTGTGAGCGTTCAACCTGGAACCATGACTTTGCCTCATCATCAATAATTTGTGTGTACATGAGCTTTTAAGTAGAGGCATGTTTCTGTCGTTCTGTTCTGTTCCTGTTCCTGGGACCTAGATCAAGCCATATCAACACATAGCTGGAGTTCTATTTTGGTGTGTACAACTCCGCCATGTATCATCTCTTTTTGCAAGAAGTTGAAAACCTCAAGAATCCAGACCAATCATCGCCATGTTCCATTCATGTGCAACCTAGAGAATTACCGGGCGCCTGTACACATGAATTGCAATTTAGCTACAATTGTTAATTAGGTAACCGTAAACAGAAGCAATATCCGGCATTCCGTTCTGGCTAATTGGTTAACTAGTAAACAGACCGGACCGGTTTCGATATCATATCATGTGAGCTTGCAAACAACTCATGGAGAAAGAGCAGCTATATAGCTTTGGAAATAATGGAAAACTGTAGCAACACAACTCAACAAGCTAGCAACTACAAAAAAAACCTTGGCCTGAAGCTAGCTTTCTTCCTTTCGCTGTAATTGGCATGATTTGATTGTCGATTTCAATCATCATAAGCTCTCTAGCTTACCACTTCTCTTCGTATTCCTGCGATCGAATCATCGCATGTCGAGCTACTTTGCTTTTCCTTCCATAACATGAATAATGATCATGATTAAATTCTAATGTTAAGGCGTTTCAACACATGATCATGATTGAAATTGAAATTTCAAAGTCGTGATTCAAATTCAATGTACGTATCATCCATGTGTACGTTGATGCCGACAATTTATCCATTTTGGGTTAATTGATTGATATATGTCGGTCCATGCATGTATGCAGTTTTTCCAACTCCAAATTTTTGATCCAATCAAATACGTACATTTACAAGTTGAGTTAAACCATATGTTGATTCTTGAATAGAGTCTTCTAGACTCAACCCCATGTACGTACATTCTTTCTTCTGTGATCGGTCGCCTAGTACTGCATGCCGATGGATGCTTTTAACGCATGTTTCTCAATTGAAAAAAGTTAAGAGCCATACGATTACAAACGCGTTACTTCACATTTGCCTGTTTCATGATGGTCATGAACATGTAGGTCCTACGTCCTCGTACACGCCAAATCTCAAGTAAGTGTCAAAATTTAATGAAACGGCATCGATGTAAGCTGGAACGTAGCTCCTGAAAATCACATTTTTGACAGGATCCCAGACTCCAGACTCTACAGCAGTATGGCTGGCACTTAGCTAATCCATGTGATCCATGTGTACGTTGATCATCATCGAAAATTACCTAGTTAAGAAGTCGATCTCTGCACTGCAGATGAGCTTGAATGATTGATTGATATCTCGATTGGTGAAAAAGAAAAAGATGTCTTCTTTACGCGTATTGGTTGGTGTCGTGCGCCGCCTAATTGTATCTGCGTACAATAGTGCGCAGTTGTACGTACCTGGAGTTGGACCTGGACCTGGACCTGGACCTGGAGCTGCTGTGATTTAGAATTTAAGTGTATATTCTGGTCCTCAATTATGACAGAATTGTATCGATAGATCTAGATAAATGAGTGCAGATTATAAAGAATTTTGATGAAACAAATCTCAAACATTTATCAAAAAAAAAGTGAGGACGATTTTACGTCGTGTATCGACGCGTTAAGCCCTTTATATTATAATGGTGCACGGGTGTCAATATGAAATTCAATTCAGCCATTGATAAAGATGAAAGATGATGATTTGGCCTTTCGGTGATAAAATGAACCAACTAAACTGTCTATCTGAACTCTACAATCCAACACAACATAAACACAGAACATAACAAAATGTCAAATTACCAGCATATCAGCAGTAACAATTTCCAAGACTTTAACATCGACGATGATGATGACATATTCATTCAACCAGACAACCACACGAACACCAACAGCAAAAAGGCACCATCGGGAAACATGAACACCGGTAACGATGCACTTCACGATGTTGACCTGAGTTCATCATCGCATGCCCGTACTCAATCCACATCATCTAGAAGATCAACAAGACTGAAGAAAACTTATGAAGGTGGTATATTTTCATTGAATTATTACAGACAGTTCTTTGACCTAGACACGAATGAATTTTTCTCCAATTGTTACAAATCACTTAATCCATTCGTTCAATTGCATCCTGATGAATTTTCTGAAGTTGGTGACTTATACGGATCAATTTGGATCACTGCAACATTGATATTCTTGTTGTTTTTCTGTAACTCATTTGCTGAGTTGATCGGTGAACTGGTTTCTCGTCATGAAGGCACTTCAGAGATCGATTATTTCAAGATGATCATCACTTCAATCAATTTGCTTTATGGTTATATCATCCTTACGCCGTCATTACTTTGGGTGATTTTGAAATTTTATTTCAAAATCTCAAATTTGAGCCCTATAAGTAAACTCATATCTATTTATTCTTACTCTAACTTACTATGGATCCCAGCTGCTTTCTTGAGTGTTTTCAGAGGCTTGTTGGTGAACCACCATACCGTGGACACTATTTTGAAATGGGGTTGTATTGGAATTGGTGCTATCTTAAGTGGTGTCAGTCTGTCCGTGAAATTAAACCAATATTTCAACTATGTTTTCGGTGAAGAGGAGAAAAAAGTTCATATGATTTTACTAGGTATTTTACTACTTGTTCATTTTGGTTTCTCTATCGGTGTCAAGGTTTGTTTCTTTGGTGATTTCATCTAAATTTGAGAAGCTGCTTGATCTTTTTTTTTTCATGCATGGGCATCTATACTACACATCTCCCTCCTTCAATTACTACTTATCTATTGCTACATATTATGATCTCTATATATACATTTCAAAACGACTTATATGACATCTCTTTGGAACTCGACAATTGTAAATACCCAAGCCAGGCATTATCGACAGGTTAAGAGTACACGTATACACGAATTTACCGTCTTCTCCTTGTCTTCGCTTAGGTTTGTCTCACTTCGGGCTTCGTCTGTACGTTACAATATTGCTACCATTTTTGCAAAACAAGCGGTATATTAGTATCGATATGACAGCAATGTTACTCCGAAACGTGAACTAATTGGTCCAAATGAAAGCAAGCTAGCTACAAATACATATTTATTTCTCAACAGCTTATATATAGCCAAAAAATGTTTGTTTGCAATCGACATCTCGATATGTAGCTGTCAAATTATGGGTCTTCTTTCACCTGTGAAACCACCTTGGAAGTGGGAGACCCTGAATTTTTCACATGAAGTTTCGGATCAACTAAAATTGAACATATGCATATATATGGTAATACTAGATAGAACACGGACCGAGAGTATACCAGACGTGGATGATGGCCTTAATAATTATCATTTTCAAAACAGTTTTAACCCGGATTAAACAACTAAAAAACAGCATAAAGTCAACTGGATTTACAATAATTACGTATTCAGTCCCTTTATGATATCATATCCAAAATAGCTAGAAAAAGAGATCGATTCAAATCATCATCTGACAAATCACAATTTGGTGATGAAATGTATTAATTGAGCTTTACTTCAAGCTTTACTTCAAGCTTCTTGATAAGCTATCAAGCACCAAAAGCATATGGGAAGCCATTCTAGTGACATGAATGTGATATCATCACTTGAATGACTGACAGCTTTTAATGTGTTAAGCTCTAGCTTAGTTTTCATATAATTTTCAGCTTGTTTGAATTGTAACGGTAGATGCTCACGATCTTCTATTTCGATCTCCCCACCGGTCCTAAATTATCTGAAGCCATGAGTAAATATGATTGGAATTGATTAATTTAAGAGCTATACTAGCTATGGCAGCTCGTTCTTTTGAATCGGTATTCTCAAATGTGTATTGCTCCAAATCTATCAAAAGATTGGTTGATGGGTAACGTTAATTCACCTAACCTTCCCGTCCTTTTTTTTTGTTTTTTGAGTTTACTTGAAGGTGATACATTTTTGTTACCAAATCGATCTAAGTAAGCTTCGATAATTTTGTTTCAAAAAATCATATCTTATGAAATAAATTGAATCCATAAAGTATTAAGATATAAACCCATTGTAGGCACAATGAGAATAGGTTAAAGGTGACTGACACCCAAATTCTATCTCATGAGACTGTATAAGCGGGAGGTGTTTCGCCCCTTGTGATACTGGATGGGGTATCCTCATCGACATCGTCAGCATCATCATCATCATCATCATCATCATCGTCATCACCACTTCCATTTGAATGGATATCAGGAGCACCTGGATAAGAAGGCAAAACAGCATTGTCAGGTTCAGGAACAGCCAATTCACAATCGACAAGGGTATTGGCATGGAACTTGAACTTCTTAGACTGGGAATCGGTAGTTTGGCAATCAGAGACAATAATGTTGATGGATAAGGTATTTGTACTTTTGAAATGGCCAGGTATGTCAACATCACCCATCACTGGGTGAGTCAAAGTGTCAAACAAAACTGTCTCATCTTTCAAGATCTCGCCAAGTAAAGTGGTATAATAAAACACTTTACGAACTTTATCATACTCCAAGTCAGCAACATCAAATTTAGGTCTATTGTTTTGAGCGAGTTCACGGCAAAGTAATGATGTTTTTCTGGTACATGTGTATTTATTCTTCTTGCATTGCATTTCCAAGTCATGTATCAGCTTGATTGAAATTTCAGTGATCTCAAATAATCCCAAATATGTACTTTCACCTTTGTAAGCGAAATCAGGCTCCAATTTGTTAGGACCATGGACATCAGGAAACTCTATAGAGACAGGTAAGTCTGCCAATGACCCCATCAAATTGAAAACTTGTGGTACAGTCAATGAAATGTAAAGTTTCACATCACTGAAATACTTGTCTGCATTTTCTTTCTTGAGGTTGTCATCGAAAAAGCGCCTTAAAAATCTGGAGTTTCTATGAGCTGATGTAACTGGATTTGGCACAAGAGTACCAGTTGACTCATCTGGTATTAATCTCTTCAGCTTACTTTGGAAAGTGTGTTCAACAGGTATGGTCTTAGGTGGTAAAGGTGTAAATGGAACATTAGAACATCCTTGGTAATCCACATGGACAACATATTCAAAAAATGACAGCTTTTTGAACACGTCAGAAAGGTAGTTGACACGAATGAAGATTTGATAACTTATTGTGGTGTAACCTTTACTCTTTCCGTCATAGTCAGTGCCAAATTTTTCACAAGAAGATGGTAATTTCTCATCCTTGAATTCAAACGTCAATGGAAATGTAAAATGTTTACCAGGAGGCAAACTCTGACTGTTTTTCCCAGAGGTTTCCAAGCTTTCAAAAACTGTATGTTTCTCAAAAAACAATTCAGTTACTTCTTTATCTTTCGATCTGGTTTTCTCTAGTCTATCATCACCACCTTTGAACTTCTTGTTTTTCTGTCTTGATATAGTGTACTTGACAATACACAAACCTCTGAAACCAATGTCAATGGACACCACCCCTTTGATTTTTTCTAATACAGTGAGCTCAATTTTTCCTTTGATCTTGTTGTAATCTTTGGTAAAAATTCTGTTTGCTGTTGGATAATCAATCTCATACTCTGGACGAATGCTCTTTTTTCTTCTTGATAACATGATCTTGGGTTAGGATTCGGGAATTATAACTTGTGCTATCACTTAGTAGGTGATTTTATATTGGAGTGTCAATCGGGTGAATAAAAACATTTGTTTTCAGGAAATCACGTTTATATATATTTGTTTCCAAAACATTAGTGGACCTGAAGATTTGGCAATCATGTGGATCGATAAATGGCAAGAAAAACGGGGCTGATGTACACGCTACTACGGCCGTAATTGTGAACCGGGATTCATGCTCAGTCGCCTGGTAATCGAAGGGACCGGCCTTGGCAATGACATTAATTTGCTAAATATAACCAGGCCCAATTCTTTTGCAGCATTTTTGTTTGAGAAAAAAAAAACTTATCAAATTTGCATGAATTAATCTTAATGATAGGTCAAGGTAAAGTTGAACAAAAAAAACACACATAAGTTTTTCTTAAGGCAAAAAGAAAATTGAAATAAGAGCCCGACGCGGGGCTTGAACCCGCAGCCTTGTGATTAAGAGTCACACGCTCTACCGATTGAGCTAGCCAGGCTGTTACGTTAATGTAGGGACGGGAACTTCATAATGTATTCGATGCCTATATAAACTACTTCAAGAAACAGGATGACGGTTGAGCGAGGTTGGGAAAACCTCGTTTCTTATATACATACACAAGGTTGGCTGTGCCACCATATCATCTATTTGATTCAGCACCGCCTCAAATCTGCACAGCCACACTTACAGTTCAATGAATTTACATGGTTTTTCATACGGACATATTACATCATTCCGGGCCCAGCGGTGTGCTCTTTGATTCTAAAGGTATTTATTAATTGATCTTCCACCGTACTTTTGTATGGGTGTTCCTTTTCCTGTTATCTTCCTTGCTCTAATCTCATGAAATTCTTTGGTGAATCAAGAGTTTGCATTGTTAATAAATTTCCCTCATTGGTCAGAATATAGAAATACCGATCACTATATAGAATTATCAGTGATCAGTGATCAATTGTGATACCTCCAAAAAAAATCCAAATATTGATTTCTTTTTTTTTCCAATTCTATAGCCTGGAGAATATGAAAACGGTCAACTGCTGAAATTGAAGGACTTGATGGTTCAAGAGCAAAAATCACAATATATCCTAAAGAATCATGATCCTTCATCAGCTTGGCTCTGTAAGCTAAAAAAGAGACTGGTGTATTGATGATCGACTCTATCAAATGCCTTCTGGAAATCGAGCTGGAGTATGATGTTGGTGGTTTTGATGGTAAGGAGTTGTTGAAATCTTTGTAGATTATAGTGGAGGCTTCTGTTGATGATGAATCCTTGTTGATCTTGTGAGATGATACAATCAAGGATTTCATATACTAAAATTACAAAACCATTAAATCAATAGAATTTGCCAAACAAAGCTGTTTGGTTTTTTTTCTTACAATTTAAAACCCTTTAAATGCATTGATTTTTCTTGAGCTCTTATTTCTCTTGATTTTTGATTTTTTTTTCCTCTTTTCAGACGATATATTGTGGTGCTATGGTTGGACCGTGATATAAATTTTGAAGGGGAAATTTTTGGTGGAATAATCAGAAAATAAATCAAATCAAATTAAATCAAAATGTAAAACAAATAAATAAACAACAAATGATTAACATCAAAATTTACTTATTTGACCAATTGCATTGAAGACTTGTTCACATATAATCGTTGACTGTCGGTCCTCATACCATCCAGACTGTTTCTTGTTTGCTTGATCTCCTCTTGAATCGCTGTTGACTTCATATTTAGTTGTTATGTGCTGTTCGTTGAATGTTCAATCCATTGTTGAATGGTTGGTTCCATCGTTGGCTGAATTGAAAGAGGAAAAAGGATTTGATAACACATCAAGAACCATTTACCCCTTTCGATCAATCACCTCATATCCACTTCTCACATACGATCAATTGACACGTACATTTAAATGGCAGACAGACTAACTTAATCTAGCGAAGAATAGACACTAACTCGATTTGGTAACTCTTTACCATCAACTTAATATGAATCAGAAGGAAACTTGCTGCTTCTGTAACCAATCAGACTTCAAGAACTCGAATGACCACATACTGGATGAATGCATCATTACTGATAGGATTTGGAGATTAGTTCAACAAGGCACAACCCACAAAATGAATTCCAAACATGCTCCACTACACATTACACAACAAGAAATCATGGGAAAGATAATGCCCACACAACATTATGTTAAAATCAACATTTACTTGGAGATATTAATAAAAATAAATACACCTCATTTTCCCCATCGCCAAAGTTCCATATAGACATTCCGATTAATGTGACAGCGACGCAATTGGAGAAAGTGGCAAAAAAGTGGTTCAATACTACCAATACCCTATAACAATTAACTAATTGCTGTTAAAGGGATCATTGAATTCGATGATCCTCCTACTATTTTTTATATATAACATATATTTATACCTAAAAGTCTGATCGAATTCGAATAGACTCTCCTGTTTTATAATTTATTAAAATAATTTTGAACTTTATTAGGTAAAAAAAAATGAACATGCATTTCTTCACTATATATTTCAATTGCTCAGAGCGGATTTTCTTGGGATAAAAATATGGAATTGTGGACTTAGATCAAAATTATGTGAATTTTTCTTAAGTAAAATTTCAATAAAGATATTGAATTGGGCTAAGTATTGAGCTGGCATAATATTACCAATTAATGCCTTTTGGTTTATGTTTTAACTTTTTTTTACCTGAAACACCAAAATATGTACATAAGACTCAAGTATATTTTTTTAACCTAATAGAATGTCCTATATTAATTGTAAAATATAAAATCAATGAATTCCAAACGAAGTTGTTTGGATTTCTTATATATATAAAGAGATATGTATAAAGGGAGTCATTTATATGCTATAGAAGATGAAATCATTTTCCTAATTTGTATTTTTTTTTACCTATATTAGTTCAATCTGTATTAACGGGTATTTACAAGACTCACTATACACGATAATCCTTATAAATTAAACCAGTTCAGCTTTCAAATGTATATATATATCAAATATATCACTTATAAATTGTTTTTAATCCCATCGATCGTTTCTGACGAGGAAAAAAACAAAAAGAACAAAGAGCAAGAAAATGAGTGTATTATACGTATATAATTATATTAATTCACTTTCTATCCCAATATTTTTGGTAAAAAAAAAAAAAAATTCCAGCTGACCCTTCTTGCATGTTAACACTGTGGTATTATAATGTCAACTTATAACTTACTCACTGCAAGGTTGCTAATACAAGAGAGGCAACAGCACTCAACGTTTTGTGGTGTTGAATGTTGATATATCGTAAATATAGATATGATGGTCGAAACCGTATAGGTGTACAAGAAAATAAGCAAAAGGAGTCATGTAAGCGGATTTTGGATAATCTGAGACCGGTTTCAGCAAAATTGACACCAGGGGTTTATTGGCATATGAGTG
Source organism: Ambrosiozyma monospora (assembly GCA_001599995.1). NCBI lineage: Eukaryota > Fungi > Ascomycota > Pichiomycetes > Pichiales > Pichiaceae > Ambrosiozyma > Ambrosiozyma monospora. The sequence goes on from BCIP01000013.1 coordinate 286,851, forward strand.
TTATTTTATGATGTCCACTAAATTACCGAGTTTTTTTTTACCTAAAACGTCAAAGTTGGGTTAGTGTTTGATTTGTGGTAGATCCTCAGTTAGACTGTGTTGAAGTTTGTGAAGCTGTCTAAATTGTGCTATTAGTTATGACGAGATGTTGTCCTATTAGATATATCAGATTTGTTGAACATCAACTTTGTTGGTTACCAGTTCCGGAATTCCACAGTTGGTCATGGATTACTTCCTTCCAGTATTGCCAAGTACGGTCTTGCTATTGATTGGTTGTTTGCTCCCTCCCGCGTGGCTATTGGTTTATGAAGAAGGTGGCACGAGTCAGTACTGGCCAGGCTGATTAGTGTTCATGTTCCTTATTAAGATACTATGATTAGTTGCTATACCAATTACGTGGGATGTATTAGGTTGTTAGGTTGGTTGTCATCCGGTTCAATGTATCATGAAATGGTTGCAGATAATTAGAATACCTCACGTGAAATTGCATTACCACAGTTCGTACATCTCAAGCACAAACTTCATATTTAGATTAGATTCAGACCAGGTATTTAAGTCTATGTATTTCCTTCTTTTTTATACTCCCTGTTAAGGGGAAGAGCTAATAGAGTCCTACTTGGGGACATAGGCACTTAGTCCGTTTTTCTGCTCTTCATTGTCATTCATCTAAAAGAGTAAAAACCCATTGTCACTTAACACTTCTATTGGCACTATAATTATAACAGACTGCCTGTCTTTTCGAGTGTAAGTGCCGATCAGCCCTATGTGAGGAGTGGTGATGTGTAGTCAATTCCTTTTTTCCTTTAGGCTTTTTCATATCAGATGAACAACATGAAAAATGATATAATGTTCAATCAGCAACAGCACAGAACAACGTTGGTTAAGAAGTCAACAATAATTATTCAAGAAGAGAGTAAGCAAACAGAAGCAGTCCAGGTACATCATTTGGAGCCAATCAACGCTTGGATATGAAGCGGTCTTCAATTCACGTAGTCAATTAAGTAAATTTGCTGTTAGTCATTTCTTGTTGAATTATTTGTTTTACATTTTTGCTTCATATATTTTATGATTATTACAACAACCATACAGCTTACAGTTTTGATTACTTTAAATTAAGTGAAAAAAAAAAATTACATCAGGCCTGCCATCTGGATCAATATTGATGATTATGGGGTTTTTTTTTTAACCTATACAATTTCAATTTTTTATAAAATATAGCTACTTCTTACAGGGTTTTCTTTTAGTTGTATAACTGTTAGAAGCTGACCATTCAAACCGGGTGTTGTGAGGTAATAATGTGAGAAAATCAATTTTCAGTAAAAGTGTATCCCAAAATAAATTTCCTTGATAAAATTATGTGCAGCTCGTTCCTGATTTCTAAAGGCCTGAATTTGAAATGTGAAACAAAGTGTTACCCGAAGTCTACAAGGAGTTCCATAATACCTTATGACTAAAAAATTTCATTTCCAAATCTCATATATCAATCAATCAATGCATTCTTTAATTTCAATTCCAGCTATACGTAATAAAATGTAAAAACTAAACTGGTGATTCAGACCATCAAAGATTAATATAGCCTTCATATACTAGCTTTATACTTACAAAAATCCAAATAAATTTTTGTCACAGCTATGGTCTTCAATTTTTTCAAAGCAACTGATATTGTTTCAACAATAAAATTGAGGCCTTTCATCCTCCATATCATGAATTATGATAGTAAAGGTTTTTCACATCATTCAAAATTCACTTTAAGCTAGCTAAACAGCAACAAAAATCATCAGGATAAGGTTATTTTCCTTAATATAGGGATTGTTCGCCGGGGTCCAGTCAACAGAGTCAGGGAGCACACCGCTGGGCCCGGAATGGTGTAATATGTCCGTATGAAAAACCATGTAAAAACATTGAGCGTAACAGCCTGGCTAGCTCAATCGGTAGAGCGTGTGACTCTTAATCACAAGGCTGCGGGTTCAATCCCCGCGTCGGGCTCTTATTTCAATTTTTTTGCATTAAACTTCTCAGAAATTAGAATGTCGTAGCAGCTGTTGAGCAAAGAAAAACAAGCCAAATTTAAAGTCTTGCAAACACGAAAAGTTGAAGCCTATTGGTTCAGTACTCAGTACCGTTGCCCTCTCTACTTTTTGGTCATACTATAAGATAAACACACGTCAAGTACATCTCCAGCATCCTTGATCAATGACAACCCACACAAACACTTTGCCCGAACATCAGTTTGTGGACAGCATCCACGTGTTCCCAATTGAACCGGTCAACACAGACGTCCAAGAAGCCAAGTTTATCGAAAACAATAGGTACTTGAAAAATGAGCATCAGTTCAACTATTTCAATATTCCAGGTGCAAACTTTCCTGGTCCTTCAGAGGTGGATAGAATGAGATTGACTTTTGAGTCTGGTTTAGAAGATGAGATCAATTACTATTTGAATTACTTGATTGGTCTTTCATTAAGCAATCCAAAGCTATTGAGCATGAAAGGTGAATATGGCTTTCTACTTGACCACCTGGCTGAACTACTGGGTTGTTTCATCATTAACCCTAACTATACAAACAAAGATATCAACAAGAGTTTGGACAGTTCTTTGATTCTACGGAACCTCGTTCAGGATATTGAGAATTCGCAGGTTGTGTCAATGAATTCCAGAATCAAAGAAACTGTGCTGGACATTTTAGGAAATCATACTGTTTTGGGAGATGAAATATCTAATGAAAATTATGATTCCTCTAAGGAACTTCTCAGGTACTCCATGGATATCGTTGAATCCATTTCCTCTTATTTGGCTCCTGCACCAGCTGACGATCCACTATTCAAAGCTCTCATCAAATTGTTGAAAATTGTGAACGATAGATCATCAGTGATCACTATTTTGAGATCTTTGAGCAGATTAATGTACAACTCACAAAAGTTTGGAGATGCTCCAGATAATTTAGATGATGAGGTGTTAGACAAGGTTGTCTCATATTTGGCTTTGTCAATCAACGAAGAAAATGACAACGATGAATTAATTTTGACCTCTTTGGATTTCATTTATCAATACATTTTACCAAACAGAGTGGAAAAATTGGTTTCCAGCTACACTAGAAGATCTATATTACAATCCTTCTTGCCAAAGTTGTTGATTTACAAGCTGGATTACAAAACTGAATTCACACAAGATATGCCAATGTTGAAACTAATCAAAAGAGTGAAAGATCCCGTCCCAACAAAGACGCCAGTTATTCCTGATGATATTATTGCCAAGATGAACCAAATGTCAGAACCAGAAAGAGCTACAGCATGGATGAGATGTGCATACCGTGCCAATCCAGAGGGTGAAGTGACACAAATTTCTTTATGGAGATCTTATGAGGGAGAATTTTCCAAGTTTATCACCAGTGATAGCTTGAAATTATTACCTGCTGTTGACTTCATCAAAAATGTACAACATGCTTTCCCGTTATCTAGTGCAATGGTTATCAATCTTCCGAACTCCACAAGAAAGTTTATCATCAAAGGTATTGAGCCTCGTTCCAAATATGTCGATATTGAAAAAGGAAAAGTGGAAGCATTGTCACCATCTAGTGGATCCACCGAAACTGACTTCCATCCTGAGTTGAAACAATCTATTCAAGAGCCTGTCAAGTTGTTCCAGTACAACTTCAATGACTACTTGACTTTGAATGAAGTCAACACCTCTACCAGCATCTTGATTAATCAATTGATCAATTATCCTAAGGGTAAGGAGTTATTTGAAGGCCAAAGAGAACGTTTTGTTGATGTTTTGATGAAGGTTCCAAACTTGTTACCACACATTCATGATGTGATTAACACTTTAGACTATTAATCCGGTGTATTATTTTTAAACAGATTCTATTCAAAAGGTCTGTGTATATCTCTATCCCATCAATTTTTATTTTTACTTTTAACTATTTTGTATATTACAGATTATTATAAAATTTCTCAATAATGATTAGATAAAATCGATCTCAATTAACTTATATAAATCAAAACTTAACTAGTAATGATACATATTAGGAGGAGGCCCATTTTGACCCATCTGTTGAGGGTAACCATAATTAGGAGGTGGTCCATTTTGATTCATCTGCTGAGGAGGGTAACCATAATTAGGAGGTGGTCCATTTTGAATTATCTGCTGAGGAGGGTAACCATAATTAGGAGGTGGTCCATTTTGATTCATCTGTTGAGGACCAGCAAAATTAGGAGGAGGCCCATTTTGACCCATCTGTTGAGGGTATCCATAATTATTAGGAGGAGGTCCATTTTGATTCATCTGCTGAGGTGCTTGAGGGTAACCATAATTAGGAGGTGGACCGTTTTGATTCATCTGTTGAGGATAACCATGAGGAGACCCATTTTGATTCATCTGTTGAGGGTAACCATAATTATTAGAAGGAGGTCCATTTTGACCCATCTGTTGAGGACCAACAAAGTTAGGAGGAGGACCATTTTGACCCATCTGCTGAGGACCAACAAAGTTAGGAGGAAGACCATTTTGACCCATCTGCTGAGGGCCAGCAAAATCAAACAAAAAGCCTGAATGAAATTTGAACTTTTGCTCTTGTGAAGATTGTAAATCATTGACAGTCAGATTGATAGAAAATGTATTATTGTTGGTAAAAACATTAGTCACTTCGAAATCCCCCATCAATGGTTCTTCCAAGAAAGCGTTCAACTTAGTGGTTCTGTCACCGGTTAGTTGACCAAGAGTAGTTGAATAGGAATAAGCATTCGATTGTTTGTTGTAAGTGAATTTAGCAACGTCAAGTTTTTCGTTGATTTCTTGAACTTCTAAAAATGGATGTTTTCTGGAGATAGAGAACTTGTTACCTTGACATATCACCTTAAGATCCTGATTCACTTTCAACCAAAGTGCCTTGACTTCAAAAAGCCCCTGTAAACCAGGCTCCATTGGACCAGTAGGAAAATAAGTAAAAGTTATTGGCAAACTATCAAGAGTTGAATTCAAAATCAATGGTTGAGGCACCACAAGATCAGCCTGAATTTTGAGGTCTTTCTTTCTCGCACTCTTGGATGATTTGAACAATCCCGACTTTCCACCAGAAAATTCAATTGTTGAAGTCACAAGCTGAGCTCCAGTAGGACGTGAAATATTGGAAAGACCTTGATAATGTAGCGCACGGTCAACATCAAAATGTTTCTTTCTTCCCACAAATGAAGAAAGATAATGGAAACGAACATAAGTTTCATAAAAAACAGAAAGGTGATTGCCACTAGAACTACCCACCATTGAGCAAGATGAAGGCAATGCCTGATCTGTAGGGAATTTGAAAGCAAACGGAACATCAAATCTTCTTCCAGAGGAAATAGTACTCTTCTCATCGCCTTGACTTGAATCAAAGAATATATTTGAAGTGGAAAACAAAGGAACGTCTTCATTGAAAAAAACAGGACCAGAGCCACCTTGTATCACATGCTGTGTTCTGCAAAGACCTCTTAGACCAACCTCAACTGTTAAGATATCCTCCAATTTTTCACGGATAGACAATGTCAGACGTCCTCTAACATCACTATTAAGACGAGAAAAAGTTTCATCAGAAGTAGGGAAGTTAATTTGGAAGTCACAGCTCACCTTGTCAGCTTTCTTTGATAAAAGACCCATGATTGTAAGTTTGTGTATGTGTTTGGTTTATGTGTGCCAGAACATTTTGACAAAATGATTGAGCCTTGAGAATTTGTTAAACAGGGGGATCCAATGGTATTTGTATTGAGATTGACAAACCATGGAGATGATTAGATCATGTTGATACGTGTAAGCTTCATATATTCATATAACCATCTTTCTTCCAAAATGAATTGACGAATCATTTTTCAGTAGAGCTCGATCTAGTTCAGCGATCTAGAGAATCTGAATTTGGGCTATACGAAGACAAGACGAAGACGAAGACGCGGATGATCATGATTCATGTCCATAACCATATTCATCTAATCCTGAGCACATGTACATAGTTCGGTAATATAAAAGTGGTGAAGGAGCTCAAATAGAAGATTTGATTGGATGATAAATTCAATCCATACTTCTTGAACAATGAAGTTACTTCATTTTCATAATCCCGGAAGAATTCTTTCTCAGAATATGTGCTTAGTGGATGGGGGTAGCCTTATATGCCCCTGATCTTCTATTAATTTTACCAAATCATGCTTACTCACTCCTTTTACGGCACTTTCACACCAATCCCATATGCCTATTTAACATTATTTAACACACAGTACAACTGGAGCCAGGAGTCAATTGGCTGCCGATTCCCGAACCCAATTTCTCAATCACTTTTGTAAACATTGGAGTTTGGGACTGGTCTGCATTTTCTTCAGGAAAGCTTACATCGGTCATGTATTACTTTTTTTACTGTATATGTTTACATGAATCATTCACAACAAGTTGACAACCAGTATGAATTAATTATATAAACCTTTATAAAAATGGGGAAATTAAAGTTAGGAGACTTCATATGGAAGAGGTGCTGGGTCATCACCATCAGAGTCACTCCTTTCAAAATCAGCAGGGTTTTTCTCACCATTAATTGTTTGATGGTGGTTGCCAGATAAACTGGGCTCAAAAGGCGGTGGATTACCTAGCCTGCTATCAAACAAAAATGGCGTATGAAATTTCAACTTCTTGACATGATTGTCAAACAACTAAGCATCCGAAATCTCCATATTCAAAGACAGTGTATTTTTGTTGGTGAAAACTTTGTGAACGTCGAAATCACCCACAATTGGATCATCCGTTTTGCTGATAATGCATGAAATTGAATCACCAACTAACTTTCCCAGAGTTGTTGTGTGGAAATAAGTATTATTTGCTTCATCAAACTTGAAATTAGCAACATCCAGATCAACATTCAAATCACTGAGTTGCAATAGTGGTGATTTTTTAACAGTTTTATAGGAATAGTCTTTGCAATAAATTTTGACATCCTGGATCAATTTAAGCCACATGAAAGTTACCCGAAAGAAACCAAGTTTAGTGCTTTGCCCTTTGTAAGTATAATCTGGTTCCAAACTTGTGTTTAAAGGCAACTCAAACGTTATGGAAAATGCATCAAGGGTCGAATATAAATACAACGGTTGTGGTATTGATAATTTGACATTGATTTCCGATTTTTTTGCAAACTGATCAATGTTTCCTTTCTTGTAATTATCATCAAACACCGATCGCAGTAATCTTGAATGCACATGAGCTCCTTTCATATAATTTTTAACCAAGACGCCTTGTTCTTCATCAGGAATCATAATTTTCAACTTACCTGGAAATGATAAACTTGACTGACTCATATGCGTACTTTCCCAGTGTTCCACATCGCAGCATCCTTGATATTTCAAATTAGAAGAGTAGTAAGTTTTCTTCTTTTTGCCCAAAATGGAAGGGATGTATGAAAAACAAGTATATACCTCATAACAAACAGATACATTTCCCCTCTCTGAACCCTCCTTTCCCAATCTGTAGCACGATGAAGGTAAATTTTGATCAGAAGGAAATTCGTAAGCAAACGACATATCAAATGATTCTCCAGCAGGTAAAGTACATCCTTTAGAACTTTTATTTTTCTGCTCTTTTGGTTCGAAAATTCTTCTTGATTCATCAAACAAATCAGTTGTTTCTTCATAAGTCACACTGGAGTTTGTATCAACCTGTTCGGTATAACGTGTAAGATAATAACCTCTGAATCCAATGTCAATTGATAGCACACGATTCAAGTGATGGATAATTTCCAGTTTCATTTTTCCTGTCACATGGGTGTCGTCTTGAGAAAACATTTCTTGTGGATTTGGGTATTCAATTTTGAAGTCTGATTTCACTTTCTCTTTTCTTAACCTCCACATGACTTCACTATACATGACTTTGTAGAACTTAGAATACCCACTATAGTCTATAACTGTGACCTGCCCAGGCCCAAATTTGCGAGGCTTCAGTGAGAGAAATTTGATGACGTGATCGTTACTGTATTGAGTGCTCTGTTATTTCTGCCGTTTTTTATGTTTACTTTTGTTGGTTGATAGTTACAGTCAAAGCCAAAATGCCAAATTAATGTGATTGGAACTGTAATGTAAATAAATAAAATATTAAACTGGAGGTTGTACATTGTTGACGATATCTTCAACAACCAATTCCTCATTCCATTTATTAATGACTTGCCCCACCAATCTGACATCACTACCATATAATAAGGTAGGCTCATCATTTGGATCGGATAAAATATTAATATGCAGTGGCAACAACTTTTTAGCAGCAACTTTCACCATTTCAGGTATCACATAATCGTAATTATTAATAGCTGCATAGACCTTCAAAAATGAGTGCATAGACTCAATCAAAAAAGTTGGAATACCACCAGTGACCATACGATGTAATCTTCCAAAAATCACAATGTCATATACATACGATTTAATATCTCTGATCAACTCAACTTGATTAGATTTCGATCGTAGAAAGGACAATTTGCTAATATTAAAATCACAAACTATTGGAGTACCACCTATTTCTTCAAAATGCTCACTCTGCGACGACGCAGAAAGTTTGGGTGGAACCAAATAGGAGATATGCTCTTGACAAAACCAAAATCTGTCTTTGAGGTATTTGTTTATGCCTTTGAAGGTTATGGATAAACGAGGTAAATCATCGTTCTGTTCAGGTCGTTTAACTATTGGAACAACAAGAAAAAAAGACGCTGGATCCATTGTATGCATGAACTTTTGTAATTTTGATTGAAATTCTTTGGTGCTATTCTCTAAACCTGTGATGAAAACAACTGACTCCGATACTGTGGTTCGAGTCATTTCTGATGTCGATTCCTCTTGTTGTTGCTTATGTTGATGTTGCAAATCTTGAGATACCTGAAATTCTCGTACCAAATCAAAGGAACTTGTCGCTGTCAGGTGCAGAGCATGAATGTTGGTCAATCCCCATAGTGATGTCAGAATGAAAATGGCTTCTGATAATGTATTGTTAGGATGTGTTGAGCAAAGTAGGGTGTGTTGACTGGCAATGAGGCACATCTGTAATGTCACGTATAAGTCATGGTCGATTTCGATTCCTTTTTCATAAAGTTTTTGTATTTCTGTTTCTATATCCATGCCATCTAGTGCTGTTCAAAGCTAATGAAGTTGATTGAATATTTGGTAAAATGGACAAGTAATGTGTGTTGTATGTGATGTATTAGTAGGGACTTCTCTCAGTACTTAAGAATTGTCAGGCTCCAACTTCAAACTTGCCGAGCTTGCGTAAATGTTAGATTCAAGGCTGTGCACAAAAAAAATTGTGAAAAAAAATTGAGCTGACCTTTTACAACCATCTATGATCATCTATAATGTTGTTTCTCTTGTTATGTTGTAAACCCAACACATACACCAAACTAGCAGCAGATAAACAGGATAAAACACAAATAAATTACAAACATGGCCAAACTAGTTCACAACGTTCAAAAGAAACAACACAGGGAAAGATCCCAGCCACAAGCAAGAAAGAAATTTGGTTTGTTGGAGAAGCACAAAGATTACAAACTCAGAGCAGATGATTACCACAAGAAACAAGCCCAGTTAAAGGCATTAAAGTCAAAAGCCAAACAATATAATCAAGATGAATACTACCATGCAATGACCAAAAAGAAAACAGACGGGAAAGGTATTTTGATCACCGACAGAGGAAATGAATCACTCACTTCAGATGAAGCTCTCCTTTTGAAGACACAAGACACAAACTATTTGACTACGATGAGACAGAAAGAGTTGAATAAAATTGAGAAAGATTTCCGTAATGCAAATATGATGAAGAGTTCAGGTAAGCATACCGTTTTTGTGGAGTCTCACGAAGAGATGGATAGTTTCGATGCTGCTGAGTTTTTTGATACCCACGAAGATCTGCTTGACCAGAGAGAAAACAGACTTAGATTATCACAATTGGCAGGAATCCATAAAGACGAAGATGAAAGCGAAGGACTAGCAATTTCAGATAAACCTATTATTGATCAACGTGATGTGAGTATACAAACAGTTAGACAAGATCGTAAGAAAGTGAAGTCATTGAAAGTGTTGCAACAAAGAATCGAAAGAGAGAAAAAATTGAAGAGTTTACAAAACAAGATCGAACTTCAAAAGAATCTCATGAAAAAGGGACCAAAAAGAAAAATTCAAACAAAGGAGGGTAAGACCGTCTTCAAGTGGAAAAATCAAAGAAAGAGATAAGCTTATCGAATATCGCCAAAAAAAACTCATTTATTTAATTTCTTTTCTTTACAGTTACGGTATCACATTTGTACATTAATGCATCATATTATATATTAAAAAAATAAGACATTAACGTCTTTTCCTACTTTTGAAAACAGGCATATCATCATCACTGCTATCATCGGAATTGGCGTTATTGTAGCGAGTAGGAGGAACATGACTTTCCCTAGTTCTTTGCGTAGATCCATAAACAGGTTCGTTATCATCATCACTGCTATCACCAACAAATAATGAGGAACGAGAAGCAGTTTTTCTTCTTTGTGTAGCTCTTCTTGCGGGCTGAGTCTGAGATTGACCTCTTTTTCTCGATGGAACTTCAAATTCCTGGTCTAACTCAGCAATGCCATCTTCTTGTTCGATAAGCTCTTCCATTTCATCAGCATTCACATCACGATCTGACTTATATTCACTAGCTTTTTTCATTTTAATTCCTTGAATGGTACTATCCATCACCAAATTAAAATCACCCTTATTTGTGTTTTTGAAAGTAGAGTAATTAACTCTGTTTTTCCAATCTGGATTGCTAAACATTGTATCACTACCCTGGTAAACGCTGGGAGCAAAATCTGCAGAAAAGTTGACCTTAAATGTAGAGATCTTGATATCAGGTTTCGTCTCTTCCTCAATATACTTGCTTTCTTGCTCTGTTTTCATTCTAATGGATTTAGCCTTCTGGAATGCTTGCTTCAAATTAGTGACATCTTTTTCTTCTCTTTTGAGTTTAGCCTTTTGTGGTCCAATTAACTGTTCCTCATCTTGTTGCATACTTTTTTCAAGCTGGTCTAAGTCAATAGCCATATATAAGGGTTCTTGTTTAACAGCAGGTTTTTCTGGAGGTGACAGTTCTTGTTTGGGTATCACTGTGTTTGAATCGGCATCCGCCATCGTGATATCTTCAGCCTCGGGTTGAACTTGAGGAGAAACTGGTGAGACTTCTGCCTTTTCAGCATTTTCTAAAATCAGCTGGGGAGGATCTCTATCTGACACACCTTGAGATTCAGTGTTTTGCAATGATTGTGATGGATTTGGATTCAGTTGTGAAGAGAGGTTGTCGTTCTTTTCAGGAGAGGAGAGCAAACCACCCGGATTTCTATTGTGCATCTGCGATAAAGGGTGTGATAATTGTGACATTTGTGACATTTGCGTTGGAATAAAAGCATTCTCTAAAGATCCAACATCATCCAAGCCAGCAAATAAACTTTTTCTTTTTCTACGACGTGGAGTACGTGTAGAGGGCTTGGTCTCAGTAATACCAAATGATGGTGGAGGCATCTGTGTTGATGGGGTTGAAGCTGGGGTTGAAGCTGGGGTTGAATCAAGAGCTTGAGATTTAGCTTCAGCAGTCACGCCGGTCTCATAGGTAACATGTCTTGGTTCATCAGAGGGATCGAATATAGCATTCAGCTTGGAAGAAGGTTGTAAAATATACCCATTATACCGACTAAAATCGATTGTATTATCACCATTGACGTTCCAGAATATAGCACTTTGAGGTAAACTTTCCAGCTGGTCTTCAGCAATTTGATGTAAAACAATATTTGAATTAGCAGAAGGTTGAATGTAACAATTTTTTAAAACATACAATTCAACAGTACTTGGATCTCGTTTATTTGTGCGATAATCATCTTCCAATCTCTGAAAATTTCCAAACAAACCAGGCGTTTCTCTGTAATAAACAACTTTGATATCAGGATTAGCATCAAGTAAAACCTTTAGCTGTTCCATCTTATCATTCTCAGGATCCACAACATAGTGGCTCAACGTGCTAATCTTTTCAGGGCTTGTTTCAATGTTGCCGGACAAGTATGTCAAAGAGTGTTTGTCAGCCTCAGACAAATTACCACCGACATTTAACTTTTCCCAAATAAATGAAACAATAGTGTAGTCATGGAATTTCACCTCAATTGACTTGTTGCTAGAAAGAGATGGATCAAAGGTGAAACGGGAAACCGTTCTCATCTTGTCGACCACAATCTGATCCAATGGAATTTCGGATGGCTCACGTCCTTCAGCTTTTGCCCTTTTGTCTTCCTCAACCTCTAATGATTGTTGTTGTTTCCTCTTTATATGCTGATGTTCATATTTGGACAGTTCAACTTGTGTTTTTTCACATGGGAACTCTTTCAAATTGGTCTCGTTGATGAGAAAGTTTGAATGGTAGTCACCGACTTTGTCAATGATCAATTTGTGATCCCCATTCACTGAGATGTATAGCTGGGTATATGATAGCTTTTTGAATTGTGTTTTGGTATCCGTATCATAACCAATCACTGGAAAATTGTTCTTTGTAGCTCTTCCAAGTGTATATTGTTTCGGTGTCTTGTTGAATAAGAGTAAGTGCTGAACTTTTTTCTCCCAGTTGAGCTTTGGTTTCTTGCCTGATATGTTGACATCCGGGAATTCGAGTATCCACATATTGATGCTATTTGTTAATTATGTTATATGATGGGTATATATTTTCTATAAAGAATGATTTAGTATTTACTACATCGAATTTGCCCACCTTGCAAGAAATTCCAACGCGTGTTCATCGCGTTCACAGCGTGGTGAGCTGATGATAAAATTTGACAACATCTTCATGAACCTTCACTTTACGTTCATCAAAGTTCACAATCTCCAAGTTATTGGAATCCACACATCTAGACAAAGCAACATAAATTTGACCCCTTTCAAACACCCTGGTTAAGTCAACTTTGACTCTGCTTAAGGTTTGACCTTGTGATTTATGAATGGATAAAGCCCAAGATAAAATGATTGGCAGCTGTTTTCTCACAAGTTTATCGTTTGATTCATGAGCAAAGGTATGAGGTTCTATTTGCACAAACTTATATCTTTCAGGTGTATTGACAGTGAATTTCACAACTGGTAACAAATCATCTTTTGATGATTGGGCGAACTGAATCATCTTTTTGAAAGAGTGAATATGTGGATTATTCTTATTGACAGCAAAAAATTGATCTATCAATTGGGAATTTTTACTATCTTTAGGTTGCACACTTAATTCACAAGCCAATGCTAAAAGTCTTTCAGCTTGAATTTGAGCATATTCAGGGAGATTGTTGAAAACACTCCACACAGTAAGGGAAGTAAATCCAATGACTATGCCAATAGAACCATTGACAATGTGCGAATCTGTAATGGAGTTGACAATATTCATAACTTGAGCACCCACTTTCAACTTCAACACTTTCGAACACATTAGTGAATCAAGCTGGCGTGACTCTATTGGGTTGGTTTGTCTTGAGGTTTCTTTAGTTAAAACATAATCAACTGCATAAAAGCATTTTTCCATGGTTTTCAAATTGGAAATTCTTTCATTGTTAGCTCTCTCAACCTCATTTCTTGTAGGATACAATTCAGTAGGAAGAATCCCATCTTCATAAACCAAAGGTCTTTGTAATTTCATGAACTTTTCCTTTATCTCAGGATCGATCTTACCAATTCTTAAAGCATTCAACATCTCAATCAAATCATTATCACCTTGTTGTCTAAACACTTTAGTTAAAACCACAGTTTGCTGAAGGGTTTCTTTCCATGCATCTGAGTCAAAGCAAAATTTAGCATTTCCACGCCCCAAAGAAACAGGAGGTAATTGGAAAAAATCACCTGTCACGACAAGTTGTATTCCTCCAAAAGGTCTATAAGATGCTCTGACAGCTTTAGCAACCTCGTTCAACTTGTTGAAGATTTCAGAATCAATCATGGACACCTCATCAATAATCAACACCTTTGTTTCTCTCCATCGCTTCACAGCATGACGTGACTTTTTGACTCTGCCAATCAATGACGATATCTTATCAGTACCCAATCCAATCCCCGCAAATCTGAATATAGTAGTTCCTTCAATGTTAGTAGCTGCCAAACCAGTAGAAGCCGTGACAGCAACAGCTGATTTACCGTAACGGGCCTGTAGTTGCCTAATCAGTTTCTTTAACAAGTATGATTTACCAGTACCTGCAGAACCAGTATAGAATATACTTTTCTTTTCATTCAAAACCATGTCAATAACCCTTTGTTGCTCATCAGACAAATGTTGTGATTGTCTTATCGAATATGTTACTTTCTCAGTCTTCACTAATCTAGGATTTGACATTGATGCTTGTTTCTTAATTTGTTTCGATTTGTCCATCCATGGCAACTTCATTTTTTTAGACTTCGATCCTGATTTAGATTTTCCTGACATCGATGAGCTCAGTTGGGTGGAGTTTGCCAGAGGAGAGACAAATTGAGAAGATGAGAAGGATGATTGTGAGGAGGAGGATGAAGAAGAAAATGATGCTGTTTTCATTGATGTCACCTGTGATGTTTTTTGGGAGAAACCCAATGAACCATTCAAACTATTAGTTGACTTTTGAGAAAGTGGAAACGCAGAGACAGAAGCATATTTGGTGTTGGAAAGATGCTTATTTGAATTTTGAGAGCCCAGAAAAATGGAGTTTGAGTTTGACACAAAACTTTTCGTCTTTTGAATAGGTTTGGAGTGCTTAAAATTGGCAGGCTTGACAGTTGAAGAATCCAAATCTTCTATAGTAGCTGAATCATTGAATGATATGGTACGAGACAGAGAAGTAGCCACTGCATCTTTCGAAGAAATCTCAGTTGAAATTTCCGTTTTTTGGGGCAAACTCGACGGGTCCTCTATTCTTTGAACCTCATCGTCATCTTCCAGAGAACCATGGGAACGCTTTTTTGAAAAAGAGGATGAGAACACCGAGCCAATAGATCTTTCACTTGACTTATCCAGTGAGCTGAATAATGATGGTTGAGTAGAAGAGAATGATGATGAAAGGGAACTTGAGCTTCTACTCAGTGATCCAAATGGGTTGTTGTTCTTTGGACGTGACTTTGCTTGTGAAAAAAAACTTGTCAAACTGGACTGTTTTTTTGACTTGTTTGACCGATCCAAAGCTCCAAATGGTGAGGATGTCTTTGACTTCGAGTTGAACATATGTGATTGATGGATTTTGATGTTGGAATAGGGAACTCAAGATGAATCAAGAAGAGGGCAATTGCTAGTGTTGGCATCCTTGCACAATTTCAAAATGTAAACAAATCTTCAAACAGCGGACGCGTGAGACGTGAAAAAATCCCGTTATACGCGAATATTCCTAATATTCCGATTACAGCCAAGGCTCAGTCTCTATTTGACATACAAGTTATAGCTATCTATTTTTAACAAAATTGCTGAGCTCAAAAAGTAATATGAAGAAAGAATATTGTGAAAGATTAAAAAAAGGCACACTTACAAGTAGAGCATGTATAAACGAACTATAAAACAACAAAGGCTGCAAACACAACCTTAGTAAATTTATGAAAGACAAGGGAAAACAGCAAACAGAATATGTTGAGGAAGAGTGAAAAGCTATAGTAAAAAAGAAATAAAATCAGGTAATATGCTGTACAAATTTAACAACAATCATAATTGCATGAGAGAAAGTCTATAGCATAAGGACATAAAAAACAAAAAAACAAAAGTGAAATAAAAAGATCAGATTTTCATTCGTCTTTCTCATCCTCCTCATCGTCATCATCTTCATCAGCCTCTTCTCTCCAAGCCAAAACTCTTTCGATTTCTTCTGGCTCAACAATACCATTTCTCTTAACCCATTCAACACCACTCAAAAACACACCGTCTGGATCATTACTCTTTCTAACTTTTCTGAATGTCTTCAAATCTTCATCAAACCATTCTTCCATAGTGTCACTGAAACCAATCATCTCACCATCACCTCTAGCACCAACAGGCTTATCGGTACCAATGAAGTTCTTGGCCCAGTGAGGTTTACCGCCAGCAGCTTCCATAGTTTCCTCGAATAGACTGAACCATTTCTCAGTTGGAACTGATGTGTAGAATGGTCTGTACATAGTAGCGTTGATATACAAGGTCAATTGGTTGTTTGTAATCTTATCTTGTGGAACCCATTTCAACTTTGGTGTGTTATCTAACAATGGTCTCAATTGGTTACCGTAAACTGGGCCAGGTGCAACCTTGGCTCTTCCTGAAAGATCTTGTGGTTCAGTTGAGTTCGTGCATGTGGTATTGGAACATCTAACTTCAATTGGGGCATGGACATAAAATTCACCTGATTTAGCAGCTTGTTCAATAGACGAAGCCAATGACCTTAAAATAGCCGGACCGTTTGTCATTGGTGCAGCCCATTCATCGACAAATTGAGAGAACAAACAATCCATATTCAAACCTTCAACAGACTCTTGGACGGCAATATCACCACCACCATAGTTTTCAGTTAAGCCATACTGTCTAGAGAACACGAACTTTTCAACAAATGGGGTCAAACTTGGCAAAACATGAACAGATATCCATAACAAAGATTGGTAGAACAATCTTCCCAACTTGGTACCATACCATGATGGTCTTGGTTTGGAAATTGGCTCTTCTGACTTGGAAGCTCTCCATAGAATACATCTTTGGGTGTATGGGAACCACCAGACTCTAATGAATTCATCACTGGTCCAAATATTCTCAAATTCTTCTAACAATGTGTTGAAAGTGATAACTTCTTGTCTAGACTTGATCTGGTATCTTGGCACAGTTCTTAGGGTAACATATGAAATCAAACCAATCTTACCCAATGATAGCAAAGCTGCTCTGAACAAGTTTGTATTGTTTGTTGGAGAACATTTGACCAATTCACCCATACCATTAACCAAACCAATTTCAACAACTTGCTGAGAAACCAAACCGTGATATTGAGAAGAACCATGGGTACCGGTAGAAATGATACCGGCAATGGATTGATCACTGATGGATCCCAAATTCTGGACGGCCAAACCCTTTTTAGCTAGAAGATCATTCAATTCATAGACTCTGATACCAGCTTCCACAGTCAAATCAGTGAATTTTCCATCCGGAGACACTGTTTCTTCAACAACCTTATTAAACTTATCCAAGTTAACCAACCATTCTTTGGTCATGGTCAAGTCGGAAGGAGAGTGACCTGATCCAACAACCATGATGGACTTTCTTTGTTTTCTTGCTTCATTGACCAATAGTTGGATTTCTTCGATTGTTGAAGGTTGAAAGTAGTATTCCGGAGCGCAGTAAAAAGTTTTAGCCCAAGTTTTGTGGCGTCTATTGGGGACCACCAGCGTTTGCAAATGGAGAGGTAGAGTCATCTGTGATTTGTGTGTAGATGGTGGATTGAGGACGAAGTGGAAACAAGGAATTGACGGGGAACTATGGACTGGTGAAGAGAGATAAGTGATAAATGGCGGCCTATTAAATGTAATTTGAGGTCTTTAGACTCAGACTCGATGATGAATTCGATCAGATTAATAATTGTCCTACAGGCAGGCTACGGCTGCTGTGGAGTCTGGAGAGAGAGTGTGTGCTTAAGTGGTGGTGAAAGTGGTGAAAGTCGGAAGGCAGGCGGCGCGGGCGCAAGATTTTGGAGATTATGGGCCTGGGAGTCTGGGGCTGGCAGTCTGGGGCTGGGAGTCTGGGAGAGAAGCTATTACCACAGACTCCCGTACTATATCCGTACTGTATGATCACACAACAAATGGTCTGATCTGCTCAGTTTGGTTATTTGGTGGTCCATTTGGAAAGCTTCCAATTCGTCAGTTCAAAGTTGCAGTTTTCTTTCTTTCCCAATTATAACTTACCCGTACCATGGCTCGATTTCACAACTACAGGAGAAATAAACGTGCAAGTAAACCAGCATCACGTTCTCTCCGCTTCAATGTTTACAAGACATCAGAAGAAGTTGAAAACCAATTAAAACAGCTAGGTGCTTCTACTCAGTTCAATGACACAACATACCAGACATTTTATGATTACTACAGACTGTCACCAAGCACAGGACGCCTGAACCACGCTGCTCTTTTTGAAGTTGAACAGCTCAATTACAATCACAATTACAACAACAATGACAATGACAAGCCCCGAACCAAGAAGAAAGTACAGTCTTTGAAATCCATATGCGCAGATGTGTTAGCACAGAATGCTGATTCAATAACCAAAGAGCATTTCAAAGCAACTGGATTCAATTGGAATGTCTGGAGTGCTATTTGGAACTCAATCTTGTTTTATGAAAAGGATACGCCATCAACGTTCTACAAGTTTTGTTCGGGTTTTGCTAACAATCCATCATTCAACACACATTATATTACAGCAAGTCGAAATCCAACGTTCCACAATTTGAAACAACGGAAACAACATCTTTTGAGAAATAGAAACAGAGACGCGTATATTGCTGTCAATTCGATCACGAGAAAACACAGATTTGAGACGTTTTATTCCAATTTGAACTTCACTAAAGGCATTGTTTCTGATCTGAATAGTTTTCATAAGTTCTCATCACAAGATGGCAATGTTGGTATTGGCATAGCACCAGAACTTGACACACATTTTGAAAGTTTGAGCATACTTAACTTGTCAGGGCTTAAGATTGGATCAGTGGCTCACGCTATATCCAACATCAAGAATCTAGTGTATTTGAATGTGTCAAACTGTGACTTGGCTGAAAACTTGGTGAAATCATGGTGTATGGGGATGAAGGCAGGAAAGATGCCTAAGTTAACATGCTTGATAATAAACGATAACCCAAATTTGAAAAATCTCAATGACTTGTATGATGTGCGTCTGAAATCATTGGCATACATTGAAAGTACACTTCATGACACTAGTTGTCGCACCGGGTTATGGGATCAAATACAGGATGCATCTGTCTTGAATCAAACAGATTCATTGAAGTTGAAGATGCTAATTGATAATGGACTTGTTGATGTTCCCTTCAGCATTTACCAAAGCGTGATTATTGATTATCGGGTGTTGAACAAATCATTGGATGATTTGAATAATCATGATGGCGATTACTTGTGGAAGATCAGATTTTTGAATGTGAAAAACCACGCCATTATCCGGGCGTTCGTAAAGAATAGGAAAAGGGAACAGGCATTATTGAGCGAGTCTAATCTTTCTAAATCACTACATCATGGGTCATCAACACTTCCCAGAAATAAGACAGTATCTTCTTCACGTATAGCCAAAATTAAACCCAAAACAAAAAAATTCAACATGAAGAAATTTCTAGACATGTAACATATAGATAGACCCGCTGAAATGCACTCCTTATAATAACCTTTTGTACATTATATATATCTTATTTTTTGAAGTTTTTTAATAACTAGTTCATCATTTATAGACAAACGGTTCATTGATAACACTCAACAATTGTTCAACCTTAACCTGACCCATACCTTGAACTTCACCCAACGTTTCATCAGTTGCACCAGCACACAAATCAGCCATTGATCCAAACTTCGAGATCAAATTAATTGAATCAGTCTTGTTAATTCTCTGAACACTAGTTAGCGTATCGACAACTCTAGCATAGTAGTCTGCATCTTTAGCCATATCTTCATTCTTAGTTGCAGCTTCGGATTGGCCGCCCCTAATCAACCTCTTGGCAGCATTAGAATTTGATTCACAACTTTTCAAGCAAGTGAGATATTCAGCAGCCTGTTCATAGTTTGAACAGACAACCAAGGACAAATCATTAAACAAGCACATTTTATTCATCTCACGAACGGAATCATCCACATTCACCTCCGTGTCCAACACAAGCAACACAACCTTCAAAATCTCAAAGTTGTTGCTGTTACGGTTGTACCGTAGCTTCTTTATCTTATTGTAGATGTATTCAGGATGTAACTTGTGGTATTTCACCGAAAGAAAGATAGCAACACAATGAGAGTTGACTAAGTAATCCACGTCTTTAACCTTATCGTTAAACGTATACGAAACACGTTTGAGACTTGGAAGCAATGGGTTACCCTTTTGATTCTTATTCACCTGTATCGATCCAAACGTTGTCTTTCTCACCGCTGAATTACGATGAGTGCCATATCGTGTGTTGTCTTCAGGTTTATTCCTTATGATCGTATCCTCAGGTTTGTAAGAAGAAGACGAGGATACCGTTGTCTTTTCCTTCGTCCTGTTCACTTTTGGTTGTAAATTTGGGCTCGATCTTTCATATAAGTTATTGTCTGAGCGAATAGCTGTGTAATTCGGTATGTTTCTTCGTTTTTCTTGTGAAGTGCCTGTTTTTGTTGTTGTTGATGATGATGGCAATGGTCTTTTCTTTATCACTGGTTCAGTGGCACCTTGTTTCATTCGGTTCAATTGAGCCATTATACTACTGAAAGAACTGGTATCAACACCATCTGATCCATTTTCTCCATTTGACTTGTCTCCGTTGTTACTGTTGTTGTTATCTGACATGATTGTTGTATTCTGTGTGGATCTTCTGTAATTGTCGTGATATGGTCAAGGTTTATAAAGATCACCTTGCACTCTTGATTTCATAGAGCTTCGGTTGAAACTTGAAGATATGCGCGAGGTCACAAGTGAAAAGACAGTCTAAAGACCCATGAAAACGTTGGTGGTTTGGTCATCACGATTCACCAAATCACCTCACAGAACAACCTTGTAAAGAAATACACAGAACAAACAAATTTCACAATGTCCAACAGAGGTATGTTTTGTTCATCTGAAATCAAGATTTGACACCATATCAGAACTCGTTTCGAAACTAACATTTCACATATCCATCCACCAATCTACTTTAGTCGACCTTACAAAGGCAGAACCAGAACAGATCATCCAATTCAAAAACCAACTCAATGAGGAATTAGAACATCTACAAGCGTCACATCAAGCATTACAGACCGCTAAATTTAAATACAAAGACTGTCAAAGAAATGTGGCCACGGTGAGTGCAAATCAAGACAATGAGATTCTAGTTCCATTGACAGCCTCACTTTATGTTCCAGGAAAAGTTAAGAACAGTGATGAATTTTTGGTTGATGTTGGTACCGGATATTTTGTTGCAAAGAATAGAAAACAATCCAGTGAGTTTTTTGAATCCAGATTGAAGAAGCTTGATCAAGATGGTGGTAAGTTGTCTAGTTTGATCAATGAAAAATTGGAAGCTGTGCAGAGAGTGGATAACATTCTCAGGGCTAAGATCATGGAACAAGAACATGCCAAAACACAGGCTACTGCAAAGGCGAAATAATGAGGATTAATTGTTTTGATACATAGAAATAGATTTTGGTGTATTTTAAAAGTTGATTGTTGATTGTTGATAGTTGAGTAATAGATATTATGATTGTTCAAGCTTTCGACTTCGCCTAAAATGGAGTACCTATTTTAAGATACTAATCATGGAGGCTCTGTTTTAATATTTGGCTCTGTGACATCTTAAGACTAAGAAATAAAAATTAATAAATGAATTGGTTGCAGTGTTGATGTTGTTGGAACTTGCACTCACTCAAAGTTTCAATATCCAATTCAGTGAGCATGTGCGCCCAGTTTTGACCTAGGCCATTTCGGAGTAAGCTACTCAGTCTCTCTAGGCCATTTGCCTATAACCCTTTCCCCATTTTCGAGACCCCATATGGGCCCTGAACCCTGATTGATGTGGTTGAAATTCCATAAAGATATAGTAAGCTGTTCTTTCACTATAAATTCAATGAAATTTCCACTTCCAAATCAAACAATTCAATGTCCCATTATAGCTATGTTTAAGATCATTCATTAACAACACCAAAAAAACAAATTCAAACACCAAACAAAATGAAATTTTCCTCAACAATCATCATCACTCAATTGCTAGCTACAGGTGTTTTGGCAGCTATTATTCCACCATCAGCTCAACTATCCCAATTAACGAAAAGAGATGTCAATGACCATGATGAAGGTGCTCAAACTGGTGAGATCAGTCAACTTGAAGATGTTTTTGAGAGAATCAAGAGAGATGTTAGAATCAGAAAGTCAAAGAAGACACAAACAGAAACTCAGGAAAACGATGATGAGTATGATGATGTTACTTATTCATCTTCTGCTTCTGCTCGTACCTCTTCTCCTACGAAATCAAACGCTGGTGCAACTTCTACATCCACCTTTACCATCTATAGTGGAAGCAACTTCGGTAATGAAGATAATGAAGACGATGAAGATGATTATTATTACGAAGACGATGAAGATGTCTATGGATCTGGTGCTCCAACTGAATACACCGAAGATGTAATTTTCACTCCAAGTGGGAAGTTCTATTGGTATGGTGTTGACAAATTTGATGGGAAGGATGTTTACATTGCTGGATATGATGCTGAATTTAACTGATCGATGATGACTAGTGTTTACAAGCTATATAATGTCAAAGTGGTTTTAAGTGCGATCTCTTTGATATATATATCATTCTCTATTCCATTTTGTTTTGACAATTTTTAACTGTCTGTCCTTAAATTTTTCAATTTTTTTTTTGTTTTTCAAAAAGACATCTTGTTTTTACTCATAGGGTAAGCCATATAAATAATTTTAAGAAAATGATGGCAATAATCGAAATATATCGAAGTGGGAATTTAGCTAGGCTGAAGTTCGGTTAAGCACGTGATCGTCTGCCATTTTTGTGATCGTGCACACAACGTAGTAATTTGTTGGGAATGGGAAGGCCAAACTTGAAGCTAAAACAACCACAATCAATGTCTCAAATCAGGGTTTACAAGCTTTCGAATCGACAAATTGGAATTAGAATCCCAGAAAGGATTAAGAACTGTCACATATATGTCGAAAAACACCATACACAACAAATTTGAAATGGATTACCAATAAATCATTTATTCACAGCTAGAGCGTTCAAAAATGTTTCAAACTTTTACTATTGATACACTACATAGTATATGTTTTCAATGATTTGATCAGAAGAAGTCTAATACATTAGTTGCCACTGCTAACTCTGATTTGAATCCTGTTTTCAATTATTCTCCGATTATCAGAACAATGCTGACCCATCTGATTGAAATCTACTATACACCCTCAAAACTCTTGGTACACGCTAAGAAATCAGCGATCTAATACTGAAACACTATTGGCTGAAAGTGACATTCCACCACTCAGGACAAGGCTTGATATAGTCATTCAAATTTCAACTACATGACACAATCTTCTTTATGGTTGTTGAATATTCAAACTCGATTGATGCTTCTCTAGGCTGGGCTGAAGCCCGAAGACAGGATAGATCCGTGTCCAACGAGCCATCAAAGGAATTGATGTTAAATTTAGAAGTATGGAAAAGTACATTTGGAAGTCATGGAAGAGAATTCTATTTATTGCAATGGACTGGCTAGTTGAGTTATTCCATATACCGGTCGAAAGAGCTCTCCATAGCTATAGGTAACTAGAGATCTTGGCCCTGGTTCGGAAACGAGGCGCTGCTATATCTGCAAATGCATACAGACACAGCTTTTCTTTTTCATGGCATACTTCAGTTACACATTTACAACTTTTTTATGGTTTTCAACTAAGTGTTGTGTTCATCTAAATCTAGACAGTTTCAGTTACCAAATGACTACCACGAGACTCGGAACCCGTTGAGAAAGCAAATTTAGATTGCAAGAGGTGATAGGGGACCCTTTCGATAGTCACAGCTTGCATACACGAGAACCCTTTAGTACCGAGCCCCAAGAGTTTTTTCTATGATATCTGAAGATTGAATATATTGAAGTGGGGGAAAAACTTTCAACAACAATATATGGTGAACGTCGAAACAATGACTACTATAGCTACTGGATGTGATTCGGATTGCATTAATTTGAAATTGGCTAAGACAATGGACCAAAAAACTTGAATAGAAATTATACATCATCAAATATAACATATATAAATTGTGGACAGATCGGCAACACATATCATCCAGGTCGAAAGCCAGATTAATTTAAAGAATTGGAGCATTGACAAAAGTCACACCAACTTCCAAGGCTTGAACAACTTAATACCCTGTAAGTAGGCAAATTCAAATATACACTTTTTTCTCAAGAAATGTGGAGACTGGCAACTGCAAATCAAGAAAATGTGATTCTAGAACTCTACATCTCGAGTCGGTCCACCATTCTTCTCCAGAGAATTCAGGTACGTTGGCTGTCAACGGCTAGTCTTATTTTTTGATCTACTTCAGGGATATCTTTGGCTTGATGTTGATACAGATACTTTGCTAATAGTTTGAATTTTTCATTGGTCAATCTGCTACGCTGGTTAGTGAATGTCAAAACGTTATGATCGATGAAAGTTCGAAGCTGCCGCTGCCTAGATGGCTCAATTCGACAATTATCATCATGGAACGAGTTAATATGCCAAGTCTGCTGCTTCAAATTGATGGAAGAAAGGGTCAATTGTGTGATTTGCACAGCAATAGGTTGGTGGTCACACATAGTATACAGTTGTTTTAGGAATGCTTAAATGCTTAAAGGGTACTCCTTGCTGAGTGACGGTTGTTGCAAACTTCCCCTACAGTTTATGAGACCTATTTTAAGGTACAGAGATTCAAAGTAAAGTTCGGTAAATTAGAAGAAGTATGCTCTAGGTTTAACCGCATATACTTGTACAGTAGTAAGCTGTTTGTTCAACTAATTTCTATTCTTGCCCAGCGTCAATGCCGAACATCCCATGTGATATAGCTGCATGCGATCTATAGTAATTAGGAGTAACACACATTTTCCAGTTCAATCTCACGGGTATAAATTCAATGGAGTTTCCACTTTTATTTCAACTATAGCTGTTTCTTAGAACAATGTTTAACACTCCCATAACCACAACGAAATTCTTATTGAACTTTCAATCAATCAATTCCAACTACTCAAATGAAGCTTTCCAAAACAATTATTATCACTCAATTGCTAACTGCCACTGCTTTAGCCGCTGTTATTCCACCACCTGAGCAATTATCAACAAAGTTAACCACTGTAGATGCTCAAAAGGCTGAAGCTGGTGAAATCGGTCAGGTTAGAAATTCTGTCAAAAAGATTAAGTTAAGAAGTGTTAGAAAGTCAAGAAGAGATGAAGAGTATGACACTGATACTGATGACGATGACACTGATAGTGATTACGATGATGTTCAAAAGCGTGACGACAATGACACTGACACTGACAATGATTCTGATGGAGATGATACCGACACTAATGATGATGATCATGATAAGAGAATCAAGCTAAGAAGAAGAAAGAGATCTCCAGCTCAAAGATGTGATGACGGTAACGATACTGATACCGATACTGATGCCGATGCTGATTCCGACAGTGATGATGACGATGTTCAAAAGCGTGATTACAATGACACTGATACTGACAATGATTCTGATGGAGACGATGCCGATAGTGACGATGACGATGATCACAAGAAGATCAAGTTAAGAAGAAGAAAGAAATCTCCAGTTCAAAAACGTGATGATGACTATGATACTGACACTGATAACGATGCTGATACTAATAGTGATGATGACGATGTTCAAAAGCGTGATGACAATGACACTGATACTGACAATGATTCTGATGGAGACGATACCGACAGTGATGATGACCATGATGATAAGAGAATCAAGTTAAGAAGAAGAAAGAGATCTCCAGCTCAAAAACTTGATGATGTTGATACTGACACAGACGGTGATAATGATGATGATCATGATACTGATTTCGATGATGATTGATCGACTCCATTGCTGGTCATCTCTTGAGTCCAACACATATTTTGTTTGTTTTGCTTTTCACTTATTCAACCGTTTACTTTCAAATTGCAAGAACTTATAGCTTCCATTGATTTCAATATAGTTAGTTTGCAAGTGTGGTATTCATGTTTTAACTTTATGCCTTTACTTTATAATAAAAACCCAAAAAATGTGTACAGTGTATACTCTTCATCATATAAAAACCAGAAAAAAATTGTGTTTTTTAAATTTTTATTTTATACGTCGTCTGAAGTAAATATTTCAAATTTAATTTGGTATATAACTAGTCCTATAATATTTTTTCAGAAAAGAATGGGGGGATTATCGTGGGATTTCAAATTGATACACGTATGGTTCAAAGTGCAAAGGTAAAAAGAGAGGGTTGAAAGATCATAAAAAACGCAAAAAGGGGTAAGCAAAGTGTCCGTGCTCTAATATTGATCACATCTATTGACTAAATGTAACCTTCCAGAATTTTAGACAAGCGTCGGTACCAACACTCACAATTTCATTTCCATTCAACCACACAGCACCATTGACACCTTCTTTATGGGTATTTAAAGCCTTGATATTTCTAGCTGGTCTTGAAACAGAATAAACAATAAGGTTTGTATCCAACGAACTACTAACAACATGGTCATTGTCGGCATTCCAGTCAATGGTGTTGATCTTAGAAGTGTGGAAAGACCATCTTGAGGTCACAAGGGAGAACTCTTCTAAGTCATACAAATTGATCTTACCAGTGGAGTCACCGGCTGCTAAGGATTTTCCGTTAGGGGATGCTTCTAATGCGGTAACTTTAGATCTTGGCTTTGGTTCAAGAACCTTTGAAACTGGGCTCAATGAGGAATCAAATATCTTTAGCTCAAAAGTGGCTGCATTGGCAATAATCACGTATTTGGCAGAGATCGCAACAGCACTTGGGGTGAAGTTCAATTTAGCGGACTTTTCAAGTTTTCCAGATGCTGAGTATAGTGAGAGTTCACCATCTGTGATAACAGCGACGGTATCTTTGTAACTTGATGTTTGAATTGGTTGTTTCCCTAAATTTTGTAAATTGACAATTTCAGTGCCTTCAACCTTCTTGATTGTGTCATCCCAACCAGCAGTAACAAATTCATCATCCACGTTCTCAATACCAACGACCAAATTGGTATGTGGCTCACCAGTGACATAGTCAGCATCCTTCTTAGCCAAATCCCAGTTTAGCACTTTACCATCATAACTTCCAGTCAATAAGCCCTTCTTGGCACTATATGCCAAAGCAGTAATAGATTTTTGATGACCATAAACAATCTTCACTGGCTTTTCAGATGATTCATCAAAGTAATATAGGAAACCAGCTAAAGTCAAGGCAATGACATAGTCTTTAGTTCTAACAACACCCAAAATATGGTTATCAACCTTCTTTTCCAAACTCCAAGTCTTCAATAGCTCACCTTCAATACTGGTCAACTTAACTGTAGAATCAGCAGAAGTAGTCACAAAACTCTTATCGTCGTACCAGTCAACACTGAAAATACCGGCATCATGAACATTCTCGAATTTCTTCAAGAATTCACCAGTCTTACCTTCGTATAAGACAGCAGTTCTATCGGCACCAACACTAACAATGTACTCACCATTCTTGGAATAACGGACATCTCTCACGAAATTGTTGTGATGACCTCTGATACTTTGGTTGAATCTAAATGGTGGTCCTTGCATGAAAACCAAACCGGCATCATCTGAAACAGTGACAGCTCTGTATGGTCTGTTTGGTTTAATGGAGACAGCATTGATAGGGGCACTATGTCCAGAAATTTCACCAACAGTATTTCCGGAATCGTAAGTGAAACAATGACCATAACGTTCTTTACCATCACCAACAGCAATGATTCTATTAGAATCGGCATCCCAACAAATATCATTGATTCTACCATTGATAATCTGATAATCACCTTTCAAGATCAAGTCTTCGGATTGTGTGTCCCAAACTCTCACATTTCCGCTTTCATCACCAGAGGCAATGTAGAAACCAGAAGGAGAAAATTTGGCAACGGTGGTGTTGAAATTGTGTTCAGTGTATTGAATGGTTTCCTCTGGTTTAGAAACGGATCTTAAGAAAACAGACTTACCGGAGGCATAAGCGATTCTGTCGGATTTTGGATCATAGGACAAGTGAACAGAGACAGCTCTGTGTGTGGTTGGGTTGGCTGCAATGGTAGAGGTTCTTTCGATTTTGGACATTTTGGAATTGGTTTGTTTAGGGTGGCAATTGAGTTGACGTACCCTGTTTTCGGTGTTGTGTTGAAACTTGAACCACAAAACCAAAAGATGGGGGACTGCGTATTTTGAAGAGGAATTTAGACGTGTTATTTATATTGGAGTGCCACCGAGGCGGTACATGGCGCAGCAGGCACACACGAAAGAGGCGTTGACCAATTCCAATCCCAGACTTGATGATCTGGATGACATGTGTTTTACCATGCCAATCGGCCGTTCTATATATGGATTATGGAAGAATTGATACCGCAATATACGAACATTTTTAAAAATTCAGAACACAACATTTAGAAAAGCAAGAAGGCAAAGTACATAAGACAAAAACGGCCTGAACAGATTATAGCGCATCCATCCAGTTGCTACCCATACTCAAAATTTGATCAAGATCAATACCTTGATCTGTTTCGGCATAGTCATTCTCAATCTGATCTTCTTCATCGGGGTCTTTCTTAAGTTTAGTGGTAACGTCTTCAATTTCAATCTTCGTGATATCGAGAAGTTTAGCTAGTGATTTTGTCAATCCATCAAGTTTAGGGTCGTCAAATGTAGGACGCAAAGTTGGAATAAAACGGTTTCTTCCATCTTTATCAATGCACAGTTTCATATAATCCAAGACAATGGTTGTCAAATGTCTTTGCAATTTTTCCACATCGGTCAATGTGCTAACATCAGTAACATCTTCTAAAGATTTCTCGAAAATACCAATGAAATCAAAGAAATTGTGGTCAAATTCGCCAGATTCAGGCAATTCCTTCAATATTATGCAGAATATAACTCTCATTATTTGTCTGAAAGTATGGACTTTAGGTGAATTCTCGGAAAGAATGAGTCTAGTCACTCTATTCAACGTATCTTTTGTTCCAGCTTCTGCAATACCCGTTTCCTTGTCGGAAACAAACAGAACCTCCGGGTCATTCAGTTCAACATACTTGTTCTCGATGATTGGTTTATTACCTTCTCCATTCAATTTGTCAAGGTCCATGGAGTCAATAAGACTATCCATCTCCTTCAACATTTCCTCATCTGGGAACTCCTCGATAATATCAGGCTTGGAATTCTTGTTGGCCACTAATTTCAAATTCTTGGTATTACAGAGTTTTTCATCTTCTTTGTATGGTAACTTCACTAATGCAAAACCATAAATTTCAACGTTGTCTGAATCAGCTTCCATTTCACTTGCGGTTCTTTTTGCTTGGGATGACTCAACTTGAACGTCACCTTTATTTGACTCTGCATTTAAGCTGTTCTTAGTTTCATTAGTGACCACAATGTAAGGTATAAGGGCTGCGACCATGACATCTTTCTTTCTTTTCAACACAGTTCTCGTGATAGCAACTAAGTTCTGTTTCAGCATTGTTTGGGATAAAAAATCGAAAGCCTCTTTGTCTCTATAACTTCCATTATTCTTTGGGAGAATGATACTAGTCTCGCCTGTATAATACCAAGGTGGAATATTATGTTTATCAACAAAGCTAATCACATCAATAGCCTGGAAACTTGGAAACTCTCTTGGTGGTTCCAAAACGATTGTTTTACCGTAGTAAGAACCTTTTCTTGCACTTCCTCCATCAATGAGTTCCAATGTGTTTTCTGCGTTAGGGTCGCTCATATCTCTTTCAATGACTTTGTATTTCTCGGAAGCAGATTTGACACGGAATGTATGGTATACATCATCGTCATCAATATATGTACCAACTTGAGTGGTTAGAGTGGCACTTTCTTTCTTCGTCAATGGATAGCCATTACAGGTAAACACAACAGATGATGGGTCGTCAGAGGAATCATAGTTTGGAATCTTCAAATTTGGGTAATTGGCAACATCAGCTGGAGAAAGACAACTGATAAGATTGATTCTATCCACTGGACATCCTAGCCTGATTTCGGAGTCAAATACAGGTGTTGATTTATAAATCTTCACTGGATCATTGTTCCAACTGTTGAGCTTTCTGTATGAGATATAATATTCAGAACAGAAAGAATGGCATGCTCTGTTGGTTCCTTCAATCGAGCTTATTCTTTCAGTAAATCCCTTGATATGTTCCAAATTTGATGCAAAGTATTCATCACCAAGTTCATTATTTCCAAGAGGTTTTTCAAAATAAACAAATCCAACCAAAACATCATAAATCTTGACATGACTGTATATGATCTCATCAACTTCATCCCAATCCATAAAATTTCTTAGATCACTGAATAGGATTATTGTGTACTTGACATTCTTTTTAGGAACAGTTTGCTGTTGTTCATTCAGAGAAGCTGGATTGGAGGTTGTGATGTTAGCCATTGTGGCAGTCAATGCCCTTGGTAAATCGGCTTCATCTCTCTTGATAACAGGCGAATCATTAACCTTCAAAACATCTCTTCCCAAATCAATCAAATCTTGAATCTTATAACAATATGGTTCGACAATCTTGCACTTATCCCAATTACCACTGCTTCCTTTCTTCTTCTTTGGTTCACTGTCGGATCCTTCAGCATCCTCGTCTTCTTCTTCATTATCATCCTCTTGTTGTTCCTCATTTGAAGCCAATATATTATCTGTTTCAGTATCATGAAAAGTAACAACTCCTATATGTTCTGATTTTTTCTTTCCTTGAATCTTTCCCAGTCCAACGTTAGAACTGTACTCAAAAGCCAATTGAATTGGAGAACGGTCTGTTTCTTCTTTGTCATCTAACACTGGTCCTTCGTCCATTGAAGGAGAGAGGTCAAAGACAAAATATGTTGTGTCTGTTGAAGATGTTTTTTTGGCACCAACCATCTTTGTAGTCAGTTGTGATGAATTGATGGGGAAGTGATTAGGTGAATGAATTCAATCTTAAACACCATGTACCACTCCAAGTTGACTCCAGAAATCAACTTTCAAGAGGCAAAAGTTCTGAAGAGTCGCACGCGCGTGTTTACGCGTAACTAAATTGTCACGTTCACTCAAATGACAGAACGTCCCCACACTTATTTTCAAACTTCAAAAACACATGATCCAGCAATGTATTCAACTTATGAAAAAGGCCATATATAGAAAGAATTGAAAAAGAAGAATGTCGAAAATCAAATTGTTAACAAAAAATTAGGAGAAGCCATACAATTTTCATAAATAACGTTAATACTTAATTTCACGACTTACAACGTACCGGATTTACAAAGAGTGGGCATTGTGGAAGTTCTTACCAGCGTATACAGCCTGGTCACCTGATTCTTCTTCAATCCTTAAGATTTGGTTCAACTTAGCCAATCTCTCGGATCTAGCTGGAGCACCAGTCTTGATTTGACCAGCTCTCAAACCAACAACCAAGTCAGCAATGGTGGTATCTTCAGTTTCACCGGATCTGTGGGAAACCTTGACACCCCAGCCAGCAGCGTAAGACATTTTAGCGGAATTGATGGATTCGGTCAAAGTACCAATTTGGTTAACCTTCAATAACAAAGTATTAGCAGCCTTCTTTTCGATAGCAGTCTTAATTCTGATTGGGTTGGTAACGGTCAAATCATCAGCAACAATCTGAATGTCAACAGTCTTGAAGAAGTGAGACCAAGCATCCCAGTCATCTTCAGCAAATGGGTCTTCAATAGAAACGATTGGGTATTTTTTGATCAAATCACAGTACAAATTAGCCAGTTTTTCACCGGACAGCCACTTAGACTTGTCAGAGTTAGGGTTCTTGAAGTCCAAGTCATACTTACCATCCTTGTAAAATTCAGACGAAGCAGGATCCAAGGCAATACCAACCTGACCTTCGTAACCGGCTTCCTTGATGGCCGAGGTAATCAAATCCAAGGCTTCATTTGGAGTTTGAAGATTTGGGGCGACACCACCTTCATCACCAACATTAGCAGCAGATTGACCGTATTGCTTCTTAGCCAAAGACTTCAAGTGGTGGTAAACTTCAGAACCAATTCTTAAACCTTCAGTGAAAGATGAAGCATAAATTGGGGCAATCATAAATTCTTGTAAAGCCAAAGAACCACCAGCGTGTGAACCACCGTTCAAAACATTTAGGAAAGGAACAGGCAAAACGTAAGGCTTCTTGGAACCAGACAACTCAGAAATATGTTAGTATAATGGAACACCTTTATCAGAGGCACCAGCCTTGGCGAAAGCCAAAGAAACACCCAAAATAGCATTTGCACCGTACTTAGACTTGTTAGCAGTACCATCCAACTTCAATAAGAAGTCATCCAACTTGGTCTGTTCAGCGACTGGGATCTTTTCAGCAACGACAGCTGGGGCGATGTGGTCGTTAACATTGGCAACAGCCTTCAAGACACCCTTACCTAACCATTTGCTCTTGTCGCCATCTCTTAACTCCAAAGCTTCATGAACACCAGTGGAAGCACCAGAAGGAACTATAGCTCTGAATAAACCCTTGTCGGTGTTCAAGTCAACTTCGACGGTTGGGTTTCCTCTTGAGTCGTAAACGTATCTTGCAAAAATTTTAGTGGGGACGGACATTGTACCTGTTGAATGGATGATTTAAAAGACAGTAAAGATGGGAAAACCTAAAAATAATGCTGTAAAGGTAGGCAAATAAATGGATTGATGAGGTGGGAATGGAATTCATTTTATATAGCTGAGCTGGACCATTCGGAAGTCTTAGAGTGGTGTCACAGCATTTTCCACGGACCAGGGCAAACAGTGGACAAAGGACATCACCTGTTGAATTTCCACAGAACTGTACATCACCTGTTCATATTGTCTTTTTAGTAGTGAAATTAATGAGTGCATGCCATATGCCATATGTTATTAAGGAGAAACTGGTGAATAGGAGAGTAAATTCTAATTATGCGACGCGTTCTTGCCTAATCGGCTAGGTAAGCACGAACCGGAAGCTAGAACAAATTGAACAAATTGCCATCCGGGGTTTGTTTGTGTGGTTACTTTATAAACCGATTTCCAACCATTCTTACTGTTTCCGAAATCGCCAAAATTCTCTACATACTACTGCAAAATACAACAAAATGAAGAGCATCAAACCCAGTATCATACTCAGGTGGTTACCACGTTTGCAGAGACAGCAGCAATATCAACAGTTGGCATGTGGACAACGATTACTTCAAAGAAACTTCAATACACTTTCTTTTCTAAGAAACAACTATAATCCAAAGATACTTAATTCAGAACAGATACAAATATTGAAATATAAAGAAGAACAAGCCAAACGAGCAAGAAGTAAGAAAGTCTCAAACGTTCTTTTTTACTCAGCATTAGCATTGATAACGAGTGGTGTGGTTCTGTACATCTGGCAACCTTGGAATCCATATTCTTCAGCAGTCTCCAAGGAGTTAAGAAAGGCAATCAGAGCCAGTGATGTGAATAAGAACCCTGATTACTTGGAAGGTTTGAAACATTACCAACTTGCGTTGGAAGCTGCAAAGAAAGAAGGTTTACCTCAGACAAGCAAAGAGTATACAGGTATTGTGTTGAAGATTATTGAGATGTACGATAAATTGGAGATGCGTGATAAAGAGATTGAAGCTTGTAAGAAATTGGCTGATTTCTTATTTGGTAATTTGGTTAGTGGTGGTATCCCAAAAGAAGAACTGGATTGGGTGATGGCTAGAGATATGCAAGTCATTACGGCGTTTGCTATGAGAAGCAATGAGTTCAGCAATACACCACCAAATACGATCTTGGCTGAATTATTACCTCGACTGGATATAGCATTAAGAATGATGGCACTCAAGGCACCATTCTTGATTCCGAGAACTACCATTGATAAGTTGGATATTTTGCAACTCATGGACATGGATGAAAGTTTGAGAAGTAAAGAGGCATTCATTGAGAAAAACATGAAAAGTTACGGCAAATTACTCCATTTCTTAAAAGGCAAAATGTGGAGAGAACCTGAATGGCCTTTGTTTCTTGATGAGTTGATAAGAATGAATGATTTGATGGCCACCATTGCGATGTCTCGTTCGACAGATAAAGAGTTGCCTATCAATGCCGGAACACTCAATATTTTATTGATGAAATTGTCAAACCATTATCCTATTAATATAACTGTTGCCCTTTCCAATTTGGCATCAGCATACTATATCAGGGCCGAAAATGTGGAAGTTGCATTGGAAAAAATGGAGGAAGAAAACAAAGAGGAAAATAAGGCAACGGTTGAGCGTGTCACCAAAAATTACGACAATTACTTGAAGAAATCTCATGATATTTTTACCAAGTTCATTCAATTATACGGAACATCAAGATATACCGAAGATGAAGATATTCAAAAACTTGTTAGCAGGGCAAAGTGTTCACTAGGTATAGTGAAGTTGAAAGAGGGGCAGTTCGAAGAGGCATCATCTCTTTTCGAGAAGGCCAAAGCTGCAGCTACTGAACAAGGCGATCTGCAATTGGCGATGGATGTTGACAGTCAAACTGAAAAATTGGAAGATATGAAGGCAGCTCAAAATCCATCTGAACTTTCAAAGACTTCGATACCCATTAACTGAAACTTGAACTGGCATCAACGATCATGTACATAGTATCCTCAGCTTTTCATAATATTCTTCTGCATTTTTTACATTCATACTGTAGGCGTACGACATTTAAATTATAGATTAAACAGTATGCTTTATCAATTATTATTCGTAAAGTATATACATTGACAGCAAAGTGCAGGGGTTTGGGAACTCTTAGAAGAACCCGTGATGTAGGTGGATAGATGCATGGAGGGATGGGTCAGAGGAGGGGGGCAGAATTGTAACAGAAGGGGGGATTTTTTTTAAATGATATATCAAGAAAACAAAACTATATTAAAAAGGTTAACACAACTCTAAGAAGAGGTCATAACTTGCCAGACTCTGATCAAGTTATCAGTGTAAC
Organism: Ambrosiozyma monospora; assembly: GCA_001599995.1. NCBI lineage: Eukaryota > Fungi > Ascomycota > Pichiomycetes > Pichiales > Pichiaceae > Ambrosiozyma > Ambrosiozyma monospora. Next base: position 321,711 of record BCIP01000013.1, read on the forward strand.
CAGAGAACAAGTTTTGACCGTCAGCAGACCAAGCCAAGGAAAGACATTCTGGGGTCTTACCTTCAGCAACTTCTGGTTTCAATTCATCCTTCAATTCTCTCTCTTGCAAGTTGTAAATCTTGATCGAAGATGAAGTAGCGGCACATAACCAGTATCTGTTTGGAGAGAAGGCCAAAGCGTTAATTTCATCACCGGCAGTCAAGCTGTACAAAACTTCCTTGGAAGCCAAGTCCCACAAGACAATGGAACCATCCTTACCACCAGAGGCACACAAAGATCCATCTGGGGAGATAGTGATGGCGGAGATGTAACCGGAGTGACCGACGAAGTCGGCAACCAATTCCTTATTTTCTAAGTCCCACAACTAAATTGAATAATTGTTCAAAACAATTTATGAACATGTTAGTAATCTTTTGAATCAAAGTGAAAAATTGATGGAAACTTGATCAATTCAACATTATTTTCGGTTATTCCCCTTTGACAATTGGATAACAATTTTGAGTATTCATATCAGCGATCTTGGTGATATTTTTAAAGTCTCATTCGGAAGCAGAGCTCCCGTCCGAAGTAGCAAATATATCGTTCATCATGTTGAATATTCTCATTGTCCAGTCATTGAAACTTTGTATCCATATGGTGTTATCAAATGGTTGATGCTGTCATTGCAATTTCAAATGGAACTTCCAAAATTTGTTGAATGAAATCAAGTTGCAGTAAAATGTAAACATACCTTAACCAACTTATCCCAACCGGCAGACAAGACCAAAGCGTTATCGGAAGGAGAACATCTGACAGCGGAAACCCAGTCAGAGTGAGATTGGAAAGTTTCAACACACTCACCAATGGTGTTCCACAACTTAACGGTCTTATCTCTAGAAGCAGAAACAATTTGTCTAACATTTTGAGAGAAAGAGACACTCAAGACATCAGAGGTGTGACCAACGAATCTCTTAGCACATTCACCGGTTTCTAATCTCCACAATCTCAAGGTCTTATCCCAAGAAGCAGACAAAGCGAAAGCTCCATCTGGGGTTAAAGCAACATCAGAGACAATGTGGGAGTGACCTCTCAAGGCTCTCTTAGCAACACCGTAGTTGTTCTCGTCTCTGGTTAATTGCCAAGCAATCAAAGTCTTATCTCTTGAACCAGACAACAACAAATCTGGGTTAGAAGCAGTGGTGGACAAAGATGTGACCCAACCGTTGTGACCTATTATAGAAGACAAAAAAAGTTGAATTTGTTAGTTAGTATCAAAAATTCACAAATGATTTACTTGCAAATGGATTGTAGATTTTAGCTTCAAGACAGTTCATGGTTCATGTTTGTTGATTATTCTGAACAAAATTAGATATCTTTAGTTGATGGATATTCGATTTATTTTAAAACTTGAGTTCATCTGTAAAGAACCACTTTCAAAGCTCTTTTTAATTTTATTCCATTTGGTATCAGTATGATAGGCTGAAATTTGATATTGAGTAATGTCTGTGATTCATTGCTAATTATTCTTTCAAATATGTGAGCTGAGATGACAACTTTTCAAGTTCATATCTTGAGATCTTTGGAGTTCATGTGATAACATAACTATTGAGAAGCCGGCATTGTCTTATTGTGTATCATCCAGTAAATTGTTTGAATGCTGTTCAAAATCAACCAGGAATCATTTGCTGTCTGTTTGTGAAGTAATCATTTGAAAATCCAAAATTGAATGATCTAGCTAGCTTGTCTCTGGATCATTGATGATAGCTGGAACAACACATACCTTCTAAGGTACCTCTTAAAACTAAAACTTCGACGACGTCAGACATGATTGATATAGTAAAACTGTGTTGTCAAACAGATGTTTTAATGTAACCAAACGTATACAAGTTTGAAGACTGATGTACCCATTTTACTAACAAAATTCACCACCATCTTGAAAAGATTTCCAGTGAGGCTGTCTGGTAGGAGAGACCACAGTGAGAGAGACCCACCAGAGGACGACTGCCATCCTGCGCGTACGGGACTCTTGCAAACTGACTACTGCTGAGTGCTGACGGCGTTTTTCTTTAGTATGGGACAGTCCGATAGTGAGGAGCGAGATAGCACACGGTAGAGGTGCGAGGAGTATCTTTGGCGAACTGCCGTGACTGCGTTTCTGTGTTTCTGTGTTTCTGTGTTTTTTGGAAATTGTCCAATTCTGATCGATTGTCGGTGCACGGATGCGTGGAAAGTGGTGTGGCTGGTGAACTGGAATATTATGGCTATGGTGGCGTAGTAGTCTTTGAGAAAGTACAACAAGGTGAACATGTGAATCGTGATTCGTGTCGTGTTCACAGTTCAACATGAATCCAAGGAACCCTATAAGCTAAATACTATCCGCAAACCACTTCCCTTTTCAATTGATAAGCATATCCATATCACACATACCAAATACAGCAACCAATCAATGCCAGAAGAACAGAAACCGCAACCACAATCAACTCCATCCAACAACGGAGACCTCCAGTACATCCAAAAGAGAGTTGACTCCCTTCAAGAGATAGATTCCATGATAGTATCATTCATAGACAACTTATCCCAAACACTAACACTCTTGAAACAAGGCAAACAACAAGCAGCCACAAAATCAAGTGCAGAGACAAGACAAAAATTCAACGAGAGTGTAAGCAACACATACTCCAACTTGAGTTTCATAGCTACTCATCTACGTAAAGAGATCAAAATATGGGATACCAAAATCAACAATAATGCTATGGAAGAGAGTGAATTGAATTCACTCAATGTGTTGCCTTTGCAAGTCAATAAGAAAGCTACATGGATCAATAAATCAAAGTTCAATGATGAGTTGTCTGAGTTAGACTCCGTATTGAATGTCAATGAGAAGGAATTGAGTGATTACATCAACCAAAAACAAGGTGGTGCTGGTGCCATTGGTACAATTTCAATGATCACCGGTGATGTCTCAGGTACAAATGCCAATGCAATTAATGTCACAGGCAATATCGCTGAACCAACAATCAAACCCGAACCTATCAATACTACAGCTACCGGTACTGGTACCGGCAGTGAACCGATTGATCTTACTTCTGCATCTGCCATCTCACCAAGAACCAGTCAAGTTCAAGGCTCAAATCCAATCACTGGTGTGCCGTTGGATAAGAGTGACAGTTTGGAAATTATGAATGATGATGAACCTTTGTTTACTGGTAAGATGGAAGCTGGAACTGGAACTGGCGTTAATGTTGGTGCTGGTGTCGGTGGTGTTGGTACAACTGTTGGTGGTGGAGTTGGACAACCGGAATTGATCCAAATTGATGATGATTCTGATGTTGATGCTTTGTTTGAAGATCCTGGAAATGACAGTGATATTAAGATGTTGTGATTAGGTTTCAATATATTGGTTGTTTATGGTTTGTCTTTCCGGTCGCCGGGTGCTCTATGACTTCTGTTTATTAAATTGTTACGCGTTTGGTACTTCTAAAAGAGTGCTGTGGTGATCGTGTGGTTTGTTTTAACTTTGGTTGCTACAGATTGAGGTTTCAGAAGTATGGTAAGCCCAATCCTATTCTTTGGATGAATTGATGATGCATATACGCGTGCAGCCAAGCTCTTACAAGTTGTTTCTATTCATCCAGTTCTCATTTCTGGACCACTCATCATACACAAACTTCTCAAATTGGATGAATGAACATGGCTATAATGAATGTAACAGCTGGGTGATGAACGGAATTGATATTCTTGTACCATATCGGTCTCCACATTTTGTTGAGTTTTCTGCCTAATTTCATTGCCCGGGCTTCAAAATGATTCATATATGCAACACAGCAATCTTTATATTTTTTTCTTACCAGTTCGATCAACCAAAAAGTCCAAGCCTATGCCCAAATGACTACGACGATTCCTCTGCCCATTTTAATGAACGATCACAAAATTTAAAATCCAAAATCCCCAACACACTCAATTGGAATTGGTGTATCTGAAGTTCAAATTTTAACTGTATCTAGCTATATTCCTGTCAAAACTAATAAACGAACACCATCTCCCATCTTTATCCGATTATCAATCATTTCATTGGTTCAACAATATATTGATGAATGTTGAACGTAGTTGTAGATAAGTAGTTTGCTGCTTACCTTAAAGTACGTCCTCCGGGAGTTTATTTGCATGGATCGATCAGAACTTAGCAGCTGCCCTAAATCAATTCTGTTCGTCTGCCCGTCCGTCGTCTGCTCTCTCTGTGTCGAGAATATGGATCAACCGTGATTCATAAGGGCATTGAAAAATAGGAGCCACTATAGGTGAAGAAAAATTTTGTCCATCTCCCCCGTAGGTATGGTATAAACATTCCAAATTGAACATAACCACCAGTTAATGCACATGCATGCAGCCATGTACAAAAATGATGAATCTGTTGAATTTGTAGATATGAAATCCACAGAAAGATTGTTTCAGTTTAACGAGTCCTTGGTGCGTCCTTGTCTCTGAGTATCTTCCATCGGCTGAATTGTACCGTTGAACGTCCGCGTTCTCAAAGCTCAAAGAGCAATTCTGATTGTGATTATATTGTGATTATATTGTGATTTGAAGATTTCAAGATTTCGAGATTTCGCAGGCACGCTGATCACGAAAATTGAAATCGAAGCAATTTAAGGCTTAAGCAGATTGTGAGAATTTGTGAGAATTTGTGTAATAAGGTGAGGAATTCATTGTTGGACGTGACGGTGGCTCAGTTTTGCATTGTGAGTCTTATCTTTTTTAGCTTTATTTTTTGTGGTTTTAGTACTGTAGTACCGGATCCATTATTCAAAAGTCAGTCTTTAATTCCTGACTGACTTCATCTTCATCTTCATCTTCATCTTCATCTTCAACCCCCCACTTGTTTCTTGCTTCAACATCCATCTCACTGCTCATTATTGGCTCCACCCCATAAGCCCATAGCCCATAGCTCATAGCTCATAGCTCATAGCTCATATTGCTACTGCAAGCAAGATACCGCACCACAGAACCACATAAATGCATTTCTCCCATCTTCTAATATTGCCTTTGCTCATTCTCAGAGCTTCCGCCCTTCCCTATCTCACAAACGAATTCCCTGATCCTTCTCAACAACAGACTCAACAACAAATAAATGAAGACTCCAGTTCAGAAGAACGAGATTATTATGATCAGCAACAACAGAATCATTACGGTGAATTGATCGAATCTCCAGAGATCCATTTCAGTACTTCATTTCAAGAAGAAAATATGATCTCTTATGATTCTCATCAATCTTTTAAATTTGATGTTTATTTAACTTCTTATAAAGTCAAAGGCAATAGCAATAATGATAATCGAAATAAGAATAAGAGTTATCATAAGTTATCAAGATTGGAGATCATGGTTAAGAATTATAAAAATCATCAGTTGAATAATATCCTTTATCAAGAACAAGTCTTCAATTTGACTACAAATCAAGCTGGCCGTTTATTTAGTTCCTTAGTCAATGAGAACAATAATGAAAATAACAAGCAGAAAAGATCTCTGTTTTCATGGATATCACCAGGATCCGGATCATCCAAAGAGGAGTCCACACTAGCTACAAGAACAACAACTGAAGACTCGCAAACCCTTGAGAAAAGATTTGATTACAGCGATGGTTATGAAGACGAAGATGATGACATGATCATCTTAAAACCAATTAAGATCACAAACAAACTATACGATTACAAGAACGATAGATTGAACAATGTCAGATTCTTGGAATCTTCAGCTATAGATTTTGGGGTCGTTGCAAAATACAGTGTTCAGCTAAGCTGGTTTATAGTTGAAGTTCGTCATAATGGGAAAAACGTTGTGTTGACTAATGATTTAAGAATCGTTGATGATCAATTTGACGATCTGTTTGAAGATGAGTTGAATCAGTTGTTGTTCGATAATGGTAATGAGAACTCCGGTAGTAATGAACCAACCGCTGCTGGTTCAGAACAACAAGTGGATCAAGAACAAACACAACAGGATCAAGAATTGTCTACACTTGATAGAATCATGGAGAAGTATGACTGGATCATAATTTATTTGTTGACCTCTATCATTTTTGTTCTCTTGTTGTTTTTAATGGCTTTGTTCATGAGATGGTATTTGAGAAGAAGTAGTGGTCCATCATCTGCTGCTGCTACAAGTTTCATTAAGAAAAGAATAAGTGGTGAGAATAATGTCTTTGATGGTGTTGATTCTGATTTAGAGAAGGAAAGGTTGATTAGAATGTTCTTCAATCAATGTACTAGCTGATTTCAGTGGATTGTTCTGGTTTTGGGTGTCCTGTTTGCTATTGAAGTGGTCAACAAAAAATACTATTTCTGAGCTTTTCCTGTTCTCTTTTCCCCTTTTCCCACTAGTCTTCTTTCCCACCGTCCCATCCACTACGAAAGTCCCTTCCCTTCCTTTTCCGCCTTTCCAATTCTTTCCTAGATACAAATTCAATAAGACGATGCAGCTTTCACTGTCGTGTCAACAACATTTCATATCCTCTCCTCTCATATCATCACTTCAGCACCAACGTGTCAATACACCTCCTTACTAATTACCCCATCTTCCATCTCCCCTTCAACACGATTTCAATCTACTATACCACCATTCAACAAAAATTAAAAAACTCGAATTACTCCCTTTTCCTTCCATGACTCATCCCACTTTCTCGTCCTCACCATTTGCCACCCAACCTTTGCCGTCCCCCAGCTACTCGACCATAACAACGGTAACTACAAGAACTATTTTTCTTTCCTTATTTGTTTTTGCCATGTGATACTTCATTTACTACTATTACCACCATCACTATCACTACCCAACATCTCATTGATATTGCCCGCATCATCATTATCTTCGTCGCCGATATGATTACCACTAGTCTTCAAAATCCATGAGCTGTGTGTCGATTACTAAATTTGGCTATTTCCTGTTGCCTTTTCCCCATTTTTGTCCTTTTGTCTTTTTTCCTCTTACGCTTTTAATTTCTTATTTTTTCATTTTCATTCTTTGGATACATACATAAATCTTTTTCCACCTCAACTTATACCCCCATTCCCGCTTTATTTTTTATTTCATGACTTTTTGTTTCCCCTTTTATTTGGTTCGATTATTTTTATCATTTTTTTATCCCTTTCTATCTATATTCTTCTTTCGCTGTTTCTGTTTGTCTTTCTGTTTTTTGCTAATTTTCTTTTCTTTGTTGATATCTGCGTGTTGTTTGTTTACTGTTGTTGTTGTTTTGGTTGAGATCGTTGTTGTAGTGCCATTACTCGAATATTTTGTTCCCATCAGTTTCTAAATTTGCATTTCTGTACTACTTGATTTTCTACTTTTGGCATATTGTTTGCATGTCAACAATATTTTACTTTATATTCCCATTTCCATAGCTTTTTTTATACCTAACTAACTATCATGAATTTTGCATTTGTTTCGTTTCCTTTTTCACTAGATCCCCATACATATTATTTCTTTAATCAAATTTAAATAACCCCAATAAAAGGGAGTAGTTGGACTTCGAATTGGTCCAGACTTAATTGGCCCGAACATGTACACGATGATCGAAAAAAGATTTCAGTGCCTGGACAGTTTTGGTTTGTGTTACACACATCACGATAATGATATCTTACAGTTTCATATATGCTAGTTGACCGGTTCCAAGAAAAGAAAGCAGCAAAAAGCCCTCTTTCTGATCGATGGCTTGTTCGTACTTCGGTTATCTTTCGGTTTCAACTTTGGCTGAACCAGCTGATGATCAACACTCACTCGCTGTTGAGATGATGATGGACATAAATCCTAGAACCCCCAGCCGTCATTAATATGAACAGCATGGCAAATTCATTTCAAATTGACATTCAGTGTTACTTCAATAGTCAAACAGCCAAATTACGCCATTGAACAGGAAGCGACATATAAAGACAACAACATGTCAGAACAAGTTACAACTCCAACAACAACTCCACATCTGGATCAGCCGGACCCTACCCCGTCATCCAAATTAAAACTAACCAAAACAACAGAGATCCAAATAATAATCAACAACCTGAAACAAAAGTTCGCAGAATCCCAAACAACATCAACAGCAAAGCAAAGATCCTTAGAAATCAAAACCCAACTACAAAAACTACGTTCAAACTTAATTGAAAACAAAGATGAACTAGAGACATCATTAGGTAAAGATTTCCATAGACCTAAATTAGAAACCTGTGTCTGTGAACTAGGTCCAGTGTTATCCGAAATTGATTACTTCTTGAACAACGCTGACTCTATCCTAAATGGCGGTACTGAGAAACCTGACAAATTGGCGTTCTCATTTAGCACACTGACAGCAAGAGTGGAAAGAATCGCATTGGGTGTGATCTTAATCGTGGCACCATTCAACTATCCATTGCTGTTAAGTTTAGGACCAGTTATAGGGGCAATTGGATGTGGTAACAGAGTTGTTTTGAAGTTGCCTACTGATCAAATCCCTGCATTCTGTGAGACATTAACCATCAACGTATTACAAGAATCGTTTGATCAAAGTTGGTTCACTGTTATGAATGGTGGGTTGGAAGTTGCCCAAAATTTGACTTCTGTTGAGACTGTGAAGTTGTTTGATAAGGTTGTGTTCACTGGGTCAACTAGAGTCGGTGGTATAGTTGCCTCAAATGCTGGTGTTTCTTGTACTCCTGTCTTGTTGGAGTTGGGTGGTAAGTCTCCTGTGTTTGTTACTTCGAATTGTAAAGATTTTCAAAAAGCTGCTAATCGTATCTTGTGGGGGAAATTCACTAATGCTGGTCAGACTTGTGTTGCGGCTGATTATTTGGTTGTTGAAGATGACGTCTATGATGAATTTTTGAAAGTTTTAAAGGCAACTTTTGACGATTTGTTTAATTCAGTTTCCAGTGATACCGATTTTGCTCATTTGGTTAATGGTTCTGCCTTTATTCGTATTTCCAAGTATTTGGAGACCACTAAAGGTACTATCATCTCACCAAAAGAATCACATAAACCTCAAAAAGAAACTAATTTCTTCCCACCTACGCTAATCACAGATGTTGACTTTACTGATTCACTAATGAAAGAAGAACTATTTGGACCAGTCTTACCAATAATCAAATACAAATCATTATCAAATGTCATTGACTCAATCAAAACCCACCATGACACACCACTAGCACTATACATTTTCTCAGCTGACCGTACAGAACAAGACCTCATCAAAGCCTCCATTCAATCGGGAGCAGTTGGAATCAACGAATTGATGATGCATGCAGGCTGTATGGATTTACCATTTGGCGGTATCGGTAATTCGGGTTATGGTGATTATCATGGTAAATATTCAATTGATGCGTTTACCCATAAACGTGCCATTATCAAACAACCATATTGGGCTGAAACTATCATTGGTGAGAGATATCTGCCTTATAATGCAACTAAGGCTGCTCATTTGTGGACGTTCATTAAGTTTCCCGATGTTCCATTGAATATTGGTTGGGTTTTCAAGTATCTTGCTGTTTTCAGTGCTGGTGCTGTACTTGGTTGGGTTTTGAATACTTTGTTTATCGTTTGGATGGTTGATCATGATACTATGGAATTGTAGTTTATAGTTTACGATTTATAGTGTTTATGATGTCTTCAGTACGATTATCTTATGTTATGTTTATGGTTATGTTCAATACGAAATCAACGAAAACCTTTTATTTTAAACTAATGTACACAAGTTAACACAAAAAAACGGGTTGCGAAACCAAAGGTCAAAGGGTCTCAATAACCAACCAATTGGAAATGGATGCAAAATTTAAACCAGTGATCTAACTTAAGACAAGGCGAAATCATCAATCTTGTTCTTGTATTTTAAGACGTTCTGTTTAATCTTTGAACCATCAACCCAAGTCAAATAATCTTCCATGTTTCTTGTCACCAAATATGCAGGATCAGTAATCAAATTAGGACCAACTCTAACATGACCTTGTTCAACAAAAGTGACAGCATCCTTAACTGTCTCAGCCATCTTCAAACGGCACATAACAACACCGATTCTTCTTCTACAGAAACTTGACACTGTGATCTTATTTTCCAAATCTGAAACTTTTGATTTTGTAGGTAAGATTCCAATAGCGTATAATTTCTCTAGCAATAGTTGTTCATGTTTTATTCTGAATGGATCTTGAGGTTGTAGTAAGGCTAGTTTTCTTGCTGTTTTTCTAATTTGACCACAGATTTTGTTGTATTTATGATAGTCTTCTCGGTTTTGAATGTGATAGGTTCTCATCACTTGTGTGTCTCTGTGTCCCTGATCTTGTTTCCAGTCGAGGAAATCAACCTTCTTAAGAAGTTTCTGCTCATGATGTTTAAGTTTTCTGACCATTTTGTGACTATTGTTTGTTGTGTTTTCTTGAGATGTTGTTTCTCTGTGAAGGGGGGTTTAAATGACTGATGTTAAGGTATGGATGAGTTCTTCAAACGGTGTACGGAAATAAATTTTTTGAAAAAATTGTGAGGTCGAGGCTGTGCAAACTACGACCGGTGAGTTTCCCGATTTGGAAATTTTCCTTTTTTTTGTACAATTAAATTTTTACCCCATATACATGTATCGTCGATCGAATGTTAGTCAGTTAGTTAGTTAGTTAATTCTAATTTGCGCATTCAAAACTTCAAATTTGTAATTTAAAAAATAAGCAATGTTGATATGGCTTGTGGAATCATTGTTTTAGGTACATTCAATTAGAGTAAAAAGCTGATTATCTTCCAAATTTTAGATTATAGAATTTCAATAAAAATTCGTTCTATCTTATAGTACGCATGCAAGTTACAACTAGTGGATATACGTCTAATATTTTTGAAACTATATAACTAAAAATAAGAACCATATATATATGGGTTAATTGATAAAAATATATGAGATCATACACATGTATATTGAATGGTGTCTGTAAAAAAATAGAAAAAGAAAAGGCATACTCCGATGATGAAAATATTCTAATTTTTTTTTTAAACATTAATTCAATTTTATCATTGTATCATTTTTTTTTACTTACGTTGAGTAATCTATATTAACATTACACATACACAAATAAAGTCTTATTGGAAAGCTTCTAACCAATTTCTAGTTGACAACTGACTATCATTTTATCATTTTACCTTTGAAGTTTACCTTTAATTAATATTAATTTTCTTTTAAGTTTTAAGTTTTTGTTAGTTGTTTAGATTAATATAAGTTCTTACTTTTGTGGTAATTTTAAAAAAATTGCTTAAAATTATATATAGGGATATTTAATGTATATATATTAATGTTTTTTTTTTTAAAAAAAGATTGATGAGTTTCAAAAATTATTTTATTCAGACTATAAATTCTTCAATTTAAATTTTTTTTGGGAAAAAAAAACAATCTTATTCCAAAAACAACATGCATCGTATGTCTACTCATGGATTATAATTTACTAATTCTGTTTTCTTTTAATTAATTTCGATTCATTTATACACATGTGATATATGCTATAGCCTGCACATTTTTTTAAAAAAAAATTTATAATGCAAGTATCGAATTACAAAATTTGAAGTCGCTTCAAAATTTGAATTATAAGAGTGGGAGCTAGAGATCGATTTGATAGATAATACATTGCCTTTTTTGGAATAGTAATATATATAAATATATAAAATTTATAGATTTCTTATGACCAATTTTGTACACTGAAGCTCCCCCCAAAAAAAAAAAAAATATATATATATATAAAGCTCTAGCTAGGCAATACGTCAAATTGATTTCAAATTGATATTTATTATAGGTGTTTCCAATTTGAAGTACCTTATTTTATTGGTATTATTTGAGCTAATATGGCTTCATTATGCAAGTTTTTTGAGAACATATTTGATTGAATTGCAGGTGTGGTGGAATCAAATTTTGTTTTAAAGTTGAAAATTAGGGATTAATTACCGAAATAGGAAGTGGTGGGCGTGCGCGACTCAAACTTTTCTTCAGCTAGGCTCTCCAATTTTGAAAAATCTATGAGACATTTCAAACTATCAATAACATGAAGGTCAAGGAACCTGGAAATCACCTGAACCAACACAACATACATCCAACAAGATCCATCATGTTCAAACAATCAACAAGACTGTTCTCAACGACAAATGCGTTAAGATCACACATTGGCTCCTCACCAGTGTTTGTGTCACCAGATGTGAAAATCAGCATTGAAAACCTACTTAAACCAAAAGTGATTCCAAAAGGTGCCAGATCCATCAAATTCAACAAACTACTTACAATCAAAGGACCAAAAGGTATCTTAGACTTGGAACTTCCTGATTTCCTGAAACTACATGCAGAAGAAGGTAAGATTGCCGTGAATATCACAAACACAACAGACAAGATTCAAAAGGCTCTTTGGGGTACCATGAGAGCCTTGATTAACAACAACGTTATCGGTGTCACTGAAGGTCATTCTTCAACTTTGAGATTCCAAGGTACAGGTTACAGAGTGTCGATACAAGAGATTGAAGGTGTGAAATGGGTTCAAATGAAGATCGGTAAGTGTAATTTGCAAGGATTACCTATTCCTGAAGGTATCACCTGTTCTGCTCCTACTCAAACCTTGTTGATTTTGGAAGGATGTGATAAGCAACAACTCAATTTGTTTGCTGGAAGACTAAGAAACTTCCATCCTCCTGAACCATATAAGGGTAAGGGTATCTATTTTAATGGTGAGACTGTCAAATTGAAGTCTAAGAAGGTTAAATGATTGGTATGCTTCAGTGTTGGATTTTTTTGTTTCAGTTACTATCATATATTCCCTCCTATGAATTTCTTGGTTGTTTGAAAATCACTTGTACATAATTAATATAATGCATTCTGTTATCTGTATAACTTGATGTTTAAACGGTAAGATACAGTAAACTGTAAGATTAGATTCGTCACAGTAGATTGACTTGGCTCAATTCTCATGTTAAAGCTGATCTCTTTGGTTGGTGATACTCGATTCCACATTCAAATAGGTGACATAGAAATCACAAGTTGTTTGTGTTGTTTACAATTCACCGTACTGTTAAGTTTTAATTACGAAATGAAGATTTAACTGAAAACCATATGAATTAAATGGGGGAACTAATATACACTGAATAGGAGAACAAATAAAACCAAATAGAATAAAAACACAAAAGATAACTCTTTAACCACCGAAACCATACAAGGTTCTACCTTGTCTCTTCAAGGCGTAAACAACATCCAAAGAAGTGACAGTCTTTCTCTTAGCGTGCTCGGTATAGGTAACAGCATCTCTGATGACGTTTTCCAAAAAGGACTTCAAAACAACTCTAACTTCTTCGTAAATCAAAGCGGAAATTCTCTTAACACCACCTCTTCTGGCTAGTCTTCTAATAGCAGGCTTTGTGATACCTTGAATGTTATCTCTAAGAATCTTTCTGTGTCTCTTAGCACCACCTTTTCCTAGACCTTTACCACCTTTACCTCTGCCGGACATTTTGATTGATTAATATGAGTATGAAAGTTGTTGTTGTAGTTGTGAATGCAACAGTGTGAGTGTGTGATGAGTAAGAAATATCAAGATTGAAAGAGACGGTAGTTGAAAAGTTGGAAATGTCAAGTGTTTTATACTTCGACATGTCAACAGTGAACACGCTCATCAGGAGAATCTGGAGAATCTGGAGAATCTGGAGATGAGGCTTCAGCACAGTTCGCGGTGGCCGGTCTCAGAATTACAGCGGTCCTCAATTTACACAGGGACTCGACTTACGCACCCACTGCGTAAACCTGAGCACACCTGCCCCGATTTTCCTGCTCCGATTTTGTTGTTCGACTCGTTCTCATCAGATCAATCAATCACCTCTTATATAAACCTTCCCTTTCCCTCTTTTTTATCCCCATTTTCCCATTTTACCATATCCCATATTCATCCTTTTATTCTCATCACACACATTCACATTCACATTCACATTCACATTCACACATCCATTTCACAATGGCTAGAACCAAACAAACAGCAAGAAAGTCTACCGGTGGTAAGGCTCCAAGAAAGCAATTGGCCTCCAAGGCTGCCAGAAAGTCTGCTCCATCWACTGGTGGTGTYAAGAAGCCTCACAGATATAAGCCAGGTACTGTTGCTTTGAGAGAAATTAGAAGATTCCAAAAATCCACTGAACTTTTGATCAGAAAGTTGCCTTTCCAAAGATTGGTTAGAGAAATTGCTCAAGATTTCAAGACTGATTTGAGATTCCAATCTTCTGCTATTGGTGCTTTACAAGAATCCGTTGAAGCTTACTTGGTCTCCTTATTCGAAGACACTAACTTGTGTGCTATCCATGCTAAGAGAGTTACTATTCAAAAGAAGGATATCCAATTGGCTAGAAGATTGAGAGGTGAAAGATCCTAGATGGTGTCGAGTTTTTAACAACTTCAATTTTTTATATTCCGCTTTGTGTTTTATTCAATCTGTACATTAGTTTCAATTTAATTTGATCGTTCTGCATTTACTATATATATATATCTATATGACTCATTAAAAAGATCATACAATTTACATTGTTTAAAAACCACCCATCCCAGACTGACTGTTATTCCTCCTTTAAATATTCGGCCTTCAAATGAGAATGCGCCACTGTGGCTGGAAATTGAGTTCAAACTTCAGAATTCTTCGATGTATCAAGTTCAACTGAACTTTTCTTTGGTAATCTTTGGTAATCCGTGGTTATATTAACGATCGAATGGCAACACCCTTATATATGCCCAACTAACATTGAATTACCAACACTACACAAGTTACAACCAAAATACCATCAAACTAATAAAACTAAACCACTATAACATCATGAATGTCTCTCAAAATGAATTCTGGGAACCATATACCCACAGCCCTTCTCATTCATACCTTCGAGTCAATGATGGCCATTCACAACAGCAACTTAACATAAATCCACAAGACCAACAACAACTTTATCAACAGCTTCAACTTCAAAACCAGACTAATAATCAAGATTCACATTTTCTTCCACATAATGATGTTACCAATGAAGGTCTTTCACTAACGACTCAAAATTTGATACAGCAACAACAACAGCAGCAACTTCAATTACAACAGCAACAGCAGCAGCAGCAGCAATTTGATTGCAATGAAATGGACGATGCCATAAACAGTGTTCTTCAAAACGGAAGTTCAGTCGTGTCGCCACCTGTTCAACAACAGAAACAAAGATCCATTTCATCACCATCAAGCACCAAAAAACAACGTACCAATGCCACATCATCACCTGAATCCGAGAATCAGCAGACATTAACTGAAGAAGAACTCTATGAACGTAGAAAAGCACAAAACAGAGCAGCTCAACGAGCATTCAGAGAGAGAAAAGAAGGTAAATTGAAAGAACTCAGTGCCAAACTATCAGACTCAGAGAAGAAACGTGAAGAACTATTGAAAAACATCGAGGATCTAAGAAAACAAAACATGATGTTAGGAATGGAAAACCAAATCTTACAAAAAAATACAGCGGCACAAGGAGGTAACGGCGATCTAATGTCTCAGGGTTCATCAGATTGTGGTGGTATCAGCAGTTGTCCCACTGTGAATGGGAACTTTAGTTTCCCATCAAAAGTGGATTTCGTTCGTTCTGTGATTATCGACCCTGAACACCATGGTGCGACGAAAGACACCATTGAGAAAGTCATCAAACCTTCGTTGAAGTATGAAGTCGATAAAGAGGAAGTGCTGAACATTTCTGCTGTTTGGGATTACTTGAATGAGTGGAATCGTAAGTTGCAACAGGAACGGGATGAGGATGGTGATGCGTTTGATGTCATGGGTGTGATGGATGAGTTGAAAGGTAAGGAGAAGTGTCATGGGTATGGTCCTGCTTATTCTTTGGCTTTGGTTAATGATATCGTGAGAAGACATTTACATCAATGAGTATTGGTGGTTTGTTTATTTTTTTCTCGATCTCTATCTCGCCCTTGCCCTTTCCTTCCCATTTATATTCATTATCATACGATTGCTGGTTCATTTCTGTTTTTTTTTTATATATTTCTTATAAACTTCCCTGATTGATTTTTTTTTTGTTCTCTTTAGTTCTTTTTGGTTTTTGATTTTCATCAGCTATTCCATCATTCGTTAGGACGTTTCTGATACTTTTTCATTTGATACATTTGTTATAACTTTTCATGTCATTTGATTATGCTTATAGACAATAACACTGATACCATAGTTTATTTCTACTTTATCACATTTTATACGAAATTCTTTTGAAATGCGAAAATGTCAAGTAGAATAAATTGGACACAGTAACAAAGACAACAAACTATCTACATGTTTCTGTATTACTAGTAAACGAGAAAGCAACAATCTATATACAAAACTGACAGCAGTTGCAAAAACTCAACACATTACCATTCCACTCCACTTCACAAACTCTATTCAACAACAGGACTAGTATTCAAATGAGAACCGTACTCTTTCAAAGCATCTCTAATCTTAACAAACGAATTTCTAGGACCAGAAACACAACCTTTAACCAAAATATAGCCCTTTTCAGCATTAACATCCAACACCTCCAAATTGAAAATCGTATTCAACTCATGACCTAAACGACCAGCCATCTTCTTACCAGGCAAGACTCTAGCCGGAGACGTGTTCTGACCCGTGGAACCAGCAGATCTATGAGCCAAAGAGACACCATGGGAAGCTTTCAAACCGTGGAAATTCCATCTTTTCATCACACCGGCAAACCCTTTACCTTTCGTATAACTCATCACGTCAACTTTTTGACCAACTTTGAAATGATCGGCTCTTAACTGTGTTCCTGGTTTCAACAACCCATGGGAAGATTTCACTTGAAACTCCCATAGTTTGGACTTAGGTGACACCTGGGCCTTAGCGAAATGTCCCAACATCGCCTTGGTCTGATTCTTTGGCTTATAACCATATCCTAGTTGAACTGCATTGTATCCGTTTTTGGCAACTGTTTTGTTAGCTATGACTTCAACTTGATCGATTTCTAAAATTGTTGCAGGGACTCTGTTACCTAAAGTATCGAAGAAACAAGTCATTCCTCGTTTCATTCCAATGAGCCCTGGTCTGTCCAAGAGTCTTCTTCTGAGTCTTGAGGCTTCTGGTGAGTGCGATTTGATTGGTTCTTGTGTTTCAACATAAGGAATGGCACCTGGTGCAGTTAGAGATCTGCTTGTGGTTTTTGTTGATGCGGTGGTTGCTGTGGAACTGAATCTTTTCGCTAGTATGCTAACGAAATTCGTTGTTGTGGTTCTTAATGACATCGTTGTGTTGGTTAGTTGGTGTTGTTGTTGTTGGATATCGATGTTGGGTTGTATTATGTCGTGTGTTCTGTTCAATGTCTTTGGGCCTGAATGGCTTCTGATTCTCCAAGTCATGTTGGAGATCTCTGAAAAGTTTGAGAGAGCGACAAAGTTGCATAAATGTCATGGACAAGCAGGACAACTTTTGTGCGCGAAGGTTATGCCAAACTTCCCCTTGGCAATGAAAGGGCATCACGGGAGGTCCATCTTTGCATCTTTGCATCTTTGCATCTTTCTTCTATCTACAGCAGTTTTTCAATCTTAACTATATAATGTAAACGAATTAGTAGGGTAATGACTAACTAGTATATATTTAAAAAATACAGAGACGAAAGGATACAAAGAGAAAATAAGAATGTTATATAAGAAAGAAAAAAAAGGAATGAAACACAATAACAAGTTAGTTTATACTAGAGGACACAAGGTAACTCAGAAGACCAAGTTACAATGCATGCATGCAACATGCACTTCCAGAAAACAAAATTGTCAAAAAAAAAAAGATGAAACAAAAATAAAAAAAGAATGAAAGAGGTGAAGAGTATTTATATAAAGTAAAGCAATGCTTTCTTTTCAAAACCTGTTCATATGAAGAATGAACAGAGTTCATCAAGAAAAAGCAAAAGGTGCTGGCAAAGTGTTTTGTTTAATTTGATAAATAATTCAGAAATCGACCGACCCTCAAGAGGATGATATCAGATATCACTAACCTAATAAGCATGGTAAGGATACAAGCAATCTCTTTTTTCCAAACCTGAGTCCAAACTTCTCTTCTTCTTTTGAGCTGGTTGTTCACCACCATCAGCATTAGGTTGAATTTCATTAGGGTTAAAAGGTTCACCTTCACCATCAGCCGGAGGTTCACCTTCATAACCTTCCATACCTGGTTTAATTTCACCTTTACCATCATTCTTCCAAGAACCACCAAAATGATGCCAAACATAACAATACTTACCACAATTGTTTTCCGGGTCTTCTCTGAAACTCAACTTTGGATAAATGACAACATCATCGATCATCACAGGTGCTTTCAATCCAGTTAAAAATCTCCAATTAATCACTTGGTTTTCATCAGTCTCTGGTCCATATAGCACACCACCTGTATCTCTTGAAGGATCGATATCAATAATGGTTGGGTTTTGTAGTGAGTTCAGGTGTGCATAGATGGTATCTGTCCAAACGACAGGCCCGGTCCATTCCATGATATCGATCGAGGCACAACGATCAACACCTTTGAAATCCTTATAGTATGCTCGTAACTTATCATTTTTCTTAGCGTTATACGTA
The DNA here is from genome assembly GCA_001599995.1 of Ambrosiozyma monospora. Taxonomy (NCBI): domain Eukaryota; kingdom Fungi; phylum Ascomycota; class Pichiomycetes; order Pichiales; family Pichiaceae; genus Ambrosiozyma; species Ambrosiozyma monospora. Next base: position 340,273 of record BCIP01000013.1, read on the forward strand.
GTTTCGACAATCTTAGCAATCAATTTTCTTAACACTGGATGACGTGGTTTAGCTTTGAAAGTCCATTGTTCGAATTGCACACGTCTTGTCATGTAATGTTCCCAATTTTCAATGTTCATGTCTTCTTCCACGGCAACGACAAACCCAACGTTACGATCTGAATCAAACCATGTATCAACTGGTTTTTGTAATTGAGTGTCGATATCTGAATAAATACCACCGTTTAGGAAAATCAACAAGTAACGGGCAAAATCAGACTGGATGATCTTGTTAGGCATCATTTCAAAAGCTTCGACAACTTCAGGAACGGTATCTTTGAAATGAGTTCTTAAATGATCCAAAATTTCAGCATCTGTCAACAAATTATATTTATAAGTTGGATTTTCGTTTTTCCATCTGGTGACTAGATCCTTATGAGGGAAATCCGGGTCATTCAAAGACACTTTCCACATCTGGAAGATATTCTTGACGATTCTCTTTGGATTTGAATCAAAAGGGAAAAATTTAGCCAATCTATCAGCTGTCACGGTGGCATCATAAGGGTTAGCACCTCTTGATTTTGGATTCAAACGATGCAAGTTGTTTAATGCTTCTTTGATGATTTGGTCTTCGGCGTTCATTGACCAAGATGTGGTCATTTTGAAAACTAAGAAGCCTAACACTAAACCAACAAGAATGAAAATTCTTTTGAATTTAGGTGATGTGGCACCTGCTTTGGACACACCACCAGTTATGCTTCTGTAACCTGACATTGTTGAGTGAATGTGTAGTTAGCTTGATGATGCTGTTGCTGTTGCAGTTTCTTTTGCTGTTGTTGAGGGACGGGGGGGGAAGACAGAGAGAACGAATAGGGTGGGTTTGTTTAGGTGTTGTTGGTGATTGAGTAGTGAGTAGTGGGAGAAAGAGTACACCAGAGAGTGGTGAGGATCTGACCAGGTGCGCTGTCTTCAGTTCTCACACTAAGTAACTCACACTAAGTAACTCACTTAAGCTGAGATTTAACTTTTGGTGTGTCTGCTTTCTTTCTACTTTCTGCTTTAAGGCTGTGCTGACTTCTCTGTCTGTCTCTCTCTCTGTGCGAATTTATCTTGACCTTGGTCTTTTAGTCTTTAAGGGGCAAGCCCTATATAAAACTTAAGGCCCACGCGCAAGGCCCAAGTACTACGGCTAAGTAGTAAGGGACACCCACTGCCAACTGGCCAGCCGCCACACCGCATCACACCGCATCGAATTCGAAAGATCTTCCTAGTATGAAAAAACGAGGACGCGTTTCACATTGGATGCACGTTGTTCGTTGTTTCAATAAAGACCTATTAAGACAACCTGAAAATTTCAATTCTTTTCAATAGAAAGTATGAAAGTGCCCTACTCCAGCTACTCTTATCTTTTGTATCGTATTTATTGTTACCGGTGTTCTATTGTATCACATTTATGTCGCTCGCTATAAAATTCAAAAAATGGTAAAGGCAAAACCACGGGTCACGGACCAGATTAAATTCAAAATTTTACCTGTACATCGGTGGAAGGATTGAGCACATGTTACATACAGTTGTCCAATGTTGCAAGCAAGCAATTAACAGTACGCACGTACAACTGGTAGCTCGTAGTCTTTAGGTTTAGGACAAAAAGAAATGAAAAATTGAATTGATATAGATTGATTGAAACTATATGATATCAGTAGTAAAAGCTAGCAAAAACTGTAGAGCTATGGGTGTAGTGTAGTGTATAGAATAGATAATGAGATGAAGGAAGACAAAAAGTCACAAGATCGATGAGATACTCAGATGACTTGTAAATGACAGAAGACAAACAAATAAAACAAGAAAATACAAGTTATAAGAAAAAAAAACTATATATGATTACACAAGGTAGAAAGAAAGATACTAATGTAGGTTAATGAATGAAGTAAAAAAAGGAGAGGAAAGTAAACATGATTTTGATGGAGAAACACCCACCTAATTGGAATCAATTCTCACCTTATTATTAGACCACTCAGTCAAAGACAACGATCTACCATAATAGTACTTATCATACCCAGTTCTTGAATCATCATCATCATACGTATCTTTTCTAGAATTCTCATACCCATTGAAAGTAATCAAAGGCATAATCAACACATCATCAACCTGAGTAGGAGCAATGGCACCAGTGAAAGTCTTATAAGTGAATCTTTGATTCTCTGGAACTTCGGGACCATAAACACGTTGTTCTCTCACTGGTTTGGCCACTTTCACATACACTGCATTATCGATATTATTCAAATACTCAAACAACGTATCGGTGAAAATATTAGCACCGGTGAATGAAACCAATGGTTCTCCGTTAGCATCAACGTTACCGAATGAATCATCCCAGTTTGTGGCCTGGATGGTTTCCTTTTGGGTGAAGATGATGAATGTGATTCTGGCGATCAATTTGGCAAGGAATGGATGATGGGATTTGGCTTTGAATAATGAAGTGGAGAATGAGAGTCTTCTGTTGTACAATTTCTCCCATTCGGCGTCATTGTAATCTGTGCTCACTCCAACCATCAATCTATCTGGTATTAATCTTGAAGTGTACCAGAATTTCAATGGTTTAATGTCAATGGTATCGATACTGGCATAAACACCACCGTTAATGTAGACAATCAAATATTTCAAAAATTCATATTTCAAACGGTCATTTGGCAAACTTCTTAAAGCTTCGACAACTTCAGGAACATTAGGTTTCAAAAATTCAACAACGTTTTCTTCAGCTTCTTGTAATGTGAGTAATTGATGGTTATAATTATCATTAACATTTCTCCATCTTTCAACATGTTCTTTACAAGCTTGTGGGAATGATTCTTCTTCCATCTTAACTGGCCAAATTTGCCAAATGTTATTTTCATATTCTTCAGATTGTTTATAAGTGAAATGATAATTAAGACGGGCTTCAATAGTGTACATATCATTTGGATTTTTTCTAGGTGGTTTCTTAGTAACAGGAACAGTTGAAGTTGTAACGTTATGACTTGAAGAAGTATCCTTGTTATATGATAAGATCAGCTGATTGGCATCGAAATGTTGAGTTGAACTTGCAGAATAGACAATATTTAGGATTAGAAACATTGAAACTGAAGAGATAATCAAATACTTGTATTGTCTCCATATGTTTGCTGTAATGGTGAAAAATGAGTGAGAGTTTGATTGGGTATGAACAACACCCATAGTTTCCGTTGAAGGTTTGAACATGGCTGTGGGTGTGTGGTATTATGATGATGGGTTTTGGAGTAATTTAATGGTGGTCAGGATCAGGTTGTTTAACAGACTACAGACTATAGGTCATCACCGCAAGTACAGTGAGACAGAGACAGAGAGTGAGACAGAGAGAGAGACACGGGTCAAGAAAAGAAGTTAGCTGGTGCAGGGGTGCAAGTTTGGAAATTGTGCACTTCTTTTTTTCATCGCGCTGGGCTGATCACTTGCCACTTGCCACTTGAGGCCACCTCACTGCTCACTGCTCACTGCTCACACAGAAATTTCACCTAATTGTTTGAAATTCCAAATTCGACAAATTTCAGGCTTCAGAATTACCGCTTTCAGACGTACTCTCAGCTATGCAAAAAAAAAAGAATTCGAGAATTAAGTCAGATTAAATAAAAAAAAACTGACTTAAAGGCTTCAAAGCGAGGAAAAGAAATTTTTTGAAAATGGTGATATTCCTTTTTTGCTTATAATAGACTTCTGGCTGTAATTGACAGTGAGTGAGTGATACGTGTAGCAAATTATTGAGAAATGGCAAGTGTGCTCTACTAATATTTTTGCACTTCAATCTGATTCTTGGGCACGTATTCACGTATTCACGTATTCCACAGCTGATCACTCATCATATCTAAAGACCCAAACTTCAAAAGACCCAACCATCCCTTCTTTGCTAGTTCCAACTTCCTCATAACTCATACCCTCAATCATCACTGCACTCTGCACAGCTAGATCTAGAAACAGCATATAGAGAAATCTAGAAACTGCCAGTTACCACTCATCACTCATCCATCCTTCATCTTTCCCTGGTTTCAGATTCTGATTTTATCCCATCTTTCTGTCTGTCCCATCTGCTAAAACTAGACCCTTGATCTTCTTCAATTATTCATTCCTTGGTTTCAGTCATTCACCTAAAGCTTTCGATAAAATCAACAACAACAACAACAACAAACCTACCACAAACACAGTTATACACATAAAATGATGTCCTTTCTTGGCAGAAACAGAAGGGCTAAAACCCTTCTCCTAGCAGTTCTACTTATATCTGCAGGACTCCTGTTTGGTTCCACTTCTTCACATAAAAACATCAAGTTCCCATCTTTAAAAGTGACGAATCCCGCAAACCCATTCGCTGACGCTGATGAAGATCCAAATTCTCCAGATGAATTATCTCCAGCCGAAATGAAACAACAATTAGGTGGTGGTATCTTACCCACTTCTTCACCTGAAGACTCTGAAAATTTGAAAAACCTATATTTGGATTCTACCCACAAAGGTGCCATTTCTGGTGGTTCAACTGGTAATTTGCCAGGTGATAAGAAACCAGAAGATGAAGTTCCTGCTCCTGGTGCCGTTGACCATAAAGTCAAAGGTGATGGCTCTAGTACTGGTCCTGCTCATGAAGACACTAACGATGATGCTCACAAGGCTCCTGCTTCAGGTGACGATAATGATGAAAGAACCATACCGCTTACTCCTCACCAATCTCCATCTGAAGAAGCCTTGAACAAGATCAAACCAGAGGATGTCATCAAAGGTGATATCACTTTCCAGAACTACTTCAGTGGTATTTTCGAAATGATGAGAAAAAATCAATTGAGTTATCCATTGGAACAAAGAATGGTTTTGAAAGATGGTAAACCATTCATTGAAAACGTTTTGTTTTTCGCTCAAACTTGGGATCGTTTGTCTGAATGGGATTGTTCTACGTTTATGCAATTCCCTCCTCAGTTCGTTAACGATTTGACTTTGAAACATGATGCCGTGGTCCATGCTTTGCCTGATACAGTGCCTAATTTCTACTCTGGTGATGGTTATGTCATTGTCGGTGGTGGTAAATATTCTTGGTTTGCCTTGTTGGGTATTGAAACGTTGAGAAAAGTTGGTTCCACTTTGCCTGTTGAAGTCATCTTGCCTGATGAAGCCGATTATGAGTTCGAGTACTGTGATCAAATCTTGCCTAGTTTGAACGCTAGATGTGTGGAAATGACTAGAGTGTTCGGTAAAGACACTTTAAAGAAGTTTGAAGTTTCCGGATACCAATACAAGGCGTTTGCTTTGCTTGCCTCCTCTTTTGAAAATGCCTTCTTGTTGGACTCTGATACTTTCCCAGTTAACAACCCTGATCCATTATTCAGTTCCAAACTATACGAAGATTACAAGATGATCACATGGCCTGATTTCTGGAGAAGAACCACTTCTCCACTCTTCTATCAAATCACGGGTCAAAAAATCGGTACTGAACAAGTGAGACACTTGAATGATTTCTTCACCGATCCAAAATACTACGCCATTGATTCTGATGAAGATATCATTTTCTCAACCCCGTACCATGACCGTGCAGGCACGTTGCCTGACTGGACAACCGAATCCGGTGAAATGTTAATCAACAAGAAACTTCACTTCAAGACATTGCTTCTATCCCTATACTACAACTTCGATGGTCCGTACGGTTACTACCCATTGCTATCCCAAGGTGGTGCCGGTGAGGGTGACAAGGAGACGTTTGTTGCAGCAGCCCATTATTACAAATTGCCATACTATCAAGTTTACAAGATGGCTGACCGTGCATATGGATGGTACAACAAGGAACAGAACTACGAACATTCTTCAATTGTCCAATATGATCCATTGACAGACTACGAGAACTTGCAACAAGTGAAGAAGAACATTGAGGACGCAATCAAGAACGAAGGTGAAAACTTCCAATACGACTACGATAAGTTTTTCACTGACTACTTCCAACCATACAACTCGAAGCAATTGTTCTACCACGTGCATGATCCGAAGATGGACCCATTTCAGATCGTTGAGAAGAGATTTACTTTTGATTTGGAAGGGAACAAGATTAGAAACTTGGGTGAAGAATTTGGTTCATTCAATTTCGATTTGGAAGGATTCATTTGGAATGTCATTAACCATTATGTCTGTGAGGAGAAGATCGAGTTCAAGTATTTCGAGTTTGCTAATTGGGGGATGTTGTGTGATTCTTTCATGGGTGAACAATTACAGTTTTTGCAAAGTTCTGCTGAAAAGATTTTCGCTGGACAGACGTTGGGTCAATGGGAAAGATTAAACCAGAATAACCAAGAGTGATTGGAATGGTAGTCTAACCCGTTAATCGTTTATTGTTTATTTTTATTATTATTTTTCTTATTCAGTCCATCTACTTCTATATCCACTTGTTTTATTTTCAAATCAGTCCCTTTTATTATTATTTTTGTTTGAGTTTTCATTTTATTTTATTTTTTTGTTTGTTTTGCCCTTGCCCCCATTGTATTTTTGTTTTTTGTCTTAATTTGTTAGCTTGTTTCCCATATTCAAATCTCTTTTCTCTTCACTTCAATAGATTATTTTTTATTCCCCTGTCTTCATTACGTTTTAGCCCAATTCTTTCGTTTGAACTCTCGTCCCCGATTTTGTTTATCTTACCATCGCTAAAGTGTACATTGACTATCCCATTACCACAGTTTGCCAAAACTTGCATGCTTCCATCCAAATTCGGCTATCTTTCTATTTGAACTTTACTAAATCCCACCCTGAGCACACACATTTCTATACTTCTTGTTTTTCTGAATTTACATTTTCCATCTTTTAAATATTCTCTTTCTTTTTGCACCTTCTATATTTCCATTTGTCTTGAAAAATCGACTTTGTTTGTACCAACTTACTATATTTCTTCCTTTTTATACTATTGTTATTTTCCTGTTATTCCAGTTTTAATTTATTTTTGAACTGTACAATTACTATTCATTCAAGTCACAACGTATATAGCAGTTAACTATACATCACAGCTGTAGCAATATGTGTGATTTATAAGGATGACTTATCAACCGTAAACAATCATGTGGTATTTAAAAGTTAGTGGTACAAATGTGTGTTGAATGGGAACAGTTTGCACATGCACTAGTGCAAGTACTAAGACGGGGCAACACTTTTGAACCAAAGTTTCCTGACCACATCAGCTCACAAAGGACATTGAACCCATCATTCCATCTTCATCTTCTTCTAAACCGCTTGCCTCTTCCTTTATGATGTATCTTCATTCTCACGAAATTGTTAGAAAGTGGATGTTTCCCATGTTTCTTTCCTTTCAACTTATCTTGTTTCTCCTTCTCAATCATCTCCTCGAAATTCCACTTCGACGCAGCATCTTTCTTCCCATCACCATCACCTTTATGTCCCTCCTCGTCATCCTCCTCATCTTCTGAATCAGAGTCATAATCAGAAACCAACTCATTCAAACTTCTCTTCAACTTCATACCTTGTTCTTGAGCCTTTTCCAACTCCATCTTCTTGATCTCTTGATGAACATCAACGTTCTCCAACTCATCTGTATCCGACAACTCAGCTGTTCTTAACTTCACCCTTCTCGTGGTTCTCTTTATAGTCTTCACTTTCTTTCTATACTTGGCGTTTCTATCACGGCTATCTCGTTCACGTTGTTGTCTCTCCGCTGCGGTCTTCGGCGATGATGGTGTTGATGATGAGGAGGAGTTCGATAGGCCGTTTTCGAACTGTAGAGCACTTGCTTCTTGTTCTTTTTCTTCTTGTCTGATTAACTCTTCTAATGTTTCGAATTGCTGTGGTTGTGGCTGTTTTGGTTGGGCTGATTTAGGGGAAGTATCGTTGGCGGGTTCTTCGTTGGTAGTGGTGCCCTTTTTTTGGTCTGCTGCTGTCTTATCAATTTCTGGATTTGCCGTTTCTGGCTTTTCCTTGTCTTTATTTCCTCCATCCTTGTTATTTTCATCTTCATTATCATTTTTTGAATCAAAATCACTACCCATATTCTCTAGTTCTTCATCAATGACTCTAAGTTTCTGTTTCATGTCATTAACATCATTTTTATCTTCCTCTTTATTTTCACCTTCATTATCTTCTTCATCATCGGTGAATTTTAACGTACGTTTCAAAGCATTCAATTCTTGATTCATAGTGAAGAAACTCTTTCCAAACGAACCACCACCAACACGACCCAAGATGGGACTAGGTTCAATAAACTTGGTAGGCGACACAACAACATCTCCATCCCCATCTCCACCCTCTTGATTCCCATCGTGAACAAAAGACATCATCATCTCATTATCTTCCTCATCAGATCCAACAACTTTCTCATTATCGTCGTCGTCCTCATCATCACTATCATTCTCATTAGTCACATATCTAAACAGCTCATCTTCTTCAGCTTGATCTAACTCAACCGCAGTGATTTGCTGACTGGCCAACACAGAATTGGAACGGAAATAAGCTGGAGTTGCCTCAATTTCAACCATACTGGAAAGCTTTTTCTTAGTTGGTGTTTTGAATTCATCGTAATCTTGATCATTCACATCACGGGTCTCAGTGACAGCATCTGCGAAATTCAACTTTCTTTGAACAGTACGTTTCGTAGGAGTCTTGAATATAGTTTCATCTGTGGCATCACCATTAGCTAAGCTTTCTTCTTCTAATGGTTGTCGGAGCAGTAATACGTTTTGTGACAGTTTGGATTTAGAACGAGGAGTACTTGATGGAGTCCTCATTGTGTTTCGTATTTGTTGTTGTTTTTCTGGAGATAATTTGATATCGAACAATCCCAACACTCTTCCATTAAGTTGAGGAGTTGGACCAATTATCACATTATCATCTTCATCTTCTTGTTCTTCCTCATCTTCTTCTGCTTCATCATCATCTTCGTTCTTATCTTGCTTGAGATCACGAAGTTGTTGCAATTGTGTACGAACTTTGTTACCAGACTTTCTTGGTGGTGTACTTGCCACTAGTCTTTTGACATTAGACTCATTTTGTTGACTTGAATAGTTTGCTGACACCCCACCACTGAATATATTTTCACTATTATCTGATTTTTGCAACTTTATTTGTTCTTGTTTCTTCTGTTCTTTGAGTTTCAATTTCTTGCAAAATTTCGCCCAGTCTTTGGTCAACTTATCGACATCGCCTTGGCTCGAATCTTTATTTTCATCACCGGTTTCTTTATTCTTAGCATCAAAGTCAACTAGAAGTTGTTTCAATTTCCAGTACTTTTGATAATTTGAGTACACTTTGAAATTTGATTTGATTTTAGCTGGATCTGGTTTTTGACCATTGTTTTTCAACGCGTGCTGTTTTTCAAATGCTTTGATCTTCGTTCGAAGTTTGATAAAATATGTTCTGATTGCTTTCACTTCTTCTTGTTCAGTCATTGATGATATGATGATAAAATTGTTTATTTGAAAAGTACTGATACACTTTATTTGATGGTTCGTGTTGGATGTCTGTGTTTGTTTAATTGTGGATGTCTGAAGATGAAACTTTGAAAATAGGCACAATGCGCGTCCATTTCGCCTTCAGGCTTCAGACTTCAGACTTCCACCCAATTTGGTAATTTCTCTAACTAACGTCAGTTTCAGGCTTCGCCTAAGTTTTTACAAATCAATGATTTGATAACACAAAAACCACAAATTACAAAAAGAAAGTTTTATATTAAAGTACAGTTATTATATGTGAATGCATGCAAAAATAGGAATTAGAAAAAGACTTATTGCTTGCTATAGCTTAGGCGCTAAACAACTCCAACATACCATTGATTTTCTGGGCTTCTTGACATTTGACAATCTCTAGGTCTATCTTATTTTGTAATCCATATATCAATTCTTCCAAAATTGGTTTCTGTTCAATCAATTCACTGTACATTTCCAATAAACATCCCATGAAATCAGCAATTATATTCACGTTTCTGGAATCATCAATATTTCTGAAACACCAAGTCAATAATGGCTCCAAAGTGGATTCATCTCTGTTCAACAATGACAATCTGATCTTACCTCTTTTTCTTAAATCTTCCATACATGTAACCGTGAGTTCTTTAGACATACCAGCAACTAAAGCATGGTCTAAGGCTTCATGCCACTTGAAAGCATTCAAATCCTTCTCATATTGTTTCAATTTTCTGTTCAAGCCAGCGCTTGTATTATCATTATTCACAACTCTATGTTCAGTCTCACCATGATAATCAGAACCTTTCATCAATCTCAAGAAGGCACTTGATTTAGCTGTCTTTTCTCCTTGCTTCACCTTTGGTTCAGTCTTTCTTGTTCTAATGGTCAATAAACCAGAGTTCAAACCAACAACCAAATGCTTATGGTTAGGTGACACACCACAGCTCAACACACCACTACCGAATTTCCAACCAAACACAACATTCCAATCTGGTTTACTGGTATCAAACACCTTCACATGACCATCAATGGAACCAGCCAAAATACCCCTCTCTTCGGCATTGTTCAAACAAGTCACTGTCTTATTGAAATTAGTCAATGATCTGATTGATTTACCAGCTGATAAGTCCCACGTCTTGATGGTGTTACCACCACATGAAACCAAATTGGATGGGTTTAAAGAAAGCAAATCTTCCACTGGGTCTTGTTGATTGAATTTCAAAATAGGCTCAGAACCAACTCTTGGATCAAATAATCTGATATAGTTATCGTAACAGCCAGTCACCACTAAATTTGTAGTTGCTGAAGGTATGAATGTGGCTGACCTGATATAATCTTCATGGTCACCAAATGTTACTATTGGTTGTTGAGATTGTGATATGTCATAAAGTCTACCAATTCTGTCATCTGAACAAGTAAGCAATTGTGTTTGATTGATAGGATTGAATTTTGTGATATGGGTTGGATGAGTTGATGGATTTATTGAAACAAGTAATGTTCTTGGATGAATGGCATCAAACACTTGCACTAAACCAGATGCATCACCAGCAACTAGTAATTTACCATCGTTTCTGAATTCACCACAGTAAACGGTATCTTTAAATCTTGAAAATGTTTTTATGGCCTTTCGTGTCTTTGATGAAAAAATTTGCACTCTGGTAGAAGACGTCACAGCAAAATCATGTGGAGAATTTGGATCAAAATGAATATGTGTAACTGAGTTATGCTCTTTAACTAATTGTGAATTTGCAAATCCTCTCCAATAACGAGTCTCTGGAGTTGTTGGAGCTGGAGAAGTTGGATTTCTCACATGTGATATTCTCTCAATTGAGGCAGACATTTTGATTTGCTGTTTTCAGTCGTTGGTTATATGTGAGAATCAGTTGTTCACAATCAAAAGTATAGAACTATTCTAGAAAGACATCTGAAAAAAAATTTGAAAATAAATTTGGAGAAACTTGTCGTGCGCAGGCAATAGCAGATGCGGCTTGCGGCTGAAAAAGATAAATCTCATACAAATAAGAACTTCCATACAAACCACTAGTACCACTCTCCTAATTACTACTTCAGTTTAACTTTACGTATAGAAATTAATCTGATATCGAGATCATGAAAATGCATAATTTTTATTTTGCAAGGCCATATACCATATAAATAATTAAGATAGATAATCAACTACCAACCAAAAGTTTCAGTATGCAAATAGATTTCTTCGACAGACTTTTGTGAAGAAAAAACGAGTCTTTGCATGGAAGCAACTTTGTTACTGATCTCTTGTTTGAGTGATTCAGAACCTGAAACAATAATAACGTTTCTCAAAGACAGCTCATCTTCAATTGATCCACCAACTTGTTTTATAGCAGGCTTACCATTGAATACTTCAACTGGTGATTTTTCTTCATTCATTTCAACTTTCTCTGCTTTCTCCTCTGATTCACTAGTAGATGAAGAATCATGATCCATACATTTATAGATAGTAGCGAATTTATCATCTAGTTCAGTGGTTCCATCAGCATGACATGAATAGATGTTGACTTTGATAACCTTGTCATCAAAGAATTTCTTGGGCACAGTTTGAATTAGTTTTGTCAATTCAGGAACAATCCATTCAACACTATCATTATCTCTGATAATCCAATCCAGTCTCACATGATGCAACTTGGTATTCCCTGACACTATATCTTGGGAAGCCTTCAATAAGAAAGGCAAAGTTGCCGCGATACCAGTACCACTAGCAACCAAAAACAGTGAATCAAATGAATTGTAATCTCTTTCACATCCACCGTAAGGGCCTTCCACAAAGACTTTCCCATCCAGAAAACCAGTTTCCGGAACACTATCGTAAATCTTTCTAGTTAAACCATGCATTGGTTTGATGACCAATTTGATTTTACCATCCTCAGAAGGTTCATAAAGGGACAATATGGAAAATGGATGATTATCCAAAACTCTCAAACCTGGGAATCTCAAAAACAAATGTTGACCTGGTACCCAATGGAACTCATTAGTGTTCTCAATTAAGATTTGGTAGCATTGATTGTCTGGAGAACTTGACATAAATCTGGAAATTTTGCATGGATTAGCTTTCAAGAATCCCTTGTTTGGTTTGAAGCAACTCTTGACAACAGCTCTATAAACCAATTGGGTGATCCAGAACACAACTGTGGCATACATGTACTTTTCGGTATTTAGCTCTTGAAAACAGTGATAGATCAAACCAATATAGAAACCAACAGCTGAAATCCAATGTAAGTGAATAAACAACTCGTACCAAACAACTCTAAAGTAACTGTGTGATAGAATACAAAGGATGGTCATAAAAACAATTGGTGGGATACCAGTCCTGAACAACACATTGTTCTTTTGCATGTACGCCAAACGTTCCAGACCACCTTCCCTTGAAGACTGAATATAAAATGGGGCAGTATGAACCCAAGCAGCAATATAACTGATGATAGACACCCAACGATGATGAACATTAATTTTCTCATAGCTGATACCAGTCAAACCACAGATCAAATTTGATTTTCCTGAAAGAATGTAGATAAAAGGAACCAAAGCAGTAGAAACAACACCGGCTCTCACGGCCAATGGAGGACTGCCAAAACCTCTGCATTCACGGTACCAAAAATGTGGAATCAATGTGTAACATAAGGAATATAGCAAACCAGCACAAACAATAGCCAAGTTACCAACAGAAGATGGTAAACCGAAAAACTCACATAGGAAAAATGGCATTCTTCTATAGCTGAAAAATCTGTTAAAAGCAGAAACTTTGTAACATAACCGAACAAATCCATTGGTGCAATGGGAACTGTTAACATCACGTGCCAATCTGTCCAATTTGTAAAAGATGAATCTCTTCACAATAAAAAAGAAAACAATGACCACCGATAAGTAAACCATGTAATGTCCATATGCTTCTTGATCATAATATGGAACTTCAGCTTGTGATTTGGCTTTAGCAGCTTTGTACGCATCCGTTTTCATGTCTTTGATACACCAGACACCCTGATGCATCACATCTCTTTTGAATAGACCCAGACCCATGGCTGAAATGATGATATATGATATGGATGTTGGTTGATTGATGTACCTAAAAGTGAAAGATAGTAACACCGCAGTAATCATGTAATCTTCGCCAAGAGGAAACCATCACCTTTTTATATAACCTAAAGAATCTTTGTTCCATATTTCCAATTGACAATTTGACTTCTGTTCAATGACAATACCGATATCACTAAACTCAGCTCATATGCTGGTGATTAATATATGAGATGCGTATTGCCACTTTTGTAACGGTTGAAGCTGGTTCTGGAGCTCGGAGCGTAACGTTAATGCCCAAGAAAAAACGCCAGAAATTAAGCTTAAAATTCGGGAAAAGGTATTTGCATATTGATTGAAGCATCTCAGGCTTGAAATCCACTAAATTGACTCATATGGGGACCAACGTTGTTGGAATATCACAGCCAGTGATTGGTTCATTTGGCAGTTGTTCAATGTTGGATCACGAAAACGAGCAAATTTCACACGAGTCTTATTCAAAGCTTGTCAGGCTGGTAAATTGCTCACAGTACTTGCCATGTGCTTGGTGGAATGTTTGTAATATGGATCTCATATTGTTTTATTGATTGTTCATTGATGTATATTAACATTAGAATGATCAATGCTAATTAGGAGACAGACAGAAAAATACCGGGGACTCGGGAGACGAGACGACAACACGTTAATTAAAATTGAAATGTGCGCTCAATTTGCTCTGAATTGTCGATAAGTTTGATCGAACTACTACTATTAACCACCAATACTATATATTTATCATATGTTTGCCGGAACAGCCAGGGAACCAATGACCTTTCATGTTCTGATTCAACATATAAGATATGAAAACAATAATTAAAAAATATGCAAGCTCAAATATTTATACACGAAAAAAAGAGGTTCAAGTTTTCAACTCAAACTGGGAACTTCATCATAGTTCAATCGCAGCAATCACCAAAACTTCAATAAGCAAAAACAAACCCAAAGAACCAATCTTGAAAAGTGGAACAAAGTTTCTTCTTAAACTATCAATACTCACTTTCATGTTTCTCTTCTTGCCTTTGACGACTTTTTTCGGAACAAGATCAATCAATTGGTCCACCGAGTCCAATATCAAGAAGCCTATGATACTATCCAATGCTGCATATGATATGAAATCCAACAATCTGTCAAGAGCTGTTCTTGATTCTGGCACAATGCTTGCAACCGTTGCAAGGTAGAAAAGCGCAATGAATGAAATAGGGCATAGGAATAGGAATGATGATGACGATGACATGGGGGAAGTGTATCTAATGTTGATATATGCGTGCGTGTGATGGTCAATCTTGATCGACTTCAACAGCTAATTATGCCAAAACAGTTTGATTCATGATGATAAGTTGATAACAAGTGTTCAATGATGTTTGCTTTAGGGAGGGGAGGGCCGAGTTTAACACATGGAATTTTCAAGAATGTCTTTCTACTTTTAGAGGACATTTTTACTACAGAAACGAAAGGGGACAAATTATCTCAGCCACATTTACCAATGGCACAGTCACTCAGCCACGCAACACTTATCCAATCCCGTTTTCAGTTCTACTAACTCACAGTTTCTAAGTGAAAATGGGTGAAATATACTATTTACAAGTAATCATTAAGTTCAGGTATGGATATTTTGCAAATGCTGTATAAAAAAAAAGGTAAATCATTTTCCAGATTCTAATTCTTCAATCACCCTATTGAGATCTTTCACATATTCTTCAGACTTGTGTTTGATAGCCAGCATTCTTGCTCTTTGGAAATGTTTCAAAGCTTCAGCGTTTTTACCATCTTTCTGCTCAATCAACCCTAGTCCAGCAGATGAAACCATCACACATCTATCCAGAGTATCTTTGAAAGTTTCAGGCATTGCAACAATGTTATGGGACTTCAATTGATTGGACATGAACAAGGACATTTCAAACAAATGTTTGGTTTCATCCACCGTTTTATTCAATGCAGTATCCAACACTTTTTTGTCAATATTATCATCAATCTTATTGTATTGTTTATCTGATTCAATAACATCTGTCATCAGTCTTAATATCACACCTAGTTTAGTGACACTTAGACACCATTTAACAGGATGGTCGAAACTCTCTCTGGCAATATTTGCGTTTCCGCTCAGAAGCATAACACCTTCTCTAAATGAACCTTGATCAATCAAAGATTCAGCAAGTGTGTCTCTTGCAATCAACAAGTTGTGAATAAATATTGGCCATCCATCTTTGTACTTAACCAAAAAGGACCACTCTGGGGACTTCTCAAGCTTGTAAATTGGTAACTCAAAAACATTATTCTTAATATCCGCAGCAGCAATTTGAGGTGGAACATCCTTGTATTTTTCCTCTAATGATCTAGTAATCAATTCCAACATTGACTGGTTGCTTGCTTGGTTCATGAAAGGTAAAAGCACAGGGTATATATTGTACACTCTTTCCTGAGCGGTTGTAATTGCTAACAGTAATAGCTTTTGGGCATATGGTAAACCTTCCTCATCCGCCAAAAGAGCATATCTATTGGCAACCACCAATGTTCTGGAAACAAGAAAATCATATTCCTTAATAAAAGGAGGTGTATCCTTATATTGACCGAGAACAGAGATATAGAATTCAGTGACTTCTTTGTAAATGGCAGCGGCCCTATCAAAATCACCTTCCATTTCATAATACTGACCTAGCTTCACCATCAAACCAGTATAATTGACATTGACCTCATTGCTGATGTTTTCATATTGTTTCAATGCCGCTTGACAGTGTTTGATAGCATTCTTTATATCACCTTTGCTTTCAGCCTCAATGATCTTGCGAATAGTATCCAAAACATCACCTGGGATAGCATTATATGGATTCATCGACATATATCCAGCAATTCCTCCTGAAATGAGAAGAAATGCCGATATTGCCAAACTCCATCTCAAAATGTTGATTCCCTTGCCGTATGGCTCATCAAGTGAGGGACGGCCCGAAAGTGGAGGGGGTGGTGATGGAGGAATACCTGGATTTCTTCCCAAAGGTGTTTGTGAACAGAGTGGTGGCTGTGGCTGTATTGGCGAGCTTTGGTATTGTGGTTGTTGTGATGGTGAAATTGGCTGGTTGAAATGATGAGGAGGTTGTTGTGGATTTTGGAATTGGTTTAGAGAAGGTTGCTTGGAAATATCATTGTCAGATGATGAATAGTAACGGGCAAGTGATGGGACACTCCGGCCCAATGACTTTGTAATTGAAACCCTGGAAGAATGGCTCCAAAGTGAGTTAGCCCGTGTAAGTCTTAGCATGGTGTTGAGTGTTGTATTCACAGTGCTGCCAATTGTGAACAACGTTGCCTTTTTAAAGTATGGTTAGTGGTCTTAGAAGCTCATGTGTACGTAAACTCAAGAATAACTTTGAGATCAAATTAGCGAGGTACAGTTGGGCTCCGCATCAGTAATTTTTAGCCAATCATTTTGACGCTTACTCCAACACATGTACGTTACTAACTCAACTGTCATAGCCCCTAAAGTTCGAATTTCCAAGAGCTTATATTTGTACATCTAACCTGGAGTAAAAAATCCAAATTTCTACAAGTAGGTCTATGGAATCTACATATCTACATATGCCCATGGGTCAATGGCCGGGATGAGTATATAAGGACTATAAAATCGGCAAAGTTCCGAATATTTCCGAACTGCAAAAAAAATTGAAATGGGTTAATATTTGAGCTTGCTTGGTTAATAGAAATGATATAAGAACTGCTTAATTAATGCAAATAAATTAAGGGCAAAATATGAATCTAGTTTCTATAATCTATTATACAAAGTAAAATGATCTAAAAAATATTGCGATGGTAAGTATTACTTAGGGATCAAATGTCTATCTTTCCAGAACAAGCTCAAAACACCAACTTCATAAACACCAACTCTAACAATACCAGCCAAAATGAAACTGAACCATTGCATATCAGCATTAGCTAAAATACCAGTAATTATAGGAGCAATCGAATTACTTAACTTCGAGAATGTGTTCTGCATAGCCAAGGCATAGGATTGTTTATCCTTATCAACAGAAAGAGTCAAATAAACAGTCTTTGGACCTTGGTCCATGGTCTTCACCATATTTCTTCCAAGCAAACACAAACAAAGAGTTGGTAAATCAGGGGCAAATGGAATCAAAAATGTGAAAAACGTACCTATCACATGAGCACCCATCATTGAATAGATTGGACCATATTTTTTGCAAAAAATTGTTCCAGCTAACGCCATCATAGCATTGACACCGTTGATGATCAGGAAAATAGTACCAATGGTTTTGGAATCCGCATTGAATCGATCCACCATGTAGTATGAAAGCCAAGTGTCCATGGTCATAGCCATACATAACAAATCGATGTTATATAAGAACACAAGTTGGAAGACTTTCCAGTAACCAGTACTGGTATGGACCTTGGTATGTAGATCGGAAAGCTCATCTGATTCTGTAGAATTGGTTTCATTGTTCACTGCATCGACTGGTTCAGCTGCCTTCAAGTCTAACGATCCATAATTAGATGATGACTCAACACCTGCTCCGGCTTCACTTATTAATGGTTCTTCTTCTTCATCAACACTATCTGGCTCATCTGGTAAGTGTAGTTCAACCTTATCACTCATTCTACTGACGAGAAACATATCAAAGCAGTAAAGAATAGTCGCAGTACCGAAACAGATTTTGTAAGTGTCAATCTTTGAAAAACCAACTTTTTTCTCAATAATCCAAATAAACCATCCGTATATTAATGAACCGATTGCTTTGCAACACACGGCAAAAAATGAGTACCAACTGAAATAATCCGATTTTTCTCTTGGCGTGCTCATCTCGGCAATACCCATTTGTTCACAAGCCCTAAACAAACAAGTATCTAGACCACCAGCACTGAAAACACCAAAGAATGCAATCACGGTCAACAGTGTCTTGTCCTCGCAAAAAATAAACACCGAGCTGGTTAATGTCATGACGAGATAACACCAGAACATCAATCTTCTTCTTCCTATCTGATCAACGATTGTACTCAACACAAATGTCTTTATCAAATCGCCAAACCCATTAAGACTAATGAACAAACCAATATGACTTGGAGCAAAACCGATTTCTTTCAAAAACAAGGCAACGATCAAAGTTAATCCTGCAAATGAAGTGTTTCTGGTGATCTTGCAAGCGTATAACAACAAGATATCTTTTGGAGCGTTGACAATCGTTGTAGCGCCAATAGCTTCAAAGATTTTCCACATGGTACTTTTCTGTTGTGTAATGGATTTGAGTTATATGAAGTGTGGATATGGTATTAGTTGTGGTTGTGAATAGAGAACAAGAGAACAAGAGAACAAGGGAAAAAACTCGTCGAAAAGCCATCATCATTTTTTTGTTTTTATTTTTGCAAAGGAGTTGTTAAGTGGAATTAAGGAGATCAAACTTTGAAGGCATCGGTCAGGGCAGAACACAGAACACTGTTGACTGTTGACTGTTGACGTGGAGTCATAACTGGTGGATCGTGGATCAACGTGGTGGTGCATTGCAGCACTGGCGATAACGACCGCCTTGGCAGAAGTTGGCCCGCAGTGGGCGAGCGAGCATCGTGGATAGTCCGCTTGTAACCCGACATCGGCACCCACACCTATACCAAAGATACCAAAGCGTCTCTTGTCCAATGTCTATGCTCTTCTATCCGACAACTTCTTTTCTTTCAATTCAACCAGATACTCATTAAGTCTACCTTTGTCCATGGCTCTTTTGAGCTTACCCAACAACTTGTTATCGACCTTAATTCCTAGTCTTATGAGTTCTTTCACAGAGGTGTTCAACTTGATGTTTTTCTCAGAATCATAATAAGCCAATCCATTATTTTTATTCAATTCTTCCAACATGAAACTTAATCTCTTGGCCATTTTGGAATTTCTAGTTTGAATTTTAACCGTGAAAACATTCAAATCGTCGATAAGATCCTCTTCATCCAAAATAACTCTCACTTTTAAATCTTCAGTCACTGCCAACTTATTCTTGCTTTGAGCATCCAGACCAATGGTGATTCGAAACTTGTAAGGTTGATCAGAACTGGCTATAAAATTGAAGATCTCGTTTGTGGTAAGAACCTGAGACGTAGTCAAACTGTTGATACTTTTGTCAAATGATAGATACCGGCCATCTGAGTTCTTTAGTGCAACTTGCTTCAGAGGATTTTCCTTCGGTTTGTGACCATCCACACTCAATAACTCACTTTTATCCCCTGTTTTGATCAACTTTTCAACATTCACAACAGTGAACACCTGAGAGGTCATGGTAGGTTCAACTTGTGTCAATTTGTCTTCAAGATTGAAAGGGATATCATTGACATTGAAATTCAAAACTTCGGATGCTTTAACCAACTCCAAAGCATCAATTCCAGAAACTACTAGCTTTTCATTGTTCAAGCAGGTCAAACAACCAATCTTGCCTTCTCTTTCGAGTGTAAGAAGCAAAGGCCCATTCAAATCGTTGAAAGAAACAGCTGTAGTCCAACCTTCTTGTAATTGATCTTTTGTGAATTCTTCAATACTCACCAATTTGTTGTTAACCATTATAAGATTAGCTTCATCTTCGGCACCTTCAATGATGACACTGGTATCTGTTGAATTTGTCTTTTGTTTCTTGGATTTATGATGTGTGTGGGATGATGATGATGATGAGTCGCCACTGGAATGATGACTTCTTTTCTTCTTTGACTTTTTGTCTCCTTTGAAGCTGAGTTTCGATACCATGTTTCAGAATATGTTTCTTTTGAATTTCTTTGAAGTATGAATGAGTATAATGTGGTGTAGACGTTATTATAGGTGGTTGAACTTGACATAGCCAAATTCCAGATTAATTTAATTTGGTGAATGGATCCGGTGAAAATTTGGCGGACTGTTACCGCAAGTTCAAAATTCCAAATTGAGGAACGCAATCATTCATTACGTACTGTGTAAGCGATTGATAAGGTACGGAAGGTGGGGATACAGTCGGTACATATAACAACCACAGTTATACTATTAAATTGAAGAAACCACTGAATATAATAGACAATATGATTCCAGAAAACTCCCGTTTTGATTATCATACACATTTTGCATCTTTCAAATAATCAAAGTACACACATACCAGTATCATGAGTACATCCACAATAACAACAGAGGTTCGACCAGCAACAGTTGGCACTATTTTTGACTTTGTCAAAGTACCAGATACAGAGAGGCAAGAGCATATCACAGAAGTTGGCACCAAGTTTGAATCCCAAGACTATCAAGATTGGAGACAACAGTTGAAAGAAGAGGGTTTCGTGGTTGTTAAGAATGTTTTAAACAAAGAACAAACCCAACACTACAGAAATGAAATGCTTAAGTGGGTTACTTCATTTGATACACCTTTGGAGATTGAAGATAAATCCACTTGGAAATACGAATACTTGCCTGTTCACAGTGTGCATAATATCTACGCTTTATACTCTGTCAGTCATGAGAAGTTTATCTGGGACTTGAGATCAGAACCAAAGATCAGAGAAGCATTTGGGAAAGTTTGGGGTACAGACGAGTTGCTTGTTTCATTCGATGGTATCAATATCAGTTTGCCAGGTACAATAGATGATCCAGCTAAAGACGCCAAATCATGGCAACATGTCGATCAATCACCATTCAAGCAATCATTCCAGTGTGTTCAAGGCATAGCTCAACTTTCCAACGCAGGTCCAAAAGATGGTGGATTAGTGGTGTATCCAAGAAGTCACAAACATTTCACTGAATTTGTTGAAACCCAACTGGATAAGAGCAAATGGCAACATAAAGACTGGTTGATGTTGACCGAGGAACACGTCAAATGGTTTGAAGACGGTTTGGGAATTAAACCTTATAAAGTTGAAGCTGAACCTGGTGATTTGATCTTATGGGATTCAAGAACCATTCATCATGCCGTTTTAGCTGAATCCGATGAAATCAGAACCATCGCTTATGTTTCTTACTCTCCTGCTTCGTTTGCCACTGATGATGCGTTGGACAGAAAAAAGGAAGCGTTTGAGAAATGGGCCGGCACTACCCATTGGGCTCATGATAACATTAATCCTAGATTGAAAGATCCTGTTTTACCTAATGGTGAAGTTGATCCAAAGAATAGAAAAGAACCAGCAGAAAAACCAGAGTTGAATGATGTGGTTTTGAAATTGGCCGGTGTCAAGCCATACTGAGATTAGAATTTAACTGTTGCCCGTTTTTCTCTTTTCCGTTTCACATGTTCCTGAAACGGGTGTGTGTGTTCCTGCTTGTGCGACATCCATTTTTCAAATTATACACTTTACAATACTATTCTTCATACTTTCGTATATATCCCTTTTATCTATTCAGATTTGAAATTCGTTATGCAATTAGATGTAATTAGAGACACGTCGTATATACAGATTACCCACCCCTGCTCAACCAATATAAGTGGCATACTTCTTAAGATGATCAGGAATGACAGCCCAATAGCCCTTCTCAACCAACCATTCTTTATTGAACAACTTACTAGCATAATTATTAGCATCATCAGGAGAAACAGTAACCACAGTAGAACCCTCGGGCAAGCTCTTCGCATACTTGATAGCAGTAGTGATATTCATACCACTAGATCCACCAACACGAAGGTTTTCTTCATCGATCAATCTGTAAATGACAGGAATCACCTCAGAATCCAACACTCTATATGACCCATCAGCCAAACTCAACACATCTTTTAAATTCCCAGGTAGTGCTAGCTTACCGACCCCTTCAATGAATGACTCACCTTCAGCCTTAAACGACTCACCATGTGAACGAATGTAATGGTCCAACCCTGACCCTTCTCTGTCTGCAATGATAGCCTTGACTTTCCCATCGGATACTTGCTTAAGATACTTCGTCGTACCACTGAACGTACCACCTGTACCGGACCCACTCACGAACGCATCGATTTTCCCATTGGTTTGTTTCCAAATTTCAGGACCAGTGTTTTCAAAATGTGCTCTCTGGTTATTTAAATTGTTCATCTGATCAACATGAACACCGTTATCCAAACTTCTGGCGTATTCAGCAGCCAACACATTAATATGGAGTGAATCTTTAGGATCAATTTCAATTTTTCTAATTTCGGCTCCGTAACTGGTCAACTTGTCAACTTTGTCTTGGATTAAAGTTGATGGAACAAACAATACAACTTTGTAGTTTTGTAATTTGGCAAAGGCACATAGTGAGACACCTGTGTTTCCTGCTGTTCCGTCAACTAATGTTCCTCCTGGTTTCAAACCTTTGTTTTGAATCGCATCTTGAACGAGATAAACACCGGCTCTGTCTTTGATTGATCCACTTGGATTGAGGAATTCAAGTTTCACTAAGATATTCCTCTTGATTTCATCGGATATTCCGTTCAGTCTCACTAATGGAGTGTTGCCAACTTTGGAAATGTAGTCTTCTGCTGATTTGACTTCTCTTCTGAATAATGGTGGTGGGGTAATAGGCATTTTTGACAGTATAATCTGAAGACTGTTTCACGTTGTTTTTTGGACTCTAATGCAAACGGATTTCCAGGATTATGTTGTTTTTAAATAAGAAAACAAAGCTCTAGCTGGTCGGATTGATTCAATTGAGGTGCCCTTAGAGTTTATGTAGTTTTGGTTCATGTGGATTCTTATCATGATGTTTTTGAGCGTTGTGGCTCCGATTCCTGGTGATGCGATAGGTCCACATCATTTCTCAAGTGAGATCAGGCCCTAAATTATAGTGGCACAGAAGGGGCCATCCAATATGATCCATGGCCTTTATGTACACAACAATTGAGTCTTTGATCATGAGATATGACATGATTCACCCATTTACTTTAGCCAGATTTGCTGGTAATGTCCCATCACAACCATGCTATCTTGATGAAAATGGATCCTTCTGAAACTGGAGATCAAATTTCGATAGCCCATGGCCGGGTCCGGCAAGCCAAATCAACCTGAGCTGGTCGATCGACGTGCGTCGATATTTGAAATTATTTATTTTTTGTTGGCCGCGGTTTAAAAAATTCAAATAAAGTTAGCCCACTTTTCAGATTTGTCAGGTGGATAATCAAAAAATTGCCGGACCCTCGAATACGATATGAGCGAGCTATACTGTCGCACATTTGTCATTTGTCATTTATCATTTGTCATTCAACTGAGATAGCTGGTGGGTATAATACGGTGATTCTGGAAATGTATTCCAACACTTTCCAACTATATAAACTGGTCTTAGTTCTCTAATTTACATCGACATCAACTCGTTTTCCTGACATTCTTATACTGTGAACCTAGGAACTTCAGCATCAACTTGAAATTCAACCAAAGTTACATACAAAACCCACCGCTATCTCTTCAGTTGACTTTTATTTTCCCGGCACATCCATCCATCCATTCATCCACCCACAGATTACCGACTTAACACCACCACATCACTGAAAAAAAATTGAAAATTAACCAAAAGTCAAATAAGCTGACCAACGTATTACATCCAACCAACAACCTACAAAAATGTTACCACAACCAATCGACATTCACAAATGGGTCGCTGAAAACGGCCACCTTTTACAACCACCAGTGAACAACTTCTGTCTCCACAGAGGAGGATTCACCGTAATGATAGTTGGCGGCCCCAACGAACGTACAGACTACCACGTGAACCAAACCCCCGAGTGGTTCTACATGTACAAAGGCTCAATGAATCTCAAAGTCGTGGACGATGGTGAATTCAAAGACGTGATCATTAACGAAGGTGAATCATTTTTGTTGCCTGGTAATGTTCCTCATAACCCATGTCGTTTTGCAGATACTGTCGGTATAGTGTTGGAACAGGATAGACCTGAGGGGACGTTGGATAAGTTGAGATGGTATTGTTCGAATTGTAAGGAAGTGTGTCATGAGGTTGAGTTTTATTGTTATGATTTGGGGACTCAGGTTAAAGAAGGGATCGTTGCGTTTGATGAGGATTTGGATGCTAGAACTTGTAAGAAGTGTGGGACTTTGAATTATTCCAAGCCTCAATAGGTCTGAGTTTCGATTGATGATGGTGGTTGTGGTGTTGGTGTTTTTGTTGTTGGTATTTATGAAATTGATGATGCTTGACGATTGATGATTGATGAATTTTGAAGTATGGATTGTGTGATAAAGAGTTTGATTATTGCAACGTTGATGTTGTCATGTATTGCAGACTGGAGTGATTATGCAATTATCAATTGAAACACTTTGATTATATGGACGTTATGCCTTTTTCTTTTCTTTCCGATTTTGAATTTTGAACTGTGATATATGTTGTTGTTTATGTCAGAACTCTAGCGTTTTTGTTTGTTTTCACTGATATTTCATGTCATTTGTGTGTTAGGTAGTTGACTTAAAACTCTCATGTTTCCATTAAAATCACATCATGCATGTATGATGCATAAGTATATAAATAACTTATACAAGAGTTGAGTTCTAGATTGAAAAAGTTCAAGACACTTAAAAGAGCAAACAAGATGGATCGAGGAAGGCAGGTACTGTTCGATCGACCAGCCAGTGCACTGTAGTTTGTTAATAATAATTTTCGATGATGGTAAAGGCGGCCCCGGATGAAAAAACCTTGATTAGGGTGAATTTTTTGTTGATGTTTTTCTGAATTCAGCAAATATGAACTCGATTATATATATATGCCTTAGGCGAGAAGAAGAAGAAGAAGAAGAAGTTCAAGCACGTAGGTATACGTTCTTTGACCCATCTCATACCTTACCTAGATAGCTTTCAATTTTAATCAGCAGGCTTGCAATCATAAGCAAGCTTGACTCATAAAAGAGCTTAGGAGAGCCATTGCAAGCTAGCATGAGTAGTACATATAACTTTGAAGAATTTGGAAGTTTGTATACAAAGTTGCTAGTATGGAACTCAACACTCTTCAAGACTACATATATACACGTACCCTTGCAAAGACAAAACGAAATTCCAGGCTTTATATGAGAATTCCAGGTAGTTAACAAATTTCCTCAACATATCCCAAAAAGGAACTTTCAAACGGATGATTTAAGTAACCACTTCAACGTTGGTGCTGAAACATGAGGTTTTTGGAAATTTGTTAGGTGCCTAAAAAAGCAACGGGGTTAGGTAATAACGGCTCTCAAATGGCCCAATTAGGCAGGAACGCGGACAATAATACAATGTTGAGCAACAGGTACACAGCACAAGACTTGCATTTGTGTGAGATCGATCATCCAGGTGAGACAGTTGAGACAGGTGAGACAGGTGAGACAGTTGAGACCAGGTGAGACCAGTTGCCTAATCAGGCAGTGCGAATCGTACGTAGGTCCCGCTCCCGCCATCGCTGCCATGTGACGTGGTGGTGATTCTTCTGATTCTGTGTGATCGAGATGGTGGAGATGGAGTTCTAGACTCACGATATTGCCATGTCTGGCCGGCCTGTTTAGGTTTGTTTCTACAACGAAGAGTACACCAAAGTTGAATTATCCAACGTCAACGAGTCTTTTAGGCGAGCAAAGTAACTCAATGAGGTCTTCACATTCTCCTTATCTACTTTATGAACAGGGGACAATGATCCAGACTCAATCTCGAGAATCCAATAAATACCATAGCCTGAGTGTCTAAATAAAGATTGTTCGTTGGTAACCACAACGGCTTTTTTACCATCTTTGCTCAATTCTTTAAACTTGAACTTATACTCTTCTTCCTTGTATTCGAATTTGTCTTTCTTGTAAAGTTTGGTCTTAAATTCGGGGTCGTCGACTTTTTTCAAAGCGGCTTCATGGATGTAGTAGCCATCTTTATCATCAACGTTGACAAAATTGAGAGAGTAGGGGAAGGCATAATAAGCACCCATTCTTTGATCTTCAAGGCTCATTTTTTTCAATCCATCACTAGAATGAGTCTCATTGGAAGAACCAACACCAGCATATGCATCTGTACCCTTACCAACTTCAGGTAAATACTCATCTGTATTCTTCAAATTTCCAGCTCTAGCAAACCCCAATAACAGAATTGACCAAACAATCAAGAAAAACACAGTGACAATGAATACTCTCTTCTTGACTCTAGTTTGACTGAAATATATCGTGAGTTTCTGTTTCCAAGACAACTGGGACCAGTCAGCACCAAGTGGGATGTGAGAACCGTTTGTTGGTGTTTGTCGAGAGAAGTAAGGGTTGCCTAAATCACCGTTCACGTCGTCGTCATCATCGATAGCAAATTGGCTTACTCCATTGAGTATGTCAGAGTTCCGTCTAGACGAAATCCTCTGATTTTGCATTTCAATGTCCTCTTGAAATGGGCTCCTGTTGGATCTGGACATTCTGATTTATATGTGGGCGTGCCGTGTGCTGTTCTCTGCCTTGCTTCTGATTTGATGTTGATATTGTTGATCTTTGATATTTTTGAAATGTGATGGGTCACAAAATGGAAAATTCAGTTAGATAAATGACCAGCTTTTTGTTTAATTTTTCAAGGAAAGATGACAAGCAGTATGCCTTAGGGAAATGGGCAAGATGTGTCTGTTTGTCAATTTGGCCAGTCTTTCGAAACACAGAATTCTTCCGGATGAGGGTGCGCTTCTCTGACACACATCACTTGTAACAATCATGCAATTTCCACGTTCAAGTGAATGAACATAATACTCGAGAGTTCATCAACTCATCTACAACAAAACAAGTAATACAGCATCTTAATGAGATATTGACTTGTACAGTTTTGTTTGAAATTACAAGGAACTTGTGCTCTTCAGTGTTGTGGTGCAACTTATCGGCATCGAATTTTCATCGCTTATTGACACGCTCTGCCCAATGACAGTCATTTTTCCTCTCTGAAAATTTTAGGCATCTGGACGGCTTCAACTGTTTTTCCAATAGAACAAGATAAACAAATCCACACCAAACACCCCATATCACAACCACAAAAACCACATATATAGCAATGTCCACCACTCTATTTGATGATGTGTTTAATGTCCAATCCGTGGACTCTGCAAGATACGACAAGGTCTCCAGAATAATTGCCAGTTCCACTTCTTCTCAAGACACAAAACTCACCTTAGATATAAACACAGAATTATTCCCAGTTTCCACATCAGACACCTTGACAATCACATTAGCTAAGACATTAAGTTTGGATGATTCAACAGCTGAAGAATTCTTGTCCTCAAACGGTTCTTGGAGACCTCCGAAACCAAACCAAAGATCATTGATGGATGAATATGACTATGTCATGTACGGTACTGTTTACAAGTTTGAAGAAGGAAAAAACGATAAGATCTCTGTCTATGTTTCTTTTGGTGGTTTATTGATGTGTTTGGAAGGTAACTACAGATCATTATCCAACTTGAAGCAAGAAAACTTGTATATTTTGATTAGACATTAGAGGAAATGCAATCTGCAAAAATATAAGACACTATCCATAATCTTTTTTGCTCTGTACATTATATAAAAACTACAAGAATTAAAAGTTCGAATTCAAATTTGTGAACGTATTTGTTCCCGGTTTTTAGTTTTACATTGTTTTAGGGACAATTGAATTTCTATTATACGTGTAGAAGTGATAAATGACGTTAGAGCTAAAGTAAAAAAGAAAAGAAAATATTTGGGATTAATGCAATGAAAGAGATCAAATTCCTTCTTTCAAATCAGTTTCACTCAATCCAATACCGCCACCAAGTTTTTTGTAATTTTCCATCATTTTGGCTCTCTTTTGATCAGCAATCTTCACAAAATCATCCCAGTATGCATCATGATCGTAAACGAAATTGACATCACCACCGTAGTTAACGGCCAACTGTGATGGATCAATGAACAACTTGAAAGGTTCATCAAACTTAACTTTCTGTTTGGTGAAGTTATCCACAAAAGGCCAGCAAAGTTTCAAGAAAGTCCACACAATCAAAGGAATGTTGACAAACAAGGCTCTACCTAATCTTTCTGGGTAATGATATTGTAGGATTCCCAACACTTGCTTACCAACACTAATTGCTGGCACCTTGGACTCATAAGTGCAGAATTCAGGGTACTTCTTAAAGTCAACACACAAACACAACTTGTCCTGTCCACGAGGCATGTAATCAATGGCTTTTTCCAACATATAAATCAAATGTTGAATCTGTCTGAATGAAGTCTTGGTATTTTGTCTACCATTAAACAAATAAAGACAAGGACGGCTTTCTGTATCATAACCAAAGATCTCTTGCTTACCTGTTTCATTTTCCTCTTTGACCACGTCGGCTGTTAATGAATTGAACTCTCCTCCAGCAACACCAAATTCACGTCTCCATGCTAATGAATTCACAATTCTTTTCTTAGCATCTTCAAGTTTCCAATCACAGGCTCTTAGGTATCTCAAAAGACACTGTCTAGATAACCATGCTTTCTCTTCCTCATTCAAAGCCTTGAAACAGGCAATATCCTTATCATGTTTTTCTGTGATTGGAAATGATTCGGTATCATTCAAGAACTTCAACAAGGCCTCATACTTCTCCTTTTGTTCATCGTTTTCAACATCTTGTAACTCCGGTTTGAATTTGCTATCAGCCGGTGGGTTAGCAAATACTTTGTTAACAACTGGCTTATCAGCCTCATAAATCCATAGTTTTTCGTCTTTCTTTTTGCCAAATCCAAACATGATATCGATGATATGGTGACCAAGTGGGGAATATGTGTATTGAAGTTGATATGCACCGGATGTACCGAAAATGGTAGGGTTGTGTGTTGAGTATCGGTCACTGGATAGATAATGTTCTGTATAAACTTTTCAAGAAACACGTAAATGTCTGGACTCTGGGGCCAGGCGGGAGTAGACGGCGCGTACATACTGTAGCCGGCCGGATAGACACAGACACAGAGACACAGAGAGACAGAGACACAGAGACACAATTCCCAAACAATGGAGTTTCACCGGACCCTTGTGGATAATTGACCGATCCTCAAAAATTTCATCATACCTCTGGCTGGCCTACATGCAGGGCCATGAAAAGTTAGGTAATGATAAAGAGGAAATTTTATTAACAAATATGCATATTTATAAACGAGTTATTATATAAGGCTTTAAATATAACGAAACTAAAACGAAAATGAGTGTGAAATTCAATTTAAAATTGGAAATGAGCATGTGATCCCAGCTTGTTCATTCGACAGTGACAGATTTAGCCAAGTTTCTTGGTCTGTCTGGATCATTACCGGCAACAACAGACAAGTAGTAACCCATCATTTGCAATGGAACAATGTTAATCAAACCTTGCAAACAGTCAACTGTTTCGGGAACCTCAATCATAGCACTAGCCTTGGTTCTGTCCAACATCTTATCACCCTCAGTGCAAATGATAATTGGGCGACCGTTTCTAGCAGTGATCTGTTGAACAGCAGAGTTAACCTTTGGAGAAAAGGAATCCTGGGTGGCAAAGGCAACAATAGGCAAGTTTTCATCAACCAATGCTAAAACACCGTGTTTCAATTCACCAGCTTGAACACCCTCAGAGTGGATATAGGATATCTCTTTGATTTTTAAAGCACCTTCTAGAGCGGAGGCATGTTGATAACCTCTACCAACAATCAACATTGATTCTCTTCCGTGGATGTACTTCTCAGAAACCTGCTTAATGAACTTATCTTGTTTCAAAACCTTCTCAATCTTCTTAGGAATTTCAGCTAAACCTTCAATGATTTCCCTGTGACGTTGAGCATTAGTGATAACATGGTTGGAAATTTGCAAAGCAATCATGACCAAAGCAATGTATTGAGAGGTGTAGGCCTTGGTTGAGGCAACACCAATTTCAGGACCAGCATTGATGTGGACACCACAGTCAGTGTCACGGGAGATACTGGAACCAACAGAGTTAACAACACCGACTGTCAAGGCGCCGGCAGCTCTGCAATACTTCAAGCATTGCATTGAATCAGCAGTTTCACCAGATTGAGAAACAAAAACAATAGTGTCATCTCTGAAAATAGGTGGAGAACGGTCCAAGAAGTCAGAAGCCAAGTCAACGGAAACTGGAACGCCAGTCAACTCTTCAAACAAGGATCTAACTGCCAAGCAAGAGTGGTAAGAGGTACCGCAGGCAATCATTTGGAATCTTCTTGAGCGTCTGATGGAAGTCAAGTAATCTTTGATACCACCCAAAGTAACAGTCTTGTTCTTAAAATCAACTCTACCTCTCATAGTGTTGAAAGTGGAGTCTGGTTGTTCAAAAATTTCCTTCATCATGAAATGGTCATAACCACCCTTCATAATCTCACCCAATTCCATCTCCAAGGTTTGAACTGGTCTAGTAGTGGACAATCCAGCACTCTTTCTTGCTCTGTGGATACGTAATTCACCACAGTCCATGTGAGCAATATCGTCATCTTCCAAGAAAATGACCTTCTTGGTGTGCTCAATAACTGATGAGGCATCTGAAGAAATGAAATATTCAACAGGAACATTGGAGTCTGGCAAGACAGCTCTTGATTCGGATCTTCTGATTGAAACCTCAGGATTAGTTGAAAAAGTAGCCTCATTGTTCTCGTTGATGAACTCAACATCGACAAAGTCAACCTTTAACTTTTGGTGAGACTTGACACCAATCAATAATGGGGAACCCTTTCTGGTGGCAATAACTTCATTAGGGTAGTAGACAGACTTGACCATCAAACCATAGGAACCTTGCAATTGGTACAAAACCTTCTTAGTCAATTGGTAAAACTCCATCTCATTGTCTTCTTCATAACAGTACTTGAAGAGCTTAGCAATAATCTCAGTATCAGTATCAGAACTAAAGGTGTAACCCTTGGTCTTCAACAATGTCTTCAACTCTCTGTAATTAGTGATGATACCATTGTGAACAACAATGAACTCATTAGCATCACCAGATGGTTGAGGATGACAGTTAGCTTGACTAACACCACCATGAGTGGCCCATCTAGTATGAGCAATACCAACATGGTTTGGCAAAACTTCAGCAGTATCTGGGTTCCGGGACTTAATTTCATCCTTCAAGCTGGCAACCTTACCGACTTGCTTGTACAATTGAATAGCCTTAACAGCGCTGTGGCCAAACTCGTGTTCACCGTCGATACCAATACCAGTGGAATCATAACCTCTGTACTCCAACTTGGACAAGCCTTCGACTAAGTTTTCAATGATTTGACCTCTGGTCTTCTCAACGTTGTAGTTAGCGTAACCAAAAATACCACACATGATTAATAATGATTGTGATTAATATTGTTGTTGATCTGATGCTGGAGGAAGAAAAAGATTGAGGTGAGTAACTGGGATGATGAAAAGGTTGAAAATCATCTGAATTTATACCTCTTGGAGGTAATGCAGAATATATTTTCACAAGTGGTTGTGAGTGTCTTTGAAACATTGTGGGAATAAACAACAATTTGATATCAGTTGAAATTGCCATTTGCACCAGATATATAATTTTACCTGTTCTGTTGTGAGTTGTGTCGACTTGTTCGGTTTTGACTTGATTCACACAAGTTTCCATTTAATTGAGAGAGCTTCAAATATTCATTATTGTATATGCCTGTGAATTCATGATATTAGTGGAGATGATGCAGAAAATAAGTGGATCCATATTACCAGAATGAAGTAGTATTCTGTGAAATAAGTGGTGAATGCAGTAAAACCTGGCGAAGGAGAAGAGAGTACTTTATTCTGTTCATATGATCCACACTAGATGGTTTGTTATAGTTCTTTTGTTATATTTTATATATGTTATGAGTTTCCAGGGCCCAGGCCCTTTAATCAGTCAGTCTCTGAACAGATTGACGTGGACTGAAGGAAGGCCCCGGTGACGATTAATATAGAGCACACCGATATATACAGCGCATATATATCGTCCAATCGACGCGACGTTTATACTGAATATATATATATAAACTCTGATCTGCGACACAAATTTAGACAAACTGAATTAAGTGAAAAAAATCTGAAAATTAATTATAATTAAATTGGCCGTATATTGAAATCAGAATGAAAATAAAGAATTGTATCTATATGAAAAAACTCTGAAACTTAAGCAGATTGGCCGTATATATACATAGTATATGAATTGTATGAAAAACAAAGCCAATTGTAAATGAAAAAAGTCTGAAACTTATATATAAGCAAATTTTGGGTATTTTTTTGGGTATATATAAGATGATTCTGTTAACAGTTAGAACCATTCGTACTAGGCAATCATTAATTTCGAATGATGAAAAGAAGTTGAAGAATAAGTGAGATTTCCCAGTCCTAAAGGAGTGGCTGAAAATTCAGTTAACATGCAAGAATTGATTTGAATGGTTTGAACGTTGACAAACTTTTAGATGCTGATGTTATCGACAGAGAACCAATTAATTTGGCCACTATTTCTCATGAGTTGATAAAGTCTAAGGTAGATGACCAATTGATGAAATATTACAAGAACGATTTTGATATCAATTTGTATCTTAATTTGAAGAAAAGGTTCGGTAACATCAATCAAGGTTTGATTCAATTAATTACCAACTTGTCTATTCAAACATGCTGGGTTGCCTCCCAATTTTAAAAAAAGTTTATCCTTTCTTCTTCCAATATTTGTAGAACGAATATTCACGTGGTGCTGACGGATGTATGCACTCAATCACTCATTGGTTAAGCCCCTGATGCGATTATAAGAGGACAAATCCCTGCGGTTCCACCCAACCATTTTATGATAGAAAACGCACGTATGAGAGAACTCAGAACGGTAAGTGTGGCACGAAATAACAGCAAATACAATTGTAGATATATATAGGATAGGTGATTGATACGTTAATGGATTCTCTAGACTATAAACAGGATACCAATTAAAAATACAAAATGCAACTAAAAAACTCAAATATAAATAAGTAGTTCATAAAAGTCATGACAAAGGGCTATGAAATAAAAATCTTCTCAATATGGACTGTTTATTCCAGTTTTTGCTCTCTAGCTTTATAGAATGAATAGCCTCTATCAAAAATGTAGTCGATGGCACGTTCAACCGGTTCATCGAACAAGTAAGGTAGCAATGGCACAACAGCCAAACCAACAGCAACAGGACCGTAAGATTTCAGCAAGTGGTTACTAGACTTCTTGAAAAACACAGAAGAGTATCTGACGGCGGAATGGATAGTGAAGGCAGGTAAACCCATGGAGGCGATACTCTGGAACAGGGCTCTCTTGACACCCAACACCCTCCAATCCATGCCAGTGTAATTAGCGGCCAATGCAGGATCAGCTTCTGGTTTCTTGGAGTCCCATGGTTTCAAACCTGGAGCATAGCTAGCTACCTTCTTGTCTTAGTTTTGCCTTCCACATCTCATAAGAAACATCACCCAAGATATAAGACCAGGAGATACCGTAAGCAAACTTAACCATGAATGGATGGGCAACTGGTCTGAAAGATTCACCGACATCTGAGGTGTAAGCGAAGTAACGATGGGAGGCAGCAAGAATGGTTCTGAAACGGGAGGCATAGGCAGCATATCTCACATTTGTGTCTGTTGTAGTTCTGTCTTCAACTGCTGTTATGGATGGAGAAGATAAAGCACCGGAAGCTGGATGAGCAGCAGGAACACCATCGGTGAGTTTCTTGATTTCTTCGGTAACTGATGATGACATTGTGTAAAAATTTAGTGATTTTTGTAAGTTGTGGTTGTTTGATGATGAAAAAAAACTGAGTCAATGAGCTTCCCAAATAAAAGAAAAGTGGAGATATCTTTGCATTTTTATACATGGTTGGAACCAGGAAACTACCCTGGACTATTTGCCACTGTTGGTCCCATGTTAAGCAAATTGTAGGTGACCTCTGAAATTATTGTTGTGGCACAGGATGCACGATGAACACGTAAAAAAAGTATTGTTTGGAATGACTCCGGCCGGAATAAACATGATGTCTAGGGCGCCGGTTCTCTCCACAAAAGTGATTCACGGGCGCATGAAATCTGAAACATAAGCGAACGAGTTCTCGCTTACGCAGAACGAGAAAGCCGAGCGCGGAGCTATGCTGGAGCTGGGCTTCGCCTTCGGAGGTCCCTGCTTTGTCGAATTCTGGTTGATTCCATCGACGATTCATCAACCTTATGTCATGTCATCTAGGGCCAACTCTTAACTCCTATGTTTCATTTTGTAGAAGGTAGCACATGTCAAAACCGTTGGATGGTAGTTTTAGTGTCCGTATTCGGTCAACTTCGGTCACTCAACATTATACACTGGTGGCAAATTGCTATACATCTGGGTCACTGTTTTCCAGTACTATCGTACGTTAACACAATTCAACAATTTGGCCATGTATATTCGGGTACCATAATTCATTCAAGTTGGTACTGATGTCATTTTCAATTTCCATAAACCAATAGTATTCAGTGGAACAAAGAAAATGTATCCGATCTCGAAAGATAAACAAGATAGAGCTATGGTTTTGGGAGATTTGGTTCAAATTTTAGTTTAGCAAAATATGGAGACGTCACAATTCAATGAATTGATTTAAACTGATATATAGAGTAACCAACTGGATTCTCTTCGAATAAATTACGTTATTGAAAGTGGACATTATTGCGGATTGGAATTTATTTCGAATTATATTTAGCAAAGAAGAAGAAACTTGTATTACTCGCATGACTCATGTTGTAGTGGCACCTAAATCTAAGACCAAGCTTTCAAAATACCGAAAGCAAAGTTAACAAAAACACCAGCAACGACAGCCATTTTTGTTCGTCTATTCAAATGACCGACATCTTCCAGACACAACAAGAACAAGGCAAACACACCCAACAAATACCCAATGGAAACACCAAAAAACAAATGCATATGCATATTGGCCTCTCTAGCTAGTGGTGTACCGGTTTCACCACCAGCTGCACCATCTTGACCATTACCGGCTGTCGTTGGGGCTGATCCTAATGTAGCTGCTAACCCAGATGGAAATTCATCAATCTCATTATTCACTGTGGAATCAATCCAACGATCCTCTAACTCACGTAAAGCTTCTTCAGTTTGGTTCTGCAATAGACTGCCATGGATCTCTTGAAATTGTGCTCTAAGTTCCAGAATATCTTGTTGTGAAAAACCTTGTGATAGCAAACGATCGAAACCTTTAGGTGCCTCAGTTGTTGATTTTTCAGGTTGACGTTCCAACTCTTCCTCCTTAGCCAACTCGGCACGACTTAGATTCTCACCAATTAAACAATGAATGTAAATCCTCACTGGCTGATTAGCATCATTAGTTGAACCAGATGAGTTCTCGTCACCAGATGAAGGGGTCGGCTCCGGTGGCGTTATAAGGTATTTGAGCTCTTTCTGGAAATCTGTGTGATCCATGAGAACACGACCATTGTGAATCAACTTAAGTCTTTTGGTCGTCAATTCTTTCTTTGCATTTCTTATCTCTCTTCTTATAAAACGGGTTGAAACATCATGTAAAAGAGAATTTGAAGTCACCGGTATCACCAAATCATGATCACCATTTGTGAACCGTATGACAAACTCAAATGAACGAGGCGTGAACGCTGGTCTGGACGAATTTTGCTTCTTCAAATCAGAGCTATTTAGTGGTAGGATGTTAGGCGCCATTTTGAAACTATATGCTGTGAATTGATTGATGGAATGTTGGTTTTGGTTGAATTAAAAGTCAGGATCACATCGCTTCCGTATAGGTCGTGCTGTACTAACTTGTTTCTCAATTCCTAAAGAAACCCACGACCAAGATGCACAGCCTTGACTTAAGTATTACCCGGCCTCAGCAAGAATTGACACAGCCGTGAAATGATTTTGTTTTTTATAAAAGCAGCTTTTTTGTGAAATCTTTTCACTTTGTCCAGCACACTTCATGACCTTGCTCCTTTAACCAGTGCGGACAACCAGTACTCATACAACCGTGTTGCTTTATGTCTAGTTCATTTATGGACGAATACCTCCAATGTCAAGGAGGTGTTATAGATTTGAAGCGTCAAGTACTTGGAGAGATTAATATCACTTTGGATCTTCTTAATGCCCTTTCGTTTGAATTGGTTTTCCAATCGGTTCAAACGGGGCTGGTATATCCTACAAATTTTCGAAAATTCATGTCCGTCACTGTCATCATTCTATTATGTATATCATGGGTGGGAAGATTTTGTAATTGAGGATTATTTCCTGTACTGCTTTTATCAAAAATTATCAAATTGTGAATCTGGTCTACTTCCTCAAAGAAAGCCATAGGGAACCGTAGATGCTTTTTCTATCAGCAGATATGACTATGCATTTCATAGATCTAATTGTGTTTTCCAAAAGACTGTTATCCTGAGGACTTCCATCCAATATCAAATTGTACTATATAGGCAGCTATAAATTCAAAAGCGAGCTATCATACTAGCTGGGGAGTGGACCGTGGTGTAGGTCTTATTAGCTCGAGTGATTAAGATAGATCAGTCTCGGTGTGATTTAATCATTTATCGTATACATGAACATCATAATTAACAGAGTATGCGGTACCCTGGGCACATGAGATATCACAGAATCAAATGAATACAATGGTTATTTGTCATATTATTAGAAGCAATTCCAAAGGGGACAAAAATTACAATCTTGGGTGGTGTTGAAAAACAGGTCCTCATGACAAGGATGATGGATGGAATTCTAGAAATCAAGGGAAGATAGTGAGGGAAGTAAAACGTGACTTTGCGCCACGTGATGGCCTAGTTTACCCGGCCCAAGGCGGAGGCGTTCTCTGTCCTTCCTCCTCTCCTTCCTCTCCTCCCTCTCCTCCCTACAGAACGCTTCCCCATGGTTACGCGCAGTGGCCGACTGCAGAGGACTGGTGTTGATTTAAAAGTGTTCGATTGATTTAAGAAGCGAAAACAAAACAGAGCCAGAGTGTCAACTCCCTTCCCTCCCGTCTTTTTCCCATTGTACTCTCTGTCATCAACACAATCATACATTAAACACACATCATGGATAAGTTAAAGGAAGTATGTACCCATTCTTGTGTATACCAAAGAGTTTCACTTGAAAAACCACATTTTGTCATGCCATCATGAAATGTTTCTCATCGAGTGCAGTGCGTATCTTAAACGAACGACATTGACACGTTTCATTTTTCATGCTTGGTTTGTCCTTTCCAATACATAAGCATGAATGAATTACTAACATTGGTTTTTAATACATGATTCATCGTTTGGTGTGTCGTTCAATTAATTTCAAAACAGAAGCTAAACAAGTTAAAGTTGGAAGCCGAAGAATGGCAAGAAAAGGCTGACACCCATCAATCCAAGATTAAGGAATTGGAACAAGAAGCTTTGGAGAAGGACAACCAAATTCAAGCTTTGACCAGAAAGAACCAAGTTTTGGAAGAACAATTGGAGAAGGTTGAGGCTGAGTTAGAAGAAAACAAGAAGATTGCTGGTGACTCTCATCAATTGAAGGCCTCCAACGAAAACTTCACCAAGAAGAACTCCTTGTTGGAAGAAGAACTTGAAACCTCAGATAAGAACTTGAAGGAGACTACTGCTAAGTTGAGGGAAACTGATGTTAGAGCTGAGAACTTGGAGAAGAAGGTTGCCTCTCTGGAAGCTGAAAAGAACGAAGCTGAAACTAAATACGAAGAGCTCGAAGCTAAGTACAAGAGTGTTCAAGCTGAGTTGGATGAAATTTCTCAACAATTGGAGGCTTTATAGATGAGCAGCCTTTGTTTGATAAATGGTTTGAAAATTTTGTTGCAACCAAGGCTGCAACTAGTATTCAGGTAGTGGTGATCAGTTATTTAGTTTATTACTTTTGCTGGGTGAGAAGACAATTCTCTCGTGTTTAAGGTATAGAATCCTCTGTCATTGCTGTACTGATTTTTTATTATTTGTTTCCACTCTTTTCTCTTTGAATATTAGCATTTTTCCCGTTCGGCATCACTTATTGCCCCCAATCGATGTGATTCCATTTATACCTCTGTTTAATAATTTTATGTTGCAACCTTGTGATGAAATGTATCTATTTGACGTAAGTACTGGGTTTTTATTCCATAAACATCGATTATCTCTACTATAGCTGCAAGATTCTACGGTAAACATGTAAACAGAATGTGCAGATAGTGTACCTACTATATCTTGTGGTATGTATATGTGCATTCCCTTGAGCCAAACTGTCAGAGGGCTGCATAACCATTGAACCATTGGTATATGTACTGGAAATTTATCTTTTTGGTAGGTACGTTGAAATTGAAACGCCCTCGATCACTGAGAAGTTAGAACACGGCAGTGAAACAATAAACATGTGAAATTGGAGTGCAGACTTCAGGCCGAATCAGACCAGAGATCAATCCAAATTGTTCTTTCTTGAATCTGAATAACTTCGTATCTTGGTGTCGACCCCTTTCACACCAACTCAACTATAACCACAACTACAACTACAACTACAACTACAACTACAACTACTACCTTGAACTTTGAAGATAAGACCAAACACACAACTACTCACAGATGGTTGACCGTTTCACACTTCCCGATCCTGATGAAGAAGACTATGATTCTGAATACGCCAACCATCCTCCACCAACTGACTCTGAAGCAGAAGTCGAATTCGAAGCCTTGCCGTCCTACTCTTCAACTTTGATTAATGGGCCTACAGCAAGTGTCCATGAACAATGTGTGCCACATCCAATACCGCAGCCTCTACCTAGATCATCAATTTCCACTGGAGTGAGCCGATCAATGTCTTCTCCTGTACTACCAACTTCCGGTTCAAATAATTCTCATTCTTTCAGAAAAAATGCTGCTAGAACAAATATTAGCAGGAACTCAACTATTTTAAACAACAATCAGTTCTTCCAATCACGTTCTCAAAGTACTTCTACCAATGCTCATGGTGGTTCCGAATCTCGATCAGCGAACGCTACATTGAATAACTCTCCACTGGATAGATCACACACAACTCATTCATCACATTCCAGAAATCGGTCGGTTCCAATAGACATGTCAAGAACAGACTCAAGATCAACATTACCCGACGAAGAGCTAAGTATTGAGGATCAAATCATCATGTTTGGATCCAAATCAACAGCTACAAATGACCTTCGAACACAACGAAACCATTTGAAAGAACTAGGTTTGAAAAGATTAACATCAAGAGAGCATACACTTGTTTCATTTTCAAGAGATGTGTCATTACTTATCTTGTGCAATGATCTTCGAGTTCTTTGGACAAAATGGTATACAATGTTAAGGGATTCATCCACTGATCATTACATGATGAATAACCTCACCAGTGTTAAACCAACTGAGTTTTTCCTGGCAGGGATATGGTGTCTGGTGACAACTTTTTTGAGTTATTCTGTGTTGGATGGTTTAATGGCTCGTTGGATCGTCATGTACAGTGTACAAGCTGTCATTGTTCGTGTTTTGAGTATGAGTTTATTTATCGTGTCACTGGTTGAATTGATCAATTATATGTTCAACACCAAAGACAACCAATATTGTTTACCTGCTTGGATCATTATCAGTTGTATTATGACGTTGACTTACATTATTCAAAACTTTGTGGTGAGTAATTTAACATTGGAGCAACATTTATTGAACAAAAATGGACGTGAATTGTCTCTTGTGCCAAGCGATGAAACTGGTGGTACAATCAGTCATACTATGAACGGAGATTTGAATGGTGATTTATGCGGTGGAGTTAGAGCAATCGATTTGACTCTTGGTGAACCTATTGAATTCACTCCACCAAGGGGTTCCATTACTTCACTGAATGCTAATGGGGATAAAAACTCCAAGAAAAAAGGAAAGCAGACAATAAGAAGAACAGTTGACTTGTACAACATCACTGTCTTTGCTGTGGTTCCCATCGGTGTTGCTAGTTTCTTTACTATGGTTGGACTAATCAGGCTTCTTGTCATTGTGAGGTTGGAGATTGACTTAGAACTTAATAAGCTTTTACCACCTCCTCTTCCAGCTTGAGATTATTTACGCATCTTTTTCGATTTTGACATTTGTGAACTTCTGTTTGAGTTATTTGCTACGTTTTCATGACTTTTTTCATTGTTACTTGGTTTTCTCTTTTTTTGTTTTCTTCTACTTCTCTAGGTCATTGCTTTTTCTTTGCATTAAATCATTCAATAATCTATCTTAAACGATGGCCGCAGTAAATGGCTCTATGTTAACGTTCGTTAGGATTACGTAACAGCTGTCAAGTACATCACGTAATCACACTCTTACCCGGACTCGCTCCTCAGGACTTTGGAGATTTTCCAAATTGAACTGAACCAGAGTTAATGATATGTGTATGAGTAACAGGTTATCATAAAACGAACAAAAACCTTCAAACATCACATATATCTATCAAAAATGGTTGTTCACATCTTGGGTAAACCAATTAGAGGAAAATACAGAATCAACGTATGTTTCAAATTCATCTTGAAGAGACTCAAATATGTGGAAATATTTTACTAACAAATTTCATCAAATCAAATCATCCATGATTGATTATCACCCTATCTTTATCATTACAGTATGGTTTAGCACATACATTTTTTGGTTTGGGTTTAAAACAAGCTACCAAAATATGTTCCAAACTTGGTTTTTATCCTGAGATGAGAATGCATCAATTGACAGAACAACAAAATATGGCCATCACAAAAGAACTCTCAGAGATGACGATAGGAGCCAAATTGTTACAACAAATTAGAGGTAATATTCAATTAAAGAAAAAGACTGGTTCCTATGCTGGTTTGAGACATGCTATGGGATTGCCTGTTAGAGGTCAAAACACAAGAAACAATGCTAGTACTGCTAGAAAGTTGAACAGATTGGACAGAAAGGGAAATGTGTAAAGATGATCACAAGTTTTTTCAACATCACGTTTTGTCTTTCCAACATTGATGTCTTTCATATTGTATCGTATCCAGATACTCATTATAATTTAGCATCAATGTGTCACCAAAAATTCTCTCTCTATCTCATGCTGCATTATATACTTTTTTTTTTCTTACTTGGCTTGTACATAATTCAAAATCTCCTTACGGTTTATCCAACTTTTGTTCATGTATTTCAAACTGTAAAGTATTGTATTTGTTGTTGTTTTTTGCAGTGATTGTAATTTGTTACATGTTGGTTGGTATCGTGTACGTGGTGAGTGGCGATACCCCGGCCGCCCAGTCTCCAGAGACTCGAGAGAATATAAGTTTGGGACCAATAACTCCATAGAATTCAGGCACCACTGACCAGTCGATCCAACACTTTTGAAGCTCCAACAAAACCGTTTTGAAAAAGCCGTTAAGACCATCAAGACAACATATCCGAAGAGGTTACTTGGACCAAATCCATACACATCATTCCCACTTGATATTCCAAAGACCATATCACCATTTCTCGGGGTAACTCTTTGAACCAGATCAACCCAACTTTTTTTTTCTCCTCAGTCCGATCGACAATTTGTGTTCGTGTTTCGTTGCTCAAATTTCAGCCATCAATTATCAATCACCTCCTCCAGCTTATAAGATGGGATACACTCTACCAGTTATAGTGTTAACAACACTCATTATTCTTTGTTGGTTTGTCCTTCCAAATACATCAGCACCTCAAAAAAGCATGGGACCTTTACAAAGTTTCTTCAAATCATTCAAGTTTTACACTAAGGGTGTGTTCGCCTTTGCGATCCTCATGGTTGGTGCTGCTTATGGTATCACCAGTTCTATTGTGTTAGCCCTTGTTGGAAAGAGAAACTTATCACAATACAGCACAGCAAGATTTTTCTATTATCTATTTGGAACCATCTTCGGCATAACTATCAAGATTGATAGACCAGAACTCTTGGAACAACTTCCAGCCGTGATTATTTCCAACCATCAATCAGAGTTAGATGTTTTCATGTTGGGTAAGTTATTCCCACCAAGATGTGTTGTCACAGGAAAAAAACAATTGAAAATGGTTCCTTTATTGGGTCAATTCATGTGGTTATCAGGTGCTTTCTTTTTGGATAGATCCAACAGACAAAAGTCCATTGACACCTTGAACAATGCTCTGACCAAATTGAAGAAAACCAAAGGTGGTTTGTTCATCTTCCCAGAAGGTACTAGATCTTATTCCGCAACACCAACCTTACTTCCTATCAAAAAAGGTGCTTTCCATTTGGCTGTTCAAGGACAAATTCCAATCATCCCATGTGTTGTGTCAAACACTTCTCCATTGTACTCTTTGAAGTTGAAGAACTTTAACAGAGGTACAATTCATATCAAGGTGTTGGATCCAATTTCAACTGTTGGAATGACAAAAGAGGATGTTCCAAAACTCACAGCCGAAGTTGAAAAGAAGATGCAAGCAGCTATTCAAGAGTTGGGTTATAGTGAGGTTTCTGGTGAACCAAAAAAGCAAATTAGTCTTTCAAGCACTGAAACTTCAGCCAACGTGGAAGAACAAAATAATGAAACCACTTCTCTCTTGTCAGGTGAAGCTGTTAAGAAATAAGAAATGTTTATCTTGTTTTTTGTTATATATCGATCCATTTTTTATACTTTTTTTTTTGACTTACAACGCATATCTATACTGTATTTTACCTTATCTATACACACAATGTCTTAATGCCTGCTTTATTACGATTTAAGTTTTTTCTTTTGATATAGTAAAGGTTGTCATAAATAAAGAGAAATAAGAGTTCGAAGTGACTAGCCAAACAAGACCTTTAGCTGCGCCAGTGGCGTAGTCACTGTGCCACGGATTTTCACTTTTCTCGAAATCAAAATTCATGTTCAGATGCAAACAGTTATTGTCCTTACTCCGATACCTGTAAATCATATCTGTCTAACACCAAAACATATACACACCAGAACACCTCCACACAGAAACAACAATCAAAATGTTTTTTTGGACGAGCAAAAAAGACGAAAAGAATGCACAAACCCCAGAAGTTAATCAAGAGAAACCAGATGAGGCCTTATCTGAATTGACAAATGTGTTAAACGATGCCTTCACGTCCAAGTCAGCGTACTCCACAAAGGAGATGGAGAAAATGAAGAACAGTGATGGAACTTATACTTCATTGAGAGATATAGCAAGTGCCAGGGCCGAAAAGTTAGGGCTCGAGTTGTTTCCCGTATGTTCAAGTACCAACACGCCATTTGATTAAGTTGTGAAATTCCACTTTGTTTACTCAAAGCAAAAACAAAGCAGCATATACTAACAACAACTAATATTGGGTTTTTTGTTATCTATAGAGTGAAATGTCATGTCTCACAGCAATGGATGAAGTGATGGAGTGCATGTCTCTAGGTGGTCAAGTTAGACATTATTATAGATATGGTGATTTTTCAATGTGTGACGAACAATCTGAGAAAGTGAATTTTTGTTTCAGTAACTCATTGAATGCTGGTGAAGTGAAGTCTAGAAATATACAGGAATTTTACAAAAAACAACTTGTGGAGAAATTGAAAAGAGGTAGCAGTGAAGACATCTGGGAGTCCAGAAAATAGACATAATTTCATGTGGTTCTGTGGTTCAACTTGATCAATTTGACACATCTCATTTCAAATGGCACTCTATTATTATCCGACGAAATGCACATATTATCACTTAATACATGATTGTGGAACATATAAAAGTGCGTTATGTGCATGAAATTTATGAAATATGAAGAAAAGTGTCAGCCCTTTCAAGAGTCAGGTGAAGTGTTATGACAGCTTCTGCTATTTATTCTTTGGATCCTATTGAAGGGGGTGGTGTATATAGCGGTAATTAAACGTGTACATATAATTTACCTGTTGTTAGATGTTTGATACGATTGTAATATTAGACGTTTTGTGCGACTAGTACTTCAAAGAGTTCATGGAAATATGAACCAAACGGAACCAATCTCTAAATGCATTTTCGGAGGGGCTGGCCGCTAAATCTAAGAACTTGCCAAAGCTGTCTACATGAGACTAGTGTCACAAGTCGTCTCCAACTAGTATGGTACTGACAGTAAACAGGTGGCTTTCAGGAGGTGTAGATAGCCAATCAAAACGGACTCTTTGTTGGAACAACCAAATTTGAACAAATGGGTTGTCTGCGGCTCTCATTTCCATAAATTAGGGCGATGCGGCCATTGCTTATGAGTTGTTTTTCAACCTGAAACAGTATTTTGGCAAGCCCCTCGAATTGGCCTTCAGTTCAACACTTTTCCAAAGAATGTGCTTCCCCACCGATTCATGATGGACCTTGATATCCATATATCTCCAATGTCAAAATTATATATCAAATAGGTGAGCCAGTGAAGGGTGATAATTTAAATCTCATTTCATGGCCAGGAGACACATCAAACATAGTCTACAGTGTGGTTCAATAGAGTTCATTGACACAGTTTTGAAACATAGTTTGAAACAAGTTGAACAAACTTGGAGATGGATTGGCTGCATGTGTTCGAATGAGTAGTTCGCTCAGATCTCAAAAAGTCGCATACCTGTGCATTCATAAAACAACCAGGCAGCCGGTAGACAGTTTCCCTCACTGATTTCTAAATTCCTGCATCTGTCTTCACACTG
Source organism: Ambrosiozyma monospora (assembly GCA_001599995.1). Taxonomy (NCBI): domain Eukaryota; kingdom Fungi; phylum Ascomycota; class Pichiomycetes; order Pichiales; family Pichiaceae; genus Ambrosiozyma; species Ambrosiozyma monospora. The sequence continues at coordinate 385,203 of BCIP01000013.1, forward strand.
ACAGTTTGCAGTACAAAGTCGAGTCAATCATTTCCTATTTGGAACAAATTGCAATTGTTTATCATTTGATTAAATCAATTAATTGCTTCAACAAAACCTCGAGAGATTAATTCAGCTGAGCTTTTTTTCTTCTCTTGAATATAAGCAACTACTGGTTTTTTGAGCAAGCAAGTGATAAACCAACCTATCTACTAGCCAACAAGGAAGGCGTATACACACAAGCATAACACAAACCAAGATGCAAACACCAGCAACAATCAAGAGGAACAAGACCATTCCTGATATCTTTCCTGGGAATAGCAGCAGCAACAGGGGCAAAAGAATCGTCAAAGCTTTAAGTGTCTTTGAATTCAACACCCCAACAAAAAAAGGTATCCGATCTTCCCCATCTTTTAACAAATTCACAAGCAAACATACTGAAAACAACAAGAGTCAATATCTTGGAGAAAACTCTTCAATCTCATCCAAGAGTTCGACGTTTTCATCTCCAGTGGATGACACAAGTTATGACACCTTCTCCAACGTTTCGCCTCCAAAGAGACCAGCTGCCTTACATATTGAAAAGAAAGGAAGTATATCATTTGATGAGAAATGCTGTGTTTGTGAAGAATCTTTATCCAATCTTATGCTAGGTGAAGAATTGGTTAGTTTAAGCTGTGGACATTTTGCTCACTTTAACTGTTCGGTGCACACCTCAAGTTTGGATTTCAGTGATGAAAAAACTGTCAATGTGTATTGCAATCAATGTGAAAACTCTATTTCCTGTCAAGATAGCTACTTGAATGATAAGCTGGTCAGATCGTTGATGTTGAGAGGTGATGACTTTCTCAATATTCACCCGGAAGAATTTGTGAGTACTAGTACACCAGATGTTGAAACACCGGTTAAAAGTACTCTTGGAACTTTGTCTTCAAGTTCCTTTTCTAATTTGTTGGACCCTCCCTGTGCTCCTCCACCAATCACTCCAATAGCTCAAATAGGTTCAAGTAACAGAGAATATTTTAGAGCAGACAACTTCAGTAGAATCTTGAATAATAGAGCACAACTTTCTAGTCCGACGGTTCCCTTGAGAACTAGACCAATTTTGAAACAATCACCAATTATAACAACCTTGCCGCAAACGCCAACATCAGCCAACTCCAATAACTCTTTCAGCAATGGATCATTCGATTTCGATTTGGATATGAACACACAGATACAAATATTACCGGAATATTCAACATTGTCGTTGCCTACTGATGAAGAGTTGCCAGAATATGCGGATGTGAATTGTGTGGTAAATATCAAGAAAGTTGACTATGAGCCTTCGCCTAATCAGTTGAATAGGGAGGACCAGATAAAGGTTGGTATTGCAAAGACAAAAATCACCAATGAGATTTTGAAAAACTTTGATGAAAAGATCGTTGATAAGAAAAACTTGAATGTCGCAAACTTGGGTGCTCTTGTTTTATTTGAAATCTTTGATACTATCACGTTGAACCAAAAATTATATCTGAAGTGTCAGTGTTTTCTTTTTGAAGATGCTTTGCTCGTTTTAAGCAGTGAAGGTGACCAAATAATAGTGTTGCAGGAGATGACGAGTAAGCAAATTTCTTCCATCACAGAAGACGAACACACCAATTCCATCATAATCAATGTGATTAGTTTGAAGCTCCCTGAGATTAGTCTAAGAATTTTCAACAACATAATACAAAAAAAATGGTTGAAGGTGTTAAGCAGATTAGTTGCATTGAAGGTAAAGCAAGCGGCACTTGAAGCAAATGTTAACAATGGATTACTCTCACCAACCACAGAGCACACAAAACCCAAACCAAAGAGAGGTAAACAGAATATTTCCAGTACCATTCCTCTCATTCAACTATCTGCCAATGCATGGGGTCTTGTTGCTAGTAATGAGTCTATCATACCTGCTGAAGTGTTAAAATATAATAAGTTAGTTTCCAAAGGACTAGACTTGCCTTTCATGTTTTTGAAGCGACAGATGCCATCACCGGGAAGCATTCCTGTTACCATGATCGTATGTATTCCTTGCAAAATGGATGAAGAGCTTGACATGGAGTTGGATGAGTACACTCAAAGTATGAAAGATGCAATCAACAAAGTGATTGATGGTTTAGATGAAGATGACAAGCTTGGATTGGTTTTCTTGGGTGTCCCTGAAGGTTCGGATATGGGTCATTATTATGGTTGTGCTAGCCCATCTTGGGAAGGATGGCAAGGTGTCATTGATGGTTTGCAGTTTCATTCAGATCCTAGCATTGAAAATGCCAATTCAAGATGGGTCCATGATCTGAAGTATCTTGATATGTTGTGTGAATTGGGTTTCGGTAATGATGTGGGAAAGCAGAAGCAAATATTGCATGAGATTGTGATGATTCATAACGAGTTGGTGCATGAAGATCGTATCCCGGTTTCCAAAAGAAAAAGAAGGGATTTGTTTGAAACTCAAGCACAAAGAAAGGAGAGAGCAGAAAAGGAAAACCAAGTTGAAATTTCAACCCAAATTGATGAAATGTGTAAGAAACATGATGCTTATTTCACATCCATTTTGTTTGCTGATGAGTTTAAGTATGAACCATTTGAGATCATAAACCATCACAAAAAATTGTTCAGTGAAAATAACTGCACCAATGTTGATTCTGATGATACTAAAAAGTTCACTGTATGCAAATCTCAAGTTATAGCCATCGATTTTGAAGAGTTGGGTGGTAAACTGGCTGGTCTGGTTAATAGATGTCACAACACATCAATCAAGCATATCAAAGCCAAAATTCAAATGGCTAGAGGTGTGCATTTGATACAAACTGAAAATCAAGGACAACTTAGCGACTGTGCTCAATCAATGGCTGGCACGCATTCATCAGATACCATCGCAATAGATCTAACCAATGTTCAAGGTGGGTTTAATAAATCAATGTTATTCAAGCTTCGAATCGATCTCAATAATTTTCCATTGAATTCTATCAAAAGAGGCTGCAAAACTGTTTTGTTGAATTCCACTTCAGAGATTGTCACAAACACAGAGACTAGAAAGTTGAATTCCGATGTTGAAGTAAGACTCTGTTCCAGTGACTCTATCAACGGTGCTCGTGGGGGTAATTCAAGTCCAACAACAGCTACAGCACCATTGAACCTTTGTGTGGCTATGGATATGAAACCAGGTCTTTCTTCATCATTATCTAATACTTCTTTTGAAATCACTGATAAGATCAACATATCACTTGTTCCAAAAATTTCAAATGATAGAGACCCAAACTGTGTGAAACGTCAAATAGAACTTGATGTTATGCAAACTCTTGACAACTATGTTTTGCAACAACGTGACTATAACTATGGTGTGAAAGAAAGTATCAGCAGGGAACTGTCAATTTTGAGTAAGAGGATCTGGAAAGAGGTTGAGTCTTGTACATCATCGACTAATCATTCTAGTTCCAATGATGCTATTGAAAAATGGTCAGAGAAGTTGAGTGACGAAGTGGAAATGATCGGTGAAGGTTATGGGTTGAGATATTATCAGGTAAGTAATGTTAAAAGTGTTGAAAAGTTTTTTGAGTTGTTGGTTTAATGTTTTTGTTTAATTCTTGTTTCAATTATGTTTGTCTTTTTTTCTATTTCCTGTTCGTTTCTATGGTTCTATTAATAATTTTGGTGATAGTTGATCTTTCGTTTCATGGATTAACATCATTTCCACTCACATTTTTCAATTTCTATGTTCATTTCAATTCTACGTCTCCTTAATATTTCGCCAATTTGCGTCTTCGAAGAAAATAAACACATATATAAACATGTTGATTTTGATTTAATAAATGACGACAAAAGGTGACAGCTCACACATGGATAAAAAATAAGGGGTCAACTGGGAATTGAACCCAGGGCCTCCTGCACCCAAAGCAGGAATCATACCACTAGACCATTGACCCAATCACGCAGCTAAAAATGTAAAGTTTATAGAAGTGGATCGTTCACTAGATACAAAGCCGCTTTAGAATTGTGTGTATCCTTTGTCTACCTCAAATTTTAGTTAACCCCTTTTTTGCTGAGGGATTCACTGCTGTTCTTATTCTTTTATGGATTTTGTTTGCCTTATATTCCTTTTCCTTGTTGCTCAATCATTTTTATAACTACTGATTTTGTAAATTTTATTCTTTCTTTTTCAGTTGTGTTATTAATGGTGCTCAGAATTATGTCATGTGTTTTCACAACCATAACAGTATATTGTTATAAGAGGGTGGGATCGTCCCGTAGGTCTGAGAATCAGGGCAACGAGTCGCATTCCTCGTGACTCTGTTAAAAAAATCCATTGCTGAAAGGAGAGAACCGTTCGCAGAAAGACGTTAGGGAATTGGTGAAGGTGAGGCCGGATTTCCTTCGCTTGCTGCAAAACTCTTGGTAACTTGCAATATGAGAAGGAAACCGACAGAGCCAAAAATGAAAGCAACAGATGCCTGTTGCCAGAATTGAACTAGCGACCTTTGCATTACAAGTGCAACGCTCTACCACTAAGCTAAACAGGCTTCTTGTATTATATGTATAACCGAATGAAAAAAAAAGAATGATTGATTGATTGATTGATTGATATGGTAATATCATAGATTAACTTGAATCATTAAACTCATATAGCTACATCATCATACTTGTCCCACTGGTGAAAGCTTAATTTGGTTGATTTTAAATTTATTGGGTGGTATTGTATCATGTTTGGAGGATGAAAGGCATCGATTTTGTTTTTGAACAATGCCAGTTGCTTATCTGTTACAAGTGATGATTGCGTTCAAAAAAGAGATAGACAGCTCCATTTAATAATTAATGGTGTTTGAACTGTGATGGTCTTAACCACCAGTTTAGTTTTTTATACTTTATTGTATAACTACTGAATGAATTAAAAATCAATTGTCACAATCATAAAAAGAACAACAATTGTATCAACATTTATTGTCTCGGAAGCAATCAAGGACTTGGATAGATTAGAGTAATTGTAAATAATTTTTAATCAGTCCCAATGGATGATTTTTGACTTTGCTGCTTTAGTTTTTGGAATAACTTTGAACTTTTCTTTTTATAATTTGCTTTTAACTTTTTATTGGAAAAATTTGTGTTTTTTGCGAAAGTTTAATTATATAATTTTTTCAAAGTCTCTCTCCGGAACGGAATTTTTTGATTACTATATTCTATAGTTCAGGAACGCCTTTGTATGTCGTTTTTTGCATAATGTTTATAGTGACCTAATATACTATACGTCGTATTATGGAGAAAAAAACGTTCTTTTGAGCAGGTTTAATGCAACACTTTTGATTCCCATTCGCCACAGTATTCAATTTGCTTTGCTTGCTATGGATGATATATTCCAGAATATATCTTTTTTGGTTAATTCAAAAAATTCTAGCCAACATCATAAAATCGATGTTGATGAAATTCAATTAGTTCATCCACAAGAAAAACTGAACATGTCCCTTTCCCCATGGAAATATTGTTTTTCGTTTTTTTTTTTTTCAAACTGTTGTAATAATCATAAAAAAAATCAAATTAAATTGAATTTATAGCTGAAAGCCTAATTGAATTCGATAGACTCTCCTGTTTTATACTTTCTCAATATGAATTAATGAACTTTATTAGGTGAAAAAAAAAGTTGCAGGCTCTAAAAATTGATCCTACATCTTCTAATTATAGGTCTGAAATTAAAACAACGTATATGATGAAGTGATTTAAAAAATTCTTTAAGCTCAAAAAAAATAGAAAAATAAAGTATAAAACTTTTTTTTTACCAAAAAAAGTAAGAGCTTATATTAATTTAATTTTTATAAACAACTAACAGAAACTTAAAAAAAAGTTGAATGAAAAATAATTAAAGGTAAAATGATAAAATGTAAAGGAACAAAATAAAATATTATGATATAGACAATAAAATGGTGAGGGTAAAATAAAAATGTGGTAATATTGAGTAGATGATGAAATTGTGAATTGCTAGCTTAGCATAAAGTCACTGTGAGAGATGTGGAGGTGGGTGTGTAATCGTTTAAATCCAAGCTGAGTAGAATTGAAGATGAAAAAGAAAATTAGTAAAGATAATGCAAATAAAATCTACAAAAACAACTGTCTACAACACCAACACATACATGTATCTTATGCAGAAGTAGTGATGAAACTCTCGACCACCTCATAGAACAATGCTGGATTACCAAGAAAATCTGGTATTTTCTCCAACAGCAACAACAGAACCACAACCGACATTCTTTCCCACAACCTACAACAGAAACACTGGACTGCCCCATCCTTCCAATCCCACATCTCATACAACTAAACAACTATATTCAATTAGTCATCAAGTTAAGAAATCAGTACAGGTTTTCAACGGAGCAAAAACAGGAAATCAACACAAACAACCTCTGCTCAATATTAAACACCATCATAATACAACAACAACTACCACTGAGACTCATATAACTTCTAAGTTCACATTGTAGGTTGTGGGAAAGAATGTCGGTTGTGGTTCTGTTGTTGCTGTTGGACAAAATACCAGATTTTCTTGGTAATCCAGCATTGTTCTATGAGGTGGTCGAAAGTTTCATCACTACTTCTGCATAAGATACATGTATGTGTTGGTGTTGTAGACAGTTGTTTTTGTAGATTTTATAGTAAATAGAGATGCAAGTATTTCAATGATCCTGGGAATTTATGTTGGTGTTTAGCCACTATGCTCCAGCAGTGTAGCCATTCATCGTYTGTTTTTGTTGTGGTGGAGGGTATAATCAATAGTTCATCTGTTTTGAATTGATTGTATTGTTTGGATATACTGTGGAATGAAGCTGTTGTAATTTGTGTGTTGGTGTAGGCCATAATGATGAGAGAGAGTTGTTCAATGGAAATGACTTCTATTCTTTGTTGTGGATTTTCCCAGTTGAGTGCAAGTGTAAACTCTTTGTACTTCACTTTGGTGTTATGGTTGGATGAGTTCCGTTTCGTAAGTTCAAACCATGATTCAAGATAATATCCTAATTGCCGGTATGAATTTTTAAGTTTGCATATGATTTGCTTTTGTAGGTGTTGTGTTGTTACTGTTATGGTGGAGTTGTGGTTGCTGTAGTCATGGTGGAGAAGGAAATCAAGCCAGTGCATTGACCGTTTTAGTCTGCCAGATACTGGATGCCTTGCGAATCTGTTGTTGTATGCTTTAATTGCGGAGTCTTTTCTGTTAATAACCTCTAGAAGTGCTATTTGGATGGCATATCTGATGTTTATGTTAGATGGGAATTGTGGTGCTATAATAGCGTGAAAGATGTAGAATGCTTTCCTTCCTGCCATCTGTTGTTGTAGAMGGATCTGATGGARACCTYCMAGGTGAAGTGGTGTTTCGAGTMTCTGTTGGGTTACATTGAAGAAGCTCTTTTTCTGTATTTCTCGGCCAGCTGCTGTTGTTGTATGTGGGAATATTTTCTTTTTTATGTTTTTGATGTGTTTGTT
>BCIP01000013.1:397750-460984 GCA_001599995.1 Ambrosiozyma monospora
GTAGATTATAGCTGCTTTGGAATGATGTGATAGTGTGGAATGGCATTGATGGTGTTGTTTGAGATGTGTGTTGAGAGATATGACATCTGATTCAGAGGCTAGGCGGCATTCTTGGAGAAAAAAGAAAGTCTGTTGAAGAAAGGAGAAAGAAGTAAATAAAGAGTTAAGTTTTGAAAARGGGTTAGTAGTTAAACCTTGGATATTAAATGATACATACYTTATTCCAGATCTCATGATAATACAGTGATCTTCTTTTGGCTTCCCGATGTGTCAAGCTGTTGTTTTGCCTGCTCAACTGATGTGATTYTTTTTCGGTAAGTAGCACCAGTGATAGAGTTAGAAGCTTCATCTTCGTCAGTGTCCATTTGTTCTTTCATCTGTTGTCTCCAGGCATTATAAGCTAGACCTAGTTGAGAGGTTGGGTTGGCAATTAGACCATTTTCTTGTAAATGTAATTCGAAACCTTTGAGTTCATTTTTGTTTTGTTCTCTTCCAGCTTTGAGGTAAGTGTTTGCGGAGACTTTGTTGTGAAGTAGTTGAGCGTCCTCTTGGAATTCTTTTTGTAATTTTTCATCCATTTCARCTTGGGTGAAAATCTTTGGATTTTTACAGTTCAAGTGGTGGTGACCTCTTTGGTGGCAATTGGAGCATTCATTGGCTAATTGACATGTAGTGGTGGGGTGCTCTGTTGATCTGCAGAAGCGACAGAAAGACATTCTGGTGATTGTGGAGATGTTGATGTCTTGGAAATCAACTAGTTCTTCCGGTTCAGTGAGCATTTTTCTGTAGTGTGGAAGCATAAATGGTTTTCTGTTTGGAATTCTTGTAGATTTGTTCCTTTTGACTTGCATAAGCACCTGTATATTGAAGAATTTTGTATCCGATCCAAATTTTGTCAWTGCTGGTAGTGTTGGTTGTTTGATTGCGATTTGGRTGAAATGTTCTTCGGAAAAGARCARCTTTATGATACGTTTTGATGAAAAGTAGGCCTTGTTTGGGATTAATAAGGAGAAAGTGGCAATGTCAGTTGCATCAGTTAGGTTGATTTCTTCGACAGTGAATGAAAGGTTTTCACCGTAAGAGAATGTGTTGCTTGTGATTTCAGTAATTAACTCTTGGTGTTGCAGTTTGTATTCATCAGCATTAACATCTAAATCTTTTGCGGTGGGGGTGACTAAGTAAAATTGGCCTTTCGAGTATTTGTCCCCAAGTGGGATGAAGGACAGTTTGGAGTTGTTGGAGTCCGCTTGTCTGTCGGTGTTCCAGTCACCCAGGGATTGAGTGATTTGGTCACGAGATGGTGGGTTGTTTGAGTCGGAGAAGTTGATCTTGATTTTGGTTCTGCCCACAAATGAGCCATCGTTACGACGAACATTGTATTGATTTTTCAGTTCTGGGTGTAATCCAATTTGTCTGATGATTTGGTAATCTTTGATAGTCCCTTCTGTAGAGATGTAGTGATAGGTGAGCTTCAAGTCATCTGCCATAGATCTCTTGGAGTGCTTATCTGTCATCCTTTTGTTCGTGTCAATAGTGACACGTTCATTTTGAGAAGCGGGGTATGATGGTGATGCTGAGGGAGTTGGGGATGCTGTTTTGGCTGCAGTTGGACCTGCTGATGAGGTTGGAGAGGTGGATTCATGGATGTTATCAGAAGAGATATCCATAGATTTTAGAGTTGATGGAGGTGGAGTTGGAGTTGAGTTGTTGTCAACAGGTGGAGGGGCACTTGTTGACGTAGAGTTTTGGTCAACCCTAGAGTTTTGGTTGTGAAAATGTGCAGTTTTCTCAGAAGTTTCTTGCTGATTTCCAGGTACTGGTACCTTGCTATCAGCAGAATGACTTTCAGTTGTTGATGTCATTATTAATTTTTACATTATTATTATTTTTTTTTGAGATTTATTATGAGGAAGTGAAAATAGTATAATTCTGCCTAGCCTGTGAAATTAGAAGTTATATGAGTCTCAATGGTAGTTGTTGTTGGATTATGAGGTTTTTTTTTTCTTTTTAATATTGAGTGTATAGGTTTTTTTTATATAAAGTATTTGAACTTTCATGTTATAAATTTTAATAAAAATAAAGTAGATAAAAGACAAGGTGAGAGATATATTTTCTTGAAAGATCCTTTATTTTTAGGGAGTTATATCAAGATTTGAAAACCGTCCAAAAATCAAGACTATTGTCTGAATTTTCTTATATGAGCATGTAATTTATTACCCATCTTAATAATTGTTGATGGAGCATTTGCCAATGAAGTCATACTCATACCTGAGATGTTAGGGCCTGCAAAAGGTTTTTTTTGACCTAAATTAGTTCAATCTGTATTAAAACTTAGCGGGTATTTACAAAGTCTCACTATACACAAAAATCCTTATAAATTAAACCAGTTCAGCTTTCAAAAGTCAAATCCATGAAGGGGTTTCCATTCGTTTGGAAGAATTTAAAAAGGAGATACAACTCTTTGACCGATGTTAATGCATATACATGCTTGCCTATACTTGTGCACGAAAACCGTAAACGTTATGTGCTTGAAATTTGATAATTCATTGTAAAGGTACGTCATACATAGGTATAACTGTAAAGATCCTTCGATATCTGAGAATCATCCTCTTTTACCAAATTATTAAAAACATTAAAAACTTAATTTTTGAGTAAATTTACATTATTTATAGGCATTTTTTTTGAAATTGAACTAATTTTAATTTTTGGTTTTATATATATGCATATACAGTTCATTCAAAAAAAGCTATTATATAAGAAAATATTCATGCACATATAGCTTAGATTAAGAGTTAAAATATCGAGCTAAAATTTGAATTGGATTGTTTTTCTCTATTTTTTTATTTTACTTTATATAATAAATTTCAGGAATTTGAATTCAAAATCATCTATATTTCAAAAAATTGCTGAAAAGTACCATTTGCCTGCTTTTGCATAATACATATATATAATATAGTTTTTCAAAAAATCTTGCTTAACAGGAATCCGAATAAGCTATATATGTTTTTAGGCTGATTCAATTTGGATAGACTAACTATATCAATTTATTAATTTACCAGCTAGTTTCAGCTTTTTCTATATCATTTAACCTACAACAATTTTTCATTCTTTTGGACCACTTTCAAATTTTCTTATATATAAACCTATAAAAAAAAGTTTTACTGTACGTTTCTGCAGTTCTATCCCTTTTTTTAAATTCAACATGGCGATTCTCGATGATTGAAGAACTTCAGCTTAGATCGGCATTTAGTTAATTATTATCGAAAAAAAATTGGACCCAGTTTTTTATAGTTTTCTCAATTTACTTTATTGACCTTACATAGAAGATCTAGCTTATATGCTTATTGTAAACTATAAAATCAATGAATTTCAAACGCGAAGTCTTTATTTTTCCTAGTAAAGTTAATTGATTATACTTTTAATGTAACAGGCCATGGCCCACACAAAGCTAGTTTGGATGTTTTCCAATTAGACACTTTATATGATATCAAATTGCTAAAAACTACGAATTAATTGAGATTACAATTTACAGCTGCATGCAAGCTCTTGGAGTCTTGGCCGAATTTGTCTCGCAGGGGCCTCGGCCCTCGAATCTCGATTGCTTGCTTCTTGATTCTTGGACTCACAACAATTTGAACGAATCGTATGTACCTACATTCTTGCTCTAGCACGTACTTCACACAAAACCTCAAAAACAGTTTACATTCACAGCAACCATCATCCATATGAAAAGTATCCAAATGATTGACCTTTGAAACAACGGGTATAGTACCAGGACCAGACTCTCAGCCGGCGAGTTGAAAGATATTTGACAAGTCACAGACTCACAGTGTGAAGACTGGATACGCAGATCTGTTACAATATATACATTAAATTCATTTCAAAGTTGTTTTCAATCTATGAACATGTACACGACTGGTGTTTTTGAAGATAGAGTGATGCAATTGGACTTTGCGAGTTAGATACGGTACGGTTTTGTTGGCTTGATGGATTTCTTCTTGATGTTGAACAAACTGCAGCTTTTAGTTTCAGTTATGACACACAGATTTTGAACTTACAGACAGGTTCAACAAGTTGAAAATTGAAGAGATTGTTTGGGTTCATCAACGACCTTTGAAATTTGAAACTTGAAAATGTTTGATTGAGTTGAGTTGGGTTGGGTTGGGTTGGGTTGCATTTAGTATCCAGAAATTGAACCTACTAGATCATAAGCCAACCAGTTAGGTTATTATGAGCTTTGATTGATTTCCAGATTTTTAGCTTGTTTCCACTAGACCATGCATGTTAATTGTATGTTTTCTGGAAGTTCAGAACTGGGTTCATTGATCCCACCATCACATGCTTGAACCAACAAACTAACCAACAAATAAGCAAACAACCCAAATGTCTATTGGAACTCTATACTCCACAATATTTGGATTGCAAGCTAGAAATTACACAGATGACAATTGCAGGTTCACAATGACGACATCGAACAAAATTCATTAGTTACCGTGTATGTGTACAGAGACTCCATCCCAAATGCATACAATCCATTTTTATCATCATCAAGCAATATACACAAACTTTCTTACTGCATCTCCTATTTCAATCACATACTCACTTTATCCACTCAATTTAGTATTTCTTAAGGTGGATGTCACACGAGTGATATGGTTGGGATATGATAGAATTTAGGTGGCATGAAGATCTCATAGATTACAATTACAATCATACAAAATCTCTCACATTTTTGAAATTTGAAACTAGACCATCAATCGTCAACTTTCATCTTTGTTCCTTTGTTCCTTTGCTAACTTCTGGACTTTTATCCTCATTATTAATGGTAAGAAGTCATAACTTTGAAAGTGCGCTGTTCTACTATAAATTGTAAATTAGTTTTGCTGATAGATAGTAGTGGAATTGCATAAGTGCAAATTCATGCTGTGATTTGTTCTGCATTGATTTCCATTGAAATTATAGTTGATCAAATCATCAATCCCACCCAAAGCTTGCATGTGGCAACTTGTTGCTTAAAATATTATTAACTCTTACCATGTTTTTAATTTAAGTTTTTTTATAAAGTATAACGGAACATAATTATATTTTAAATCGGAAAAAATGCAAACAATAAAAAAAAAAGGAACGGGAAAGAAGTTCGAAACGTGAACATCGAAGAGGGCCAACTCAAAAACAAAGTTCATAAAAAAAGAGCTATTCATGAAACTTTCATTCTTGAGAACAACCATGCTAAAGAAAATTAAAAAAAACGAAACATAACGAGAAAGCAAAAACAAAACAACAAACGAAAAAAAAAATTAGAAAAAAAGCAACCACAAGCTAGCTAAACAAAGCTTACAACAACATAGCAGCAACACCAGCAGCGACAGCACCAACAGCAGCGTAAACTGAACCAGGAGCAGCATCAGAAGAAGCAGAGACACTAGACACAGTGGAATGGGTTCTGTTGTTATAGTATGAAGAGTATAATGTGGATGCGGATCTGTATTTGCATGATTTCACGTCAGAGTTACATGAGGTGATGGTGACGATGTCTGTGGCGACTTCAGTGTCGGTTTCAGTGACTGAGACGGCAAAAGCGGTGGTTGAAATAAGGGCTAAGGTGGAGAACTTCATTTTTTTGGAGTGGGTTTGGGAGTGTGTATTTGTTTGGGGGTTGTGTGAATTGAGAGATTGGAAGGGCAGGAGTTGGGATTTGAGAGTGGGATTGTGTTTGTTTTGATGATGGAAGAGAGATGAGTTTGGGTTGGGGGTTGGTGGTTTAAATGACGGTGGATTTGGTTGTATTTATATCCAAGCATGCACTGATGCATGCGTCCAAACTTTAGTCTTTGAACATCACTTGAAAACAGACACTTTTTGAAACCAGCAATGAATGCATTGAACTAACAATTGCAAGGCGAAGTCACTAAGTCTAATCACAAACGGTGTAATCAGACCATGGAATCAAAAATCGAATATAACCGTAACGGGCAAGCAGGAACCATCGAAATGGGATGGTCGGGCAATGCTAGGTTTACAGTGGAAATGTATCTGGTGGATGGTTTGAGAAATGGTCCATTATGGGTATGATTCAATCACCAGCACTGAAAATTTCAAGAAGTATAGATCATATCATATTTTTGGGTGGAACGAATAGAACAAAGAGGAATAGATCATGTTTTTTGGGAAAAAAATTATTCGATGGCAAAATTGGGATTGCAATCTGCAATTTATAATGGGTTCAATTGTTTGAAGAAATGGGACTAACTTGTCTTGTATTGAGTTGATTGCTAGCCACGTCAAACGGACGTTACGAAACCGTTCTAAAATTCAACTTACTGTAGCTCGTAACAGCCTGTTTTGAAAGATTGGATAGGTGCGGCCAAGAAGTGTTGAAGCGGTGCGAAGTTAGTTTGAACGATCGCGATGGCTGGTTTTTGACAATGCTCCCATAATCTTGCAAGTTCATGATGATGGTTTGTTCCTTTCCCCTGAATGGTGAATTTCGTGAGTGAATTAACAAACATATCTCTCGGATAATCTTAGAATAAGGGGCAGTCTACTCTTCTGGCAATATCATGTCAGAAGAGTAGCAAGAATATTAGCAATGGTTCGAAGCAGTTGAACGGAGATCGATCGAATTAGTTATTGGTTTATGGTGGAGACGAGAGAGACCACTAGCCAAAGAGGTACCGCTACACAAGCTTCATTAAATTGACGATGGACCCTTCTTTTAGAAGTCATCATACAGGGAACTTAGAATCATTTACTATCTTTACCATTTGTAGTAAGGTAGTTTTAATCATAAAAATCTAAGCTTGTGTGTATATTGCCAAAATAAACATGCGTTATAATCGCAGCAGTGTCAGTTTGTAACTTGTAACAACCTGTTTGTTGCTTATTGATCTATTGACCTTGTTGGATCAATCAATTAATAAATTGTTTGAAACCAGCTCTCTTTAATTATAAATTCTGTCATGTCATAGCAGTGTTAATGGTATGCAGACTGGAATGTGCATGTTTGTATTGTTGGTTTGCGATGTATGGTGTAGGATGCAGAAACAATTTACCAATTAACGTGCCATACTTATCCATCTGACCATATGGTTCATGGCCAACGATACATCATGATTATAACTTGCCTTTGGTTTGACAATTGTACCGTGGTCCGCAAATTAATCAAGGCAGCTATATATCCATTTTAAAGAGTCAACTTCCAAGACCAAGACCAAGACCAGCCATACAAAATGAGTCTAACCCAATTTGAAAAAGAGAATCATGTTTTGCACAGCCATATGTTTACGTTTTAGATCAAATGTAGCCATTGGCGCAATCGACGCACTTTATGATTTTTTAGATCGTTTGCGTCGATTTGGGTCGATTTGGATCGATTTGGGTCGATTTGAAGATTGCCCGTGAAACAGTTTTGGCAGAAGCGTAAGAAAAAATAGTCCGTCGTACACAAACTTCGGAAGCGGGCACTGGGCCGGCCAGTGGGCAGCGAACAAATTATTTGCAGGAGACGATCAGGAGAAACAGTGAGAGAGAGAGAGAGAGAGAGAGAGAGAGAGAGAGACGCCTTGTAAAAGTTAATTGAGAGCGGCTGGTGAGTGCTTACGTCAGCAGTGAGTATGCCCGATTTGGTTTAATGTTAGAATTTGTTGACACCAAGAGAAAGAGAGAGAGAGAGAGAGAGAGAGTTGGCAGTTGGTTGTTGGCAGTTGGCACCGTACAGAGTGCAGTTTGCATGATGTGTGAGATCTCTTCAAATCACCTCTTACAGATGATCTGATGAACAGTAGTATCATATCATATCATATCATATCAACTATGACGATGGATCAACGTAACACCAGGCCCAAGCGACTGTAGTCCAACAACTAGGCTAGGCCGATTTGCAAAATGCTTGTAACAAATGTTGAATGTAGTAGTAATAGTGTCCCTTTCCCTTTCCCTTTCCCTTGTGGTGAGAATTTCCCCTTTTTTCTTTTCCCTCAGGCTTCGATCTCTCTCTCACACACACTCTCACACACTCTCTCTCACTCACTGTGTCTCCCTCTCTCACCTCACCTCACCTCTGCCCTATTCGTACTTTCAACAACACACCATTCCCTTTCTAAATTCTCTGCTCAAGTCAAGTCCCTGTACTTCCCCATTACCCTACACACATCTATACACAGGCCATTCATCTATCCATCTATTCATCTCCCGTCATTCACCACCTAGTACCTACAACAAAACCACATCACTCACATCCCACTTCAACTAGGTCTATGCTTTGTGTCTTTTCTGTGGTGTACCTTCTATAGTTATTCTTCAACTTATTCACCTGATCCCACAATACAACACTACACACTCGTTTACTACTTCATCTTCAAGAAACAGCTTTTTTATCTCATATTCCCACATCATACATCACATATCACATATAAATAAACCATGAATCTTCGGTTACTACTGTTTCAGTCGGCCTCTCTCTGGCTATCGATAACGACACCATCAGTACAAGCATCACAATCTCCATTTGATTTCCAACAGATACAGCAACCCTCTTTCCAACAACCTTTTTTCGCCCTTGGGAAATTCGATGCCATATCTGAATACGACAACATCAACACATACAACTTATCACATCCAACCACAAATTCCACTTCTGGTACATTATACGCACTAGCGACACAAAATGATACGATAGCCGTCCTAAAATCTGATCCTTTCAATGGTCAAAAACCAACTCAATTATATTCTCTTGATGATGACAATTTGTTGGCTATAGTGAACGGTCAACCCGTCGTCTATAATTTAAACCAACTCAACTCATCAGAATTAAGTGGTTGGTCAGGTAGTGTCGACGGTACTGTGCAAGCTGTGCATGTTGATTCTAATAATCAGTTGGTGTATTTCGGTGGTGATTTAACTAATGGCGATTATCATGGTGTCGTGGCGTACAATTATTCATCCAATGAAATCGTTGATACTCCTTTCAAAGGTTTCAATCAAGATTCTATTGTCAAGTCCATCTTACAATATCAACAAGATACCATTCTTTTCGGTGGTGAGTTTTACGCATTGGGTAACAGTTCACTTCAATCATACAACACCACACATTATAACATATCATCAAATTCATCATTCGTTGACCCTAACCAACTGGTTCCTATGAAGTACTCAATTTTTTCCTCTGTCAACTCCCAGGATTCAGACACTGCTAAAAATATCATTTGCCCTTCAAGTGGAAGTACTTGGGCCATCAATGACAACCAACTTGGTTCATGGACTGCGTCATTACCATTCACAGTGAACCCTTCTAAAATTAGACTTTACAATTCTAATAGTGATGACAACGGTGTTCATATTTTCAGAATCATCACTGTGCCTTCTAACTCCATCATGAATTTAACTTACATTGATCCTGAGTCACTTGACATGAAATTCTGTGATGCCTGGTGTCCACTTTCCCAAAACTCTCAATTGTCAGCTAATTTAACTGCCAATGGCTACGACTCATCATATGAGGCTCCAGGTTTAGGAAATCAAAGTGTCATTGGGTTCGGTACCAACTACCAAGAATTTGAATTTTACAATAACTTGTCCGTCGAGAGACTCACTTTACAAGTCATGTCATACTATGGTTCTCATGCCGAACTTACAGGTTTGGAATTATACCAATACGGTAATGCAATTTATGCCAACGCTTCATTGAACGAACCTAACTGTGACTCAGATGGTAATTCAGGTGTGGTTTCTAACTTGGGTGATTCATCCATTGATTGGTCGTCATATACCGATCAAGATGGAACTCATTTGACTACCAAGATTACAACAAGCGACATCAACACCCAAGAAGGTCTGAAATTCACCACTAATATCACCACTGATGGTAATTACTCTATTCAAGTGAATACTCCAGGTTGTACCTATGACAACACCTGTGCTCAACGTGGATCCGTTAATGCTTCTTTTTACGCAGGTAATGATACAATGTTGGGTTCCAAGGTCATTTATCAAACCAACAACGATATGAAGTACGATATCATTTTCTCTGGTGAACTCGATATGGAAAACAGTGACTCAAAACCTTATTTGACAATGACTTTGAATTCTGGTGCTGATGGTCAGGATCAGACTGTGTTTGTCGCTGATTCGATCTATGTGAATTTCCTAGATGTTGATATTTTCAATGGAACATCAACCAAGTCTAAGATCCCATTGAATGGTATTTTCGAATATTCGTTGACTAATTTCACCAATTCTGTGAAACATCCAGTGGGTAACTCCTCGATTAATTTGGTCGGTGTGGATTTATCCAAGAATGCCTCTGTGAATGGGTTATTCATTCAAGAGGATACGTTGTATATCGCTGGTGATTTCAATTCTTCCCATGGTGAAAATTTCATCGCTGTTGATTTGGCCGGTTATAACGATACAAGCAACGAGATCACCACGAGTGATATGGTTACCGTTGAAGGTTTGTCTGGTGTCATTGATACAGTTTACTCTGTTGGTAACAGTTCCATTTTGGTTGCCTCGGATGATAACAATGGAAGTTACTCTGCATTGGGTGGTTTCAATGGCCAGTTCTCAAGTTTGGGACCATTTGATTCTAATTTGGAAAGTTTCTCAAGTTTTGAGTTTAATGGAACCCAATATTGGGCTTTGAAGTTGAATGGCTCTGATGTTCCTCAAATTTATAATCCTGATGACAAATCTTATTTGGATAGCTCATCGACTTTGAACTTCAATTTGACTCATGCTGTTGGCTCAACTGATCAAGATGTGGTTTATGGATACGGTAATATTGTTAAGTTTGATAATTCCGCCTCGGATTTGTACGTTATCGATAACTCCACTTCTACTTCATCCAGTTCCAGTTCTGGTTCTTCTTCCAATTCTACTTCAAAGTTGGTGAATATCGCTTATGGAAACACTAAGAAGACAACTAAGATCCATAAAGCCGCCGCCGTGTCTGAATTAACCGGTGGTCAAAACGTGATGAATTCAGGATTGTTCTTGAACGACAGTACAGTTGTCATTGGTGGTACTTTTGGCGTTAATGATACAGACAACACTAACGTTGCTTTCATCAATAATGGTTCCATTGTTCCTGTGACATCGGATATCACTTTTGAGTCAGGTTCTTCAGTTAATGCATTGTTCAACGTTTCTGATGCCTTAGTTGTGGCATTCACCGGTTCGGCAAAACATGGAGATGATACATTACAGGATTTGTTCGTGTATCATATGAACAATGGTTCCGTTGAATCATTGCCTGAGAAATTCTCAAATGGTGAAATTGAGGCTTTGGAACATGATCCAGAGTTGAATGATTTGTTTATCGGTGGTAATTTCACAAGTGATACTTGTTCAGTGTTGTGTTTGTACAATTTCAATAACAAGTCAATGAGATCTTATGGACCTGCCAAGTTGACGGGTGATGTTAATTTCATTCAGTATTTTGCCAAATATCAGGTCTTGATAGCTGGTGATTTCAAAGTTGGTGATAATGATACAGATGTTTATTTTGGTGTTTACTCAACTTTGACTAGAGCTATCAATTCAACTGATGTGTTGACTGGTGTTCCTGGTGCCGTTAAGAAGTTCCAGTTTGTGAATAATAATTCATCTGCTCAAAATTCAAACGCTACTTCAACTTCATTGACTAGTGACATTGCAAGCACTGGAGACAGAACTTTGAACGATACAATTATTGCCATGGGTGATGATTTCATCGGTTATTTCAACGGAACGGGAACGTTTGTCAGATTGGACTCAGACATAGACTCAACAGACAAGAAATTCACCTCATTTTCACTAATTGACTCCTCATCCACCTCTTCCAGTTCATCATCGAACACCAAGAGAGACAACACAAACTCAGCAACATCCTTACTCACGAACCAAGTCATCTTACTAGCCGGTACATTTAACTTACCATCATACGGAACCGTGTCGTCGGCAACATACGACGGAACAAAATGGACACCACTGACAATCACATCACAAGATGGCTCCACATCGAATTCCGAAATCAATTCGTTCTTACCTATGTCCTCCTCATCCTCATACAACGCCTCTTTCTCAGGTGGTAATTCACCAAGACCTTTGTCTCCAGGTAATCCTACCCCAGGTTCAAATAATACCGAAGGACCACAGTATTTCACGAATGGTCAAGTTGTCGGATTGAGTTTGTTGATGGCTATTGCCACAACGTTGGTTTTGGCTGCTCTTTGTGCTGTTATTTGGTGGGTTACTGATAGACATGCGACGATTGGTCCGTTGGCTAGTCGTGTTGGTGAGGAGAAGATGATGAGTGTTGTTCCTCCTGAGAAGTTGATTAATCAAATGGATTTGGCTAAGCAGGTTGGATATTAGAGTTTAAATAACTTGAGTTTTTCCTGCTTTGGCTTTTTTGTTTCGTGATTGATACCTTCTTGTCTTTTGTCTTTTGTTCTGTTTTTGTTCTTGTTGTTTCCTGTTGCTTCTGTTCCCCGCTTACTTGTTTTCCCCCCTGTTTAATTTCCTTTGTTTTGACTTTGCTAGTGAATCTTGGTCCTGGACTGTTTACATCACATCCTCTTTTTTTCTTTGTTTTTCATTTTGTTTTTATTGTCTTTATTTCTTGCCCTAACCTAAGTCCATGATCTCTTCATTTCAATATTACAGTTTTTCTTTCTTTTGTTTCTGTTTTCATCTTGCCTTTTTCCCGCTTTTTATTTTTATTAATTTTTGTCTTTGCCTTTCTGTTTTTTTTGTCCCCCATTTCATTTTGTCATTTAATCCAAACTAGTTTGCACTCTCTGAGTTTTTTTAAACTTTCTAATATTACAATTGTATTCCTCCCTTTCTCCATCTTTTCTTCATATTCCCACCCTTATTTCTCTGCAATTCCTGTTTTATTATAATTTTCTAGTTTTAATTTATTTTATTTCTGTGTGTCTAGCTCCTTTCTTTTTCTCTTCTTTTTTTATAGTATATCCAGAGCTTGCAGTTACTGTTTATCATCATATATATTTCGATCTACCTACTTTTTACATTCCTTTTGTCTTTTGAAAACTTGATTTGCAATGTTCACTATTCCTATATTCTTATTTGATTTTTTTATTGTTGTTTTGATCTGTTTTTTGATGCATGCTTATGTGTGTGTCTATTTTGGGTTTTGTGGAATTCAAATTTCCTGCCCTTACTCCAATTTATAATTAATTTAGTTCTTGAAACTTAAGCTTTATTTCTCATGCAGCTATATATGTGAGCCAACTTATTACATTTGTGGAAAATGTTTAAAGCTGATTAATGCTAAGAATTAGTATATTAGTGGGTTTGAGTATTATACACAAAGCAATTAACAAGATCTAGCACAAGTGAGAACCTGTACAATAAAAAAGAAGCAAAAACAAAAACTCAAAGTGTATGTATCAAAACAACTCTAATTAAAACCATGCACGGGATTCATCATTTATCATTCACCGTACAACTCCAGTTTCATACGATGCAACATGCTATTCTCACGATACAACCAATTCAAACGATTATGCACATTAGCCCGACTTTCAGCATCAGCATCAGCATCACCATCATGCAGCTCACGCTCAATACAATTGATCAAAAGCTTCACCTGAGTAGGCCTCAACGTCAAATCCAACTCTTTACAAGCTAACAACAGCCAAAGAATGGATTTTCTTCTCTTGGCCATCCCGAAACAAGCAATATTCGGGCCATGCAATTTATCTGGGTTTTGCTGCTCGTAATACACCTCACGTTGGATCTTAGGCAATGGCTGCGTGTCTTTAATCGAAGGTGGTTGGTCATGGAAGTAGTAGATGTAAGCGACCCTTTCAATGAGCTTAGCGTTCGATGCGCTCTCTAGTAACTTTGAATCAATTAGTTTCTCAAACAATTTCATCGATTCAGCATAGAAGGATTCGGGTTTCAGTGCGTTGTGCGACAGTTTGGCAAATGCCGAGGACTGGCCTAGCAGAAGATACATCTCGGCGACAACCAGTGTAAGTCTCACTGTGTAGGTTTTCAAGTTGCAGCGGGATAAGTAGGAGTAGAATGCGGAGTCGACTAGTGGTGTTATAACGTCGGTTATGATTTTGTTCGTTATGCCTCCTGTGACTGTGGTCGTGCTGCTGCTGTTGTCCAGTGGGTTCAATTTGTTGCTGGCGCCAATCATTAGTGACACTATAAGGTATTCTTGAATTGAGGACAGATAACTGTACGCTTTATCGTTCAAGAAATCTTTCTTAAGTAACTCGTAGTTCGTATATGAGCTCTTGTAATCATGAAGCATGAAACACCAATCACCTAACCTTCTAATAATCATCTCATTGCAATCCCCATTATAAAACCCATCATTTGAGTTGAACGATGCAGCAGGTGTCATTGGGGTGCTGGCCGTAGTTGATGAACCACCACCAAATGAGAAAAATGATCTTTTCGGTGTGGCCAGTGAAGGCGATGAAGAACTCCATTTCTTACCTGCTCCAAACAGCCTTCCTGCGATACTTCTTCTTGGTGCAACCACTTCATCCGTCCATAGTTTGATCTTTCTCTCCATGTACGGTATCAACACACTTGTGATTAATTCCAGAAGTTGGTCATGGATTGAAGTGAACACTTTCTTGTCCATTTGAATTACTGTATTTGTATCCAATGATGAATCTGGTCTATGCGCCTGGGTGAAAACTGAGGGCAGTAACGTTACTTGCTCAGCGGCATCACCTTCTTTACCACTGCTGCTCACTTGCATGATGGCACTCTTGACTGATAACCTTAGTTTCAAATGTTCTTGGATTTTCAAGCCTTTCTGGATATGATATGGTGTGTCTTCATGCGAGACAATTAAAACAACAGGCAAGATACTATCGACGTCTATCCACTTGGGCAGTTTGGCTTGTTTCCATTCATTGACTTCTTTTTCAATTAGTCCGAGTTCATCTTCGCTAGATACCACAAATAGTTGGATCACTGGATGGTTGAAAGTTTCAAAAGGTGATAGGATTGGGGATGACACAATTTTGGTGAGTAATTTCAAATAGATTGTATTCTGTAAAATAGTGACATCTAATTCATCTAAATTGTCGGTCCCTGTTTGCTGTGAGCTGTAATTCATGTTTTGGAAACTCTTTAAGAACTCAGTTTGTTCGATTGCCTCATCGATACCATCAACAAAATCACTTATATTCTTATTAAACAGCGTATTGTTATATAGCTCTGGGAATTTCGGTCCATTGACACCACTAAACCCAATGCTTCCGTTCCCGCTTGCACTAGCACTAACATCATCACCACTGGCATCACCTCCATCAGCACTAAACTG
Source organism: Ambrosiozyma monospora (assembly GCA_001599995.1). Lineage (NCBI taxonomy): Eukaryota > Fungi > Ascomycota > Pichiomycetes > Pichiales > Pichiaceae > Ambrosiozyma > Ambrosiozyma monospora. The sequence continues at coordinate 413,052 of BCIP01000013.1, forward strand.
TGACAATGACTGAGATTGTTGACTATCCTGTTCTTTAAGCAAAACATGCATAGGTTTCGTGAACCTCACAGTGATCCTATAGGCCGATCCCACAGTCAATGGAGAACCAGGCTGATCAACATCAAAGAAGGAATTTTCAAAATAACCAAGCAAATTTAAAAAATTGGTGAATCCATATTTGGCTGCGATGTTATCTGCACTTGAAGTTGAAATCACTGATATCTTGGGTGAATGAGCTTGAACTATCAATTGCTTACTCAAAAATGATGGAGGGCCCCTTATGTCTGGGTTGATGAGCTCATACACTTGTTCTGAATGCTTGGATCGTATTCCTGGGAAAAATGAATCTAGTTGTAATGACATTTGATTTACTTTCTGTGCTCCTGTTGTCAATTTTTTTTCGTGAAATCACCTCTTGATGTTGTTTCCCAAAGGATAGTTGTTGTCTAGAGCAGTGACTATGGTCTGTCAACAGATTGAGACACCTGCGATAAAGCGTCTTGCTGCTGAGCTGCTGAGATCTGATCAACTTCAACTGTAAATACACCTTTGCTGGCTGTTTGGGTGCGGCTCAAGTATCGGTGCACGGGTGTAAGTCACTTTTCATTTGCCACAATCCCAGCCACAGACTGAGGTGGCTGGTGATAATTCACACGACCAGCACAGCCTTGTTAACATGCATGTTTTTCACTTCAACAAAACTCATGACAGCAGAGCAGGTGTTCATCGCTGATTTGAAACATTGGACGCTCAACGCTGGAGATCACCCCAAACAACATCACACAAACAATCACCCTTGCCACAACTTACTAGTGAATTCTCTCCAACTACACTGCATTCCTTTTAATACCCACAAATACATCATTTTCAATTCCCACAATGCCAAAACTCTTCAGCGCTAAAGTCAAGAACGTTTTGTCTTCCGACACTTTGATCTTAACCCCTTTGAACAACTCAAAGCAAGAAAGAGTGTTATCTTTGGCTTACTTACAAGCTCCAAGAGTGTCGTCCAATGAAAAATTTGCTTTCGAGGCTAGAGAATTGCTAAGAAAATTGCTTGTTGGTAAAACCATCAATTTCTGGGTTTTATACAAAAACAATAGTGATAGAGAGTTCGGTGATGTTTCTTCTCCTGTGTTTTCCTCTTTGATCGAATATGTCGTGTCTAAAGGTGCTGCTAAGTTAAGAGACAATGCCAATGCGTTTGATGATGAGGAATTGTTGAAGCTTAAAGACATTGAAACTAAGGCTAGACAAGATGAAGTTGGTGTTTGGAATCCAAAGGCTAATTCCATCGTGATCATCCAACAATTGACTGAAAGAGACATTGACAGATCAACTTCCACTCCAATTGACGCAATTGTTGAGAAGGTCATTTCTGGTGATAGATTGATCTTAAGATTTGTGCTCAGCAAAACTAGACAAGCTGTTGTTCCTGTTCTGATCGCTGGTGCCAGATCTCCAAGAACTGGAAGTGATGACCAACCTGCCGAACCATTTGCCAATGAAGCTAAGAGATTCGTTGAGACTAGACTTTTAGCCAGAGATGTCAAGGTTTCTATATTGGGTGAATCTTCCACTGGTGTTCTCGTTGGTAAAATCTTGCATCCTGCTGGTAATATTTCTGAAAAAATATTGGAATCCGGATTGGCTGAAATCGCTGACTGGCAATCCTCCATCATTGGTGCTGCTGGTATGTCTGTTCTTCGTAAATCTGAAAAGTCAGCTAGACAAGCAGGTTTGAACATTTGGAAGGGAGAAACTGCTGCTAAAGGCCAACAAAGTGTGTCCGCTGGTGGTTCCACTGTTGAAGTCGGTAAAACTTTGTCCGCTACTGTTTCTAGAGTCATTTCTGCTGACACTTTGCAATTAAGATTGAAGAACGACTCCGAGATCACTGTGCAATTATCTTCTTTGAGATGCCCAAGACAATCTGATGCTACTTTGTCCGCTTTTGTTCCAATCGCTAAAGAATTCGTGAGATCCAAGTTAATCGGTAAGCAAGTCAAGGTTACCGTTGACAGTATCAGACCAAAGACTGATATGTACGATGAAAGAATTATGGGTACTATTACTTCCAACGATGGTAAGAACTTCTCCGAACTCATTGTGTCCCATGGTTACGCATCTGTTATCAGACACAAGAAGGGTGATGACAGAACAGATTACTGGGATCTTTTGATTGAAACCGAGAACCAAGCTATCAAGGCCAAGAAGGGTATCCACGGTAAGGTTCCTGAACATGAAAGAGTCGTCGATGCTTCTGAGAACGCTGCTAGAGCTAAACCATACTTGTTCTCTTTTCAAAACAGAAACAAGATTTCAGGTATCGTCGATCACGTCATTGGTCCAAACAGATTCAAGATTTCCATTCCTAGAGAATCCTTGAAGTTGACTTTGGTGTTGGGTGGCTTGGCTAACTTCGGTAACAGAGATGATCCATTGTCTAAGATCGCTTTGGATTTCGTTAATAAGAGAGCTTACCAGAGAGACGTTCAATTTGACATTTACGGTACTGATAAGACTGGTGCTTTCATTGGTAACTTGTACTTGCCTGGTGCTCATACTCCATTGCAGACTACTTTGTTGGCTAATGGTTTCGCTGAAACCCATGAGAGATCAGTGGCTCAAACCAAGTTTGCCTCTCAATTGTTAGAAGCTGAAAGAGAAGCTCAAGCTAAGAAGCTTGGTGTCTGGAAGGATTACGACCCATCTCAAGTTGTCGTTGAAGACTTATCTAAACAAGTTCAAAACTTGAAGATCGAGAAGAAGTACTACGATGTTCAAGTCACCGAAGTGTCACAAGAAGGTTTGGTGTCATTCCAATTCATAAATCCTGATCAAAAGAAACTTCACGGTTTCATGCAAAAATTCCACTCTGCCTCATCTACTTTCAAGCCATTGACTAGAGCTCCTAAGGTTGGTGAGTTCGTCGCTGCTAGATTTTCAGATAACGGTAAGTTTTACAGAGCTAAGGTGATTGCCATTGACAGACCAAGCAACAAGTTCAAGATCCAACAGATAGATTACGGTACCGTTGAACTGACCTCACTATTTGACTTGAAAACATTACCTTCTGAATTCTCCGTCACTGCATACAAGCCACAAGCACACACCGTTCAACTTTCGTTGATCGCTTTGCCTACCCCTACAAACTACCACCAAGATGCTATCTATCTTCTTGAGGATTTGGTGTTGGATAAGCAAATGGTTGCCTGTGAAACTTTCAAGAACCCTGCTCCTGGTGTTGAAATGGATGTTGAATTCTATGATCCTAAGACCATCCCAACCGATCCAACTTTGACCGTCAATAAAGAGTTGGTTAAGAGCGGGTGTGCCATTGTGAAGAAGAAGAGTTTGGCTGCTTTTGAGTCCTTGTTGAGGAATGAACAAAAGAGTTTGTTGGAGTTGGAAAACAAGGCTAAGAAGTCTCACATTGGTTGTTGGGAATTCGGTGATATCGAAGGTGATGAAGATATCGCTTAAATTTCTACTCATTATAACACTTCATCTTGAGTTTAAAAATGCATCTTTATTTTGTTGATTTTGTTTGTTTGCTTGCTTTTTTGTTGGTAAACTAAACCCTTTTCGAACATTACTATCTTTTTCTCATCAAAAAATTTAACTATAAACAGCATATTGTGTAACATCATATATTAAAAAATGTTTTTATTCATATCTATTTCACACTGAGTTTGGAGGATTTTAACGACTCACTACTTCCCACGTGATCAGAAAGCACCCCTTCTCTCTGCGTTTCAAATTTTTGAGTGTAAATAAATTCAAAGAGCCGACTCAGATGAATGTCCCTACCTTGAATTCCTTTTTAGGCAGAATTTGACGACTATATTGATGCCGGTAATGGTAGTTAGCTAAGCTAGTGATCTACTTAAAAAATCAGTACCATGTGTAATTAAGCTTGTACTTGCTTGTTGTTGGAAATACTGGTTATATGGAGGAGATGAAAATAGGGAGTTCTCATTCTTCAAACGTCACAAAGAAACATTTCAAAATGGGGTAATAAGTATGCTAAACAGTGGTATGCGGACTGGTGATAGCCAATTTGGGATTTTTCGTTGTGCCAAATTGATGAGCTTCCGACCTTCCGTGACGCGAACAGCCTATACGTTGAACAGCTTTGATGAAATCATCACAAAGAATCACCACTTCGAACACAGAAGGACTCAGGAGGTTGGACATTAACCAGTTGCGATTCTCTGATTGTTTCATTTGCTCCATAATGTCATTCAACTGCCAGCCTAAATATGAAACCAGGATATTCAACCATTACCATCATTCATCCCATCACCAGTGACCATATTAGTTGTCAATTTTCCCGTGTTCCAATTTTCAAGCTTTCCACATACAGACTATACATACATTATAAAACTTTTGAGGAATCATGAACATTCAAATTCGAATATCATGCCAATCTTTTGTTGAAGTATACATATGAAGGATTAGGCAAGTTGAAATGGGTATTCCACTCGATCTGAGTTCTGACTGCTAAATGATTCAAAGTGAGATGAGCCGGTTCCCGATGTTATGTGGTTAAATCAAAAAATATGTCGATCAAATAGGCAGTGTTTGACGGTTCCTCCAGACCTCTCTAGTTAGCTTTTGGCCCATGCTCAATTCCAAGTTCATGCAATTTCTCAGTTTCTATGAGTTCTACCGGTCATTGATGCTATATGCCATCTCCAAATCGCCCAGGTCCCAGGCGTACCTCATTGATTCAGCATGGTTCGTCTCTTGATCATCATGATCATCATGACTACTGTTGTCGTTACACTCATGATGATGGTCAGGTTCCATGTGGTGCTCCAGGATCTTGACTTTCTATTTAACTTGGTGTCTTTCCTGACTTTTTTACTTTCTTCGACTGGTGTGTCATGATTTGGATATCATACATCATCATCAAACACAACCAATTTCCAACTACCAATTTACATTCTCTCTTTTACACAGTTTAGCTAGTATCATTCATTTTGCTGCTCCTCTGTTAACTATTCCAACTTATTTTCAATCCTCCAATCACTCAAATCTCCACACTCTTTTAATTGCCAAAGTTCATTGATTTACATATCACAAAAATGTTAGCCAAGTCTATTTTCACAACAGCCTTATTATCATTATCTGCCGTTGCTTCAGCAGGTGAGGTCGCTTTATACTGGGGTCAAGCCGGTGGTGGAAGTCAAGAGAGTTTAGGCACCTACTGTTCAAAAGGTGATGCTGACATCTTCATCCTTTCTTTCATGAATACATTTTCCGGTTCCTCAATGGGACTCAACTTTGCTAATGCTTGCAACACTGCCTCAGGTAAGTGTGAGCAGATCGGTAATGATATCAAGGCTTGTCAAAAATTAGGCAAGAAGGTTTTCCTGTCATTGGGTGGTGCCGCCGGAACATATGGTTTTTCTTCCGATGCAGAAGCTGAAGGTTTTGCCGGCACTTTGTGGAACACGTTTGGTGCTGGTACTGGTAAATCCGTTTCAGAAAGACCATTTGGTGATGCCATTGTTGACGGTTTCGATTTCGATATTGAGAATCAACGTGAAACCGGTTATGCTGCTTTGGCCACTAAGTTAAGAGAATACTACGGCGCAGGCGCCTCCACTAAATACTTCATTTCCGCTGCTCCTCAATGTGTGTGGCCTGATAAGTCAGTGGGCGACTTGTTAGCTAAAGCTTATGTTGATTATGCGTTTGTCCAATTCTACAACAACCCTTGTGCTGTCAGTGCTACTTTCAACTGGGACACTTGGGCTAACTACGCTAAAAATGCTCCAAACAAGAACATCAAGATTTTCTTAGGTTTGCCAGGTTCTACAGCAGCTGCTACTACAGGTTTTGTTGATCTCGATACTATCACGAATGCTGTCAACGGTCCTATTGCCGCTAATAACGCCAACTTTGGTGGTATCATGTTATGGGATGCCTCTTCTGCTTACACAGCAAACCCTGCCTTTGTTTCTAAATTGGCTCAACTCGTGCACTCTGCCGGTTCCTCTCCAGCTACTGGTTCCTCTCCAGCTACTGGTCAACAGAGTGAAGTTCATAACGGCCAAAGCACTGAAGCTACCATTTACTCCGCTGCTCCTTCTCCCACAGACATTGGAACACCTTACAACCCTGAATCTCCTGTTCCAATCTCTCCCTTTGCCACTTCTACTTCCTCTTATCCTTCTGAACCTGTTTATTCTGGTGCTCAACATTACACCACTCCAGTTACAGAATATTTTTTGCCCGAACCAGCTGTTGTTCCATTCACTCAATCAATTCCAGCTGATCCTACCACATTGCTCACTGTCTACACCTCAACTGCTGATGACTTGTCTACAGGAGAAGCAACACCATGGGCCACAAATAGCATCAACACTGATTGATTTCGATCTTGCATCACCTCGTGTAAATTACACCAATTACAGATTGCTTTCTTTAACGTCATTACCATCCGCAATTTTCTATATGCTCCTCGATCCTGCATATTTCGTTATGTGATACCGGCTATCCCGACCAACTTTTTCTTAATAAATTCGTTTTTCTAATCCTTCCTATACTACGTTGCATATATTTTTGTCATTAAAATCACATATGGTTTACTTCTTTCAGTTAAAATTTTTTCGCAAAAATTTGATGTATATATACGTCACATTAGATCTTGCCAACTTGTCATGCATTTTCAATTTTACAATTTAAAAATTCCGGCCCCTAATTAGCTAGGCCATTAAAAATTCATACGTACTACTCTATATTATAATATTGTTTTGAATATAATGCTTATAATTGGTTTACTTTCCGATATTACTATACATGTATACATAGTATATACTGCAGAAACTCAAATATGAAGATTTCAATTGAAATAAAAGGAGGAATATTCAAGAGAACAGAAAACAAGGATGACTAAAAAATCTATATACTAAGTTAGGATATGTACAAGAGCAAACATCAAGAACATCCAAAATGAGTTAAAAGAAGATGTAATCAGCATCAAACAAATAAAACATTCTTTTGGAGAACAAAAAGCATGAAACAAAGAAAAAAAAGACAAAAATGATAATAAAGACAACAAAACGAAACGTAATAAAAATTTTAAAAAATAATGGGTCAAAAGGTCATATCAAAAACGTGAGCATCTATTTCTTACCCTTCTTCTTACCACCTTTCTTCTTGGAGCTCTTGGAAGGCGTACTTCCTCCTTCAATGAATTTCATGATATCATCGACACTCTTATCGCTGAAAGTTGGATCTTGAATGATAATATTGTTCTTTTTGCTCTTTGCTGGAGCAGCAGCTTGAGCAGCTTGTTGAATTTTTTGTTGAGCAGCAACAAACTTCTTGGCTTCCTTTGAAATCTTATCCGTTTCATCTCTCTTGGTTTGCAAGAAGTATTGCTTGATGTTGTTAGAGTACAAGCTGGCAGTGAAAGTCAATCTGTCCTTGGAACCCAAGTTGTTCTTGAAGGTAGAAAGAGCCTTGTCGAATTCAGCTTCGGAATTCTTGAAGTTCTTTGAAGCATACAAGATTTGGGCAACTTGGAATCTGAAATAAGCAGTGATTTGAGAATCTTCACCATATGCCTTTGAACTCAAGTCAATCAATTTGTTCAAAACGGCTGAACAAGGACCAATCAAATCCAACTTTTGCAACACAATGGAAATAGAACCAAGGGCATTAATGACACTTGGGTGAAATTCATCAGAAGCCAATGACCATCTGTTCACAACTCTTCTGTAAAGCTTCAACATGTTGCCGTAAGAGCCATTAGCCAACTCAGCTTGAGCTAATCTGGTCAAAACCAACAAAGTTTCATGGGAGTCAGCACCAGTGGTTCTTTCCAAGATAACAGCGGCTTTTCTGAACAATGTAACAGCTTGAGTGGCGAAACCGGAATCCAAGTAAACTTGAGCCAACTTCTCGTAGAAGAAAGCTGTCTCTGGGTGAATAACACCATAGACGCTCTCGTAAACAGAGGCAGCTTCTTGCAACAAAGTGAAGGTGTCAGCTTCTTCAGGCTTCAATGTCTTAGCACCTTCCCAAATTTCTTCAGCCAAAGTGGTACCGAAAATGGAGTTCTTGACAACTGGGACCAAAGCCAAGATATCTTCAGGAACAAAAGTGGTGGTTTGCACAGTTTGAACAGAATCAGAGTTAGTGTTGTTATTATGGTTCTTCTTACCCTTCTTCTTGGACCTCTTTTGTTGAGCAGCAGATTCTGCAGCTTGCAAGGCTTCAGTTTGAGCAGCAATTTGTTCATCCAATTCCTTGAAAGTGAAAGCGTACTTTCTTTCCTTCCATTGAATACCAACCTTTCTGGCAATCTCCTTCATCAATGGCAAAGTCTTGATGTTATCGGTCCAGTCTTCTTGCAATTGGAATCTGAATCTAATGTAAACTTCATGGGCAATAGCCTTCAAGATACCTGCAGCAGTAGCGTCCAGGATGGACAAGTCAAGGTGACCGTAAGCTTCCTTCAAAAATGGATCCAATTGGTGTTCAGTTGGGAACTTGTTGGCATGAGAGCCCAACAAGGCATTGTGAACATGAGAGATAACATATGGAGCAACTTCAAGAGGCAAGTGGGAAATATGGTATCTGATGAAGTGCTTGGTGGCTCTAGCGATCATTTCTTGAACGGCAACATCGTAAAGACATTCCAAGTTTTGAACAACTGGAACAAGACTCAAGTTGGTGGACTTGTGCAATTCATTCATCTCTTCCTCTAACTTCTTATCTTCTTCAGTATAGTCTGGAAGTGGTTCACCCTTTTCAGCAGCTTCTCTGGTAGCCTTAACTCTAGCAATAGCTTCTTCTCTTTGCTTGGCTCTCATTTCATCGTATTTAACATTTTCCTTAGAAATTTCAGACTTTTTGGCTTCCAATTCAGCAAGGTACTCAGCCTTGACATCCAAAACTTGAGAAGCAAGAGCACCCAAATAACGCATGTTAATACCTTGAGAATGCAACATAGAGGCCAAGTGTCTACCATCTAGAGGTCTGAAGATTTCGTGGTCCTTCAATTCACTGACAAATTCAGGGATCAAAACACCAGTGACAAGCTTGGAAACTTCTCTAGCCTTCTTTTGGTCAGCTTCCAATTCCTTAGCCAATTCTGGAGTTGGGGCAGGCGGCAAGGAGAAACAATCTGGGTTCAATGTAATTTCTGAATCATCAATGGTGATAGTTGGTCGTTCTTCTTCATCAATCTTTTCACCCTTAGCTTTCTTCTCAGCCTTTTCCTTCTCTAACTTATCAGTTTCAGCCTTCAACAAAACAGTAGCTTGTCTTCTGTACCATTCTTCAACGGCCTCATTTCTGATGGATGCTTCCTTGTGTGGGTAAGAGTCTTCCTTGGATAGGTCAAAGTTCTTTTCGATAAATTCAATATCCAAAGGAGTGGTTCTGTACAATTCAATAATGTAATCTCTTTCATCAGTACCCTTCATACCCTTGGTGTCCATAGAAGTAACAACCTTGACAACATTAGAACCGTCTTCATTCCAAACATTGTGTTCCTTAATGTGGAAAGCTTGACCGATCTTTCTGAACTTCTTAACAAAATCTGGGTCAGCAGACAAGTATGATCCATTGGCGTCATCAGATTTACCGTAAACAACAGTGGTTTGCAACTTGGATGGTGCGGCTTCTGATTCAGCACCTTCTTCAGCCAATTCTTCTTCATCGGCTGGAGTCTCAGAGAACAAACCTGGAACAGGAGTTTGAGCAACAATTCTCTTACCTGCAAAATCAACAACGGTGGTCAACAGATGCGAAACACCCTTGGCATCAATTCTGTTCAAAAAGTTGATAGCATTGATATCCTTAGAAGCACAAACTCTGGAAGCTTCATCACCACCAGCATCTTCAAAAATATTTGAGGCATCAATGGCAATGGAGTAGAAAATGTTGTTTCTCAAGTAGATGTGTTGTCTAGGTTCTTCGTTAGGGTTCATTGGAGTCAATTCACCTCTGGCGATGGCCATAGCACCTTGAATAGCACTCACTGTGAAGTCATAACTTGTCTTTGTCAAGATCTTTTCTCTCATCATTCTTTCTGGCAAGTTGCTCTTTGGCAATGATCTTAAACTTTGGAAATCATCGTTGTAGTTCTTGTGCAAGTCAGCACCTTCCAAACCACCCTTCAAGAGAAGTTCTTGAGATCTAGCCAAGTCTGGGATTGGTGTACTCTCTTGCTTAATCAACCATGGGTCAGCCAAGAATGTGGCAGCTGGTAATGAGTAAGTCTCAGAAAGGTATTGTGTGAGAAGTTCACCGTTCTTTTCGGTTTGTTCAGTGAATTTAGGAGACAAAGATTTCAACAAAGTTAACAAAGAGTGTGATCTAGACAATTTGGTGGACTTACCGTTAGCTGTAGCAACAGTCTTCATAGAGCCATCGAATCTAGTGATGGATGAGTTATTCACAAAGAAACCAGAAACATGGGCTGTAATGTGGAAAGTTTCACCTTCCAAAGTTTGAGATTGCAAGTAAAACAAATCACCTCTCAACTTTCTTTGAATGGTTGGTGGAGACCAGGATGAAATATGCAATGATCTCAAAGCTGGAGCTGGATTTAATGGTGGATTGGCAGCGAACTCAGAGACATCTGGAGTTTGTTCCAATATTTGATCAACAATATCAAGCACTTCCTGCTTTTCTTCGTCGGATAATTTGATTTCCTTTGGCTTTTCAGATTCTTCATCCTTCTTCTCATCAACAGGTTCTTCGGATTTAGCCTTCTCTTCGGATTCCTCGGATTCCTTTTCTGTATCAGGTTCCTTGACTGCAGACAAATTCAAATCAGCAAAGTTAGAAGCACCGGCATTGACACCAGAGAAGTCAAAGTATGTACCTTGAACAGAGGCACCTTCCAAACCAGCGATTTTTCTAACAATAGACAAATGCTCTCTAGCGGAAGCAGCAGTGTAAGCAGCCTCTTTCAAAGTAAGGTTCAAAGTTTCTGTTCCTTCTTCAACCAGGTCAGAGATAACGACTTCATTCGACAATTTGGTGTTTTTGAAGTAAATATCGTAGGAGGTGTGATGTAAAATGGCTGGGATACTGTGCAATGTTCCTCTCAAATCGGCAACAGACTCAGCAAGGGAAGCTGGAAACTCGACAGGAGCTTCATCAGGAATGGATATTTTCAACTGAACAATTTCTAGTTTGATTTTGAATAAAACGAAGTGTTTAGGTCAATTTGTTAGTATATGCATTTTTTAAACTACTTCAATTTTCATCTGAACTTTCCAGGGGAGGGGGGGTGAACAGTTTGAAGTTTGGGGTGAACCTGGAAAATGGTGAAATGAGACATACGTTCAGCAGGTTGTTCCTGTGGCACTGTTTCTTCAGACATGAGTGATACTGTTGACGGGAACGGTTGTTATGCTGTGTTTTGCACTTGATTGTGTAGTTGATCCCTGTTTGCAGTGGTTGTCTTGCCCCAACATCTTGACCTGATTCCCTGCCAATTCCCCCAGAGTGGAAAAGAGTGAGTCGACGACAAAAATGAAAAATTGAGTCGCGGACGACCTGCCAGTCATGAAAGGGATTAAGTAAGTGAATTAGTATGGCTGCGACTTCGGACAACGTGAGAACTGTGACAACTGTGACAACTGTGACAACTGCGCTATTATCTGCTATTAGCTGTCCAGTGTCACCTGAGGGAATGTGGGAATTCGCCATCAATGTCAACTCTTTTTCCAACTCACAATTTACTACATCATCATCATCAACAACAACAACAACAACATACTCGACAGTGCTTGTTCACAATCTTTCAATAAACAACTACTAGTTGTTACTCAAAATTGCTGGCTGCTTGTTTGGTGGTTGGACTTGTCTGATTGCATGCAGGCGAGTTCTTTGTATTGAGTACAAGATTCAATGGATGAGTGATAAGCCAATTGAGCTAGCAAAGTGTTAGCGTCTCCAGCTGGGGTGTCATTTGAAGATGTTGAGTTTTGCTTGCTTTGTTATTAAAGGTATTAACAACTTGAGTTTTAATGTTAATGGGTGTTAGTTGGAAATCAGAGAAATGGAAATTCTCGCAAGCTTTGACTGTATCTTCAATTGACTTAAGTTCTTCGGGGGTGAGGTCAGATATGTGAGAGTAGGTGCCGGACATTTTTGTGGATTTGTGTTGATTGATAGGGATATGTTGTGTTTCTGATGATGGGCTCATCAACAGGTTCATCGAGTGAATGGTTGAAGTAATGGTCTTTAATTTGTTCAAGGAAGGTTTCATCATTAGACATAATACTGTGGAAAATGCAAGAGCTCTGGCATGTCAGATTTTGACACAAGACAATGTGGGATCAACTGCCTGTACAACTCTTTTGATCCATTCGCATTCTGATAGTTATCAGCATATTCGCAGACCATGTCGACAGTACAAAATGAATGTGTGGATTACTTCTTTTCTGATATTCACTTGCCCACCCCGCCCCATAAGCAAGACTTCGAATATCAAAAGAAACCGAACCATAGAGACTTCAAGATGGACATCATAAGCGTAACTTCTGTCATAAATGAAAGAAATTGAATATTTACCACTGGATAAAACATCAAGTTGCATCTTGGATACCGTATTCTAAATCATCATAACGTGCTATCAATTCTGTTAAACGCTGGTGCCTTGATATAAATTTGTTCTTCTGGTGTGAGTTTTTCTTGTTAGAGTTATTTTGAAGAAAGGTGACCACTACAGTACCACAAATTCTATAGCTTGAATGATCTCTCCAAGGGAAAGTTTCTCGAGACAATTTCCAAAGAACAACCCATACTTCAGTTTCTTGATCTCCACATCATTATACAACATCTTTGTGGCAAAAGCAATTGGCAAACTATCATCATTTAGAAAGCGGCATATCTCATTCGTCACTACAGTACGGTTACCCAATTTACCATGAACTTTAATCAATTTGCCTAGTGTAAAATACCTCGAGCAATACTCAAAATCATCATTTAAGTCATCAATCACACTGAAGAACACCACTTCTTTTGAACTTTCTGACTTTCTTCATTTTTATTGTGGAAGCTGTCTACATTATCACTCATGAGCCGGAGGCAATGCCAACATATGTTGAGTGTTACGTTTTGATTGACTTGATTCTGTAGCTGCTGCTTTTGTGTTTTTGATGGCATTAACATTTTGTGAATTATATGGGTTTTGAGTCCAATAATACGGGAGCTGAATTGGCAGGAAGGACATATGGTGGTGCTTCAGTTATGACGGTATTCATGTCTTTGTCAGCTATTGAGCTGTACCAATATTTGAATTTGTTATCCAGCAAAATGTTCCGGCTAACATCACAGCAAAAGTCAGGTTCCTATGCCAATAGAACTGGCGCTCTGCCTTGAAAGAAAATATGTTCTATGAGAAAGTCTCTGCTCTATCTCTTGCCACCTAATTTCTTGTTTGATTCAATTCACGAACAGAACCACTAAGAACAAAATCAACCAACACATGGACATAACCACAGCGATGATGATGACGAGAACGAATAACGAATGATTGGTGGAAGTATAAGACCCAATGTTTGCATATAAACAGATGTCGTCCATAAAACAGATATGCTTTAGAGGTGGGATGTTTTCCAACAATTTTAGTGTGGGTGTTGAATAACAGCAGATGGTCTTGGAGGCAGCAGAAGTTTTTGAGGAAACCTTTCTTAACTTCAATTGGTGACCCTTGAAAAAACAGCACCAACAGAAGTACAATAGTAAAGTGAGACTTAAAGAAGAAAAGCTTTCAGGAATATTAAACCTGCTGAAATCTGATCGATCTCCTTAAGGTTCTGCGAAGGATAGATTCAAACCCTTTGAGCATTTTAGTGGCATGATACATTTTTTCCAAGCATCCAAAAGTTCAGAGCTTCTAAATTCAATATGGTCAGATGCTTGGTTTGGTTATATCTTAATTGTCCCGGCTTATTTATTTGTAATATCTAGAACGATATTAAGGTGAACCAGGCCATGATAGTTTCACGATGACTACAAACTATATATACTACTTCTATACTTCATAAAATTTATAATTTTTTAACATGGTTATAATCAATTCTAGTATAATATGGACTCGATCTGACAAACGAACTTGCCACAATAGATACTCTGTCTGTATACGTAGTACAAACTAGCTGTAATTATTATCTTTAATTAATTGGCTATATAGGTATAGTACTGTGGACAGTGGCCCATGATCAGTTTACATGCAAATGCCTATATAGGAGGGAGATGGCCGAAATTATTTGCTGCCATAAGTAGTACGTAGTTCATTATAAATTGAGCTTCGGTAGTAGAATTCTGAATATAGAAAGGTACCATATTGTTCAAGTATGTAAGTTGTAAGTTGCTTTTAAGCTGTTTGTACAGATAGCTACTGATTCAAATGGTATATATGCATATACGTGTGGTGAATCAAGTTCGTGGAATGATCGAGTGATAGCTGTAAATCACGTTTCTGTGGCTCTCTTAAATCTTTAAGACTCCTCGACAAACTTCTTTTCAAAGACCCGGTGGCCGTTAAATTTTTGGCATGCCTCGGATTAAATGAGAGGGTTTTAACAAATTACTATACCATCCACCCATCTGTACATCATCATCAATATCAATATCAATATCCTTGGATGAATCACAAGTGACATGACCCCTGAGGTACTCTGAATCCAAGAGTCCAAGACTCATGTGACCAGCACCAAAGCTCGGCCAAGGCCCAAGGTACATATATATATATATACAGTATTCTCATTAAAAATCAAAAGCGTGCCCCAGTTTCTCAGTTTCTACACGCAGGGGTGCCACAATTGTGTCATTTGACTTTGGGTACAACAACAATAACAATTTTCTACATTTGCAACAGTTAACCTTAATGACGATGGGCCTTTGGACCATTGGACCATTAAGAGCCATTGGGCGATAACGAACAATTTTACATTATCAAAGAGAACCACTTGATGTCCAAACACGAAAGATAAACGGCACACCGGCCGAATCATAATATGCATGCACATCTTTTCAATGTTATAAATATGATTGATTTCCCACTTATATCCAGTTGAAACATGGAAAATACAGCATACATGAAAAAGCACTGAAAAATTTGTTAAAGAAACTCATCACTTTCAATTTGCATTCATTGAAGTTTTATCAATCAAGATGTCCAAACTTCTTACTTCAATCAAGAATGTCAAACTTCCATTTTTCATTCCTCAGCTGAGACATGTCCCAGATGACTTTGACTACTCCAAACCATACATCCCAGAAGAACAAGGTGATGCTCCAAAAGACGACTCCTCATACGCTGAAGACCCAAACTACATCCAACTTGAAGACGGTAACTACGTTCGAATCAAAGAGTTCAGAGACGAGGCAAACAGACCATGGTACAAGTTTTTTGACGAGTATGAGTACAGAGAAACACCACAGGAAGCTAAAGAGTACAAATGGTGGCATTGGTTCGAAGAAGGGTCCACTGCCGAAGAGAAGAAACTTGTCATTAAGTTGGACCTGTTAATTGCTTTTTACTCGTTTGTCGGATACTGGATCAAATACGTTGACTCAGCCAACTTGAACAACGCTTATGTCTCGAACATGAAGGAAGACTTGGGGTTCAAAGGTAACGATTTAATCAATACTCAGACTTTATTTAATGCTGCTGCTGCCATCTTCACTTTTCCCTCGATGTACGTGCTTGGAAGAGTTCCTTTGAATTACTACATGTTTGGCGTAGAACTGTGCTGGTCGTTGTTCACTTTAGGTATCTACAGAGTTGAAAATGTGACCCAGTTACAAATCCTTCGTTGGTTCGTTGCCACTTTTGAAGGCATGTACTACCCATGCATCCACTACTTGTTGGCCAACTGGTACAGACCCTCGGAGATCAGTAGAAGAGGAAGTATTTTCTACGCTGGCCAATTCTTAGGTGTGTTGACCTCTGGTCTGATTGCCAGTTCCACGTTCTCAAGCTTGGATGGCGTCAACGGTCTAGCTGGCTGGAGATGGATGTTTATCGTTGATGGAGCAATGAGTGCCGCCGTGGCCATCTTGGCTTTGTTTTCCTTGCCCGGCACACCAATGCAATGTTACTCGCTTTGGTTAACCGACAATGAGATCAGATTGGCTAGAAGAAGAATGCACAAGGGTGGGTCCGAAGTGACGAGTCACGTGAAGTCGTTTTTGGATAAGTCGTTATGGAAAGAGTTGTTGACTTCGTGGAGAGTTTACTGGTTGTCTTTGGTCGGCACCTTGTTTTTCAACACGAACAGTACGAATTCAGGTTCTTTTGCATTGTGGTTGAAGTCATTGGATAAATGGTCGGTTCCTCGTGTCAACACATTAACTACAATCCCACCTGCTTTAGGTATCGGATACATTCTCATCACTGGTTTTGGCGCCGACATCACAAGAAAGAGATTTGGAATGGTTGCATTCTCCTTAATAATGAACTTCATAGGTATGGTGGTGCTAGCTATCTGGGACGTGCCATACAAGACGAAATGGTTTGGCTTTTGTTTTGGATTCTGGTCATGGTGTCATGCGCCTGTGTTTTACCCGCTTGTGAACGACATATATAGAAGAAACTCCTCGTTGAGACCAATGGCATGGACGGTGATTTATGGTATGGGTTGTCAATCCCAAGTGTGGATTTCTAAGCTCAGTTGGCCAACTACCGAGTCTCCTAGATTCAAGACTGGTTTCACTCAAACTGCCGTGTTTTCTATGGCTGGTGTGTTGTGCTTTATTCCTGTTTATTTTTTCTATAAGAGAGATGAGAAGAGAGAGGCTTTGTTGAATGGTATCTATGTGTATAATAGTAAGGTTGATGGTGTTCCTGAGCTAGTTAGGCAAGTTGAAGAGTATAATGCAAATTATAGTGATGGCGATGTTAATGTGGAAAGTGTGAATGCGTCGGAGAAGAAAGACGGTGGTGTGCAGTACACCAAGAAGGTCTGATGTCTCGATTTCGTTGGCATATACATTATGGGAAGATTTAGATAGATTTAGTTAAACGTACTTTAGTATTATAACTCTGTTTCGAATCTAATAAGACAAATTAATTTCATCTATAATATACCAAGAATCAAGATCAAGTATACTGGTATAGATACAGGAAGATAAAATCTTCAGAGAATGAATATAAGCAGAGTAATTCAAAAAGATATAACCGAGTAAAGTATACATGGGGTAATAATTTAAAAAAGATAGAGAACAAAAAAAGGAGTAAAACAAAATTGGTTAAGAGGAAGTGACAAGATTTTTTTTTGAAAAAAGATTTGTTGAAGTAATGATGATATTCTGTAGGAGGATAGTACTATGTGAAGATTTATCAAATCTACTGTCATGTATAAAGTGAGCAAATCAACAGTAGAAAAGATGGAGAATTGATAGTACACAATGTACTAAATTTGTTGTAATGATGTTGGTCGACAGCCGGTTAGGATCTCGATATTATCTAATCAACCTTGATTTGACCATATATGTTCAAGACAAAGTACATTGAACCCAAGAAACCAACGGCACCACACAATAAACCAATACCGCATGAAATAACCAAAGAGTAACCGAAATACAATGCAATGGAAGTCAAACCACCGAGTTTGAACTTAGACAAGAAAATGGCATGAACAAAGATGTAAACAGAGATACCAGCACCCAAGAAGAAAGATTTCCATTGCCATTTATAGTTCTCGTTACACAAGACATAGTAAACCAATAACAATGTCACTAATAATGTGGTGATCAACATCAAGATGAAACAGAAGAATAAGAAACCAAACATGTAGTAGATTCTGTTGAACCATAATGAGTTGTAGATGAAGTACATTTCAATGGCAATGGCACCAAATGGGAAGATACCTGCAATTAAAGCCAACCATTTGGTTTGCAAGTAACCTGGTTGAGGTGGAATTTGTCTTGGGATCTGGTTCACCTTGCATGGTAATTCAATTGGAGCTTTTCTGAAACCCAATAGAGAACCGGCACATGAAAGTGGAACAGAGACAACAAACCAGATGACAACAATGGCAAGCATGGTTCCTAATGGAACGGCACCTGAGGAGTTGACCCAGATCAAGAAAAAGTTGAAGAAGATAAAAAGACCAAACAATGCACCTGGAACAAGTAATGGGGCAAGCAACATGTTAGTCTTCCAATCTTCACCATTGAAGAATTTGTAAACGTAGGCTGAGACATAAGCACCGACAGCACCAAATATAGCGTACAAGATGAACATCACAGTGGATAAAGAACCTCTGTTTGAAGGAGACAACAAACCCAACAGAGCGAAACCGGTGGTGGCCAAACCCATTAAGAGTAATTGAACACCAGAACCGACAAGAGTGGATAACAACATTGGGTTAGATGGTGGTCTGAAAACATCACCGTAAACCAGTTTCCATCCCAAGTCATCAATGACATCGTCATCCAAGTTGACTTCATTGTATTTTTGAATATCGTTTCTCAAAGTCTTGACTAAGACATGAGACATGATGATGGACAGGAAGATGACAATCAAGGAGAAGTTAACCAATG
This sequence comes from Ambrosiozyma monospora, assembly GCA_001599995.1. Classification (NCBI taxonomy): domain Eukaryota; kingdom Fungi; phylum Ascomycota; class Pichiomycetes; order Pichiales; family Pichiaceae; genus Ambrosiozyma; species Ambrosiozyma monospora. The sequence continues at coordinate 431,589 of BCIP01000013.1, forward strand.
AGAACCATTGAATCTTTGGATCATAAACGTGCAAGTATTTATCCCATCTTGTGGCCCATACAGTTGGTGATTCAATGAAACGGATAGAGTAAGTGAAAGCAACTGAGGTTTCCTGTTGTTGGTTTAATTCAACGGGTTTCAAATCGGTTGCTGCACAGTTTGGTTCATCAACATCTTCATAAGCCACTGACTTTGGTTCAACGGTGACACCAACGACTCTGTAGTTATCTTCGGCTCTTTCATGGTATTCGATGAAAATATCAAAATGGTTGTACAAATGAGGAGTGTTTTCTTCATCAACGATACCCAAGTTGAAACCAGAACTGTAGAAGTTGGTGTGGGTCTTGGTATCATTGGTGTTTCTGGCAACAGGTAAACCATCAACCAACCAGTTGAACATGAAACCGGCTCTGATGTTTCTATTCACAAACACGGCATCGGTCTTGGAATAAGTGGCAACACATAATTTGTTACAAGTTGAGTCTCTTCTCATCTTGATATCAAATGGAGAATTAAAGATTCTATCACCAAAGATAATTGAACCTAAAGATTCTGATTGTTTTTCCAAGTTTTCAGGCTGACAGAAATGAAATCTAGGGAAGTAGTAATCATATGAATATAAGTATGTTTTTGCATCTGTGTCTTCTTTTTTCAAAGAAGGGGTGATATGGTTGACAAACAATGGGACATCTTCACCATCTTTGTAGGAAGTTGGGGCAACACCGGGAAGATAGAAGGCAGTTGTACAGGACACCCAAAAGGCCAGAAGATAAAATATTGTGAGCATCTTCAAGGGATTGAATGTGTTGTTTATGTTGTTGATACTGCTGTATTTGCTGTTGAAGATTTGGTGGAAGACGGGGAGGAATCAGTACAGGTCTATCAGTGTCAGTTTCGTTTCTCTGTATCTTGATTCTGAGCGTGTCTTCTCCTAATGATCTTGACAAGTCACAGACTCACAAGTCGTGAAAGTTTCCACGCGCTTTGCAGCTCAAGCTAATCGACCCGTGCTGCGTCGGAAAATCGACGCAACTGGAATCTCAGATATCGAGCTCTCCTCACTGCTCAGTGCATTCCATAAACAGCTACTTCAGAAGGAATCAGGTTTCTGCCTGCTGATTCCTGAACACTACAGTGCTAGTCAAGATCTAAAAGCTACAATTAAAATATCAGTATGATGGATACAACCAGTAGTATGTACTAGGTTTTTTTTTTGTTTTGTTTGCAAATTTTGACAATCAAAAATCAAATGGCACATTTAGCTTCTCATACAACATCACCAAACACATCTCAATTAGAATCACAACGACTCATTGACATTTGCAAGGATGTTCCCCCTGAACTGAAAGCATTGATCATTGATCGTGGGATATGCTGCTATACGTGTTAGCAAAGAACAAAATTGGATAATAGGCGAAACACTCCGTAGATCTTCAAGTGATTTTAAACTGTTTCATTGGATTTCGCATTTGTTCTACCAAAGACCCAAACTCAGAGTTCATCTTTCAGGAAAGATGGCAGATTGTTTCTTTGAGCTTACTCCCCAAGTGTGGTTACCCATCAAGATGACCACAGCCCATACCCAGAAAAGAGTCTTTTCGGAGTATGAATTCGAGATGTTCAGTTATGATGTCTATATCAATTTCAGCAGCTCAAAAGTAACTCTACTGAAGTTTAAGGACGGGTTGATCGAACTGAACCCAAAACAAGTTGAACATAGGTATGAGTTGATGAACCCACATTCAATATCAGAGATGTGCTATTGGCGTGAATGTCCTTATGTCCTTGAAAATTTGACTTTTTTGCCAAAGTTGGAAGAAATAACCATAACCAATATACTGTCTGACTTCGATCTGACGACTATCAAACCAATACTACAATCTTCTACCATCGATACGGTGAATCTCATACCATTCCAAGATGCTAAAAATTTTTACTTTCGTTTTTCTAAAGCTTTTGAGTCTCAACAGCTGCAGAAAAAATTCGAAAGGAAAATCTATTTACACGCCATTTGTGTTAATGGGGTGAACATATTGAACTTCAACCAATATATGTCGAAAGGTTATCCTGCATAAACCAGAAGATTCCACTGCACTTTCTTCTGAGTTCTCTGTTGACTCGGTTGATCTATATAGGGTGAAAACAGTTTGGTGTGGAAGAAGCTGTATATGCATTGTTCAGAGATGCTCAATATATCGATGGTTAGAGAATTATATTAATTCGATATCCGACGTATATGAGTTCCGTCGCCCGATCATGTTTCGGGAATTAAAAAGTTTATGATCAATTTACTAGTAAACAGTATAAGTTATATAAAGCTATTATGCACTACATGTCGATGTATATTAAATATTCAATCTCACAAATTCTCATATATATGATGCCCTAGTTATATAGAGTTAATAGTTATTTAAATTGCTGAACATTTAATTGGACCTGATCTTTAATTATTTATAATTAATTAACCATTTCATATAGGTCATGCAAAGAAAGGAAAGTGATAAACTTTTAGTAACGGGAAGCTATATTGAAATTGGCTATTATTAGAGTGTATATCTATGATTCTGAATATACAATTGGTGAATCTAAAAGTATAGTTTACTGAAATTTAAAACAGAAAATGATCAATGAATGGTATAATCAACTCAAAAAGCAAGCATGCATATGAATGGCAAAAAGATTCAAAGAATACATCAGTTATTCAGAATATTATCGTCAATCTTAATCTCAGTCAAAATGGATGAATTGGCATAGGCGGGGATCTTGAGCAAGCCATCCCAGAAACCAAATGACACAATTTTATAAGTCTTTCTACCACCATTGGTTAATTTGAGAGTTTGGTTGGTCTTCAAGTCGGCCACAATAATAGAGTTTTTGTTTGGCAGATAAATTGTTTCATTATCATCTTGTTCCGCAACCAGTGAACTTGAGATTGATGGACAATAATCCCCAATAACAGTCTCATCATCATCTAAAGAATAGACAGTACTAATCATATTGCCTTCATCTGAAAAGTAAATTGTTTCGCCATCGTCTTGTTCTGCAACCAGTGAACTGGAAATCGAAGGAGAATAGCCATTATCATTTTGTTCTGTAGCCAGTAAATCGGAGACTGAAGGAGAACTGCCGTCAGCTTCAACAGTGTCATTAATTGAGAGATACTCTGCAGATGAAGCCAATGAACTGGCATTGGAGGATAAACAGTTCATGTGCTCGAACATATCAATGGATGAAACTGGCGTGAGTTCTGTCAAAGATTCCAATTCATATAACAAACTATTGATAGACCGATTGTCATCACCGTTTTCAACATCGACCTTCACTGTCTTAAAAGCAGATAATTCCCCAGTTTTCACCTCTTCAGCATTGGTAGAAGTGGAGTCTTTATTAACAATCTCAGCATTTGAAGTTTTTTTGTGTAACCATTTGGTTAAGCGGTTCCAAACTTGTCTTCTACCTCTGTGTGTGCTGTTGTGGGATATAGTTGGTTTAACTGTATCGGAAACATCCAACTCACTACCAGTTTCTTTATCAATTATCATGCTTGGGTCAACGTTGTAATCGTAATTGGACTCAGGAGTACCAGCAGATAAAAGCAACAAGGCATCCATTGCGATTGCTGAAATTGTATCGTCAAGTTGGTCGTCAAAAGAGGCAGTTGGTGAGACAGGGTGGGAAATGTTCTGTAAATCTTCTTCGAAGGAACAACCAAGAACGATATCAATTGTAGAGGCAGAACAGACATTTGTATCCAACTCACATCCTGGTCTGAAGTAATCATCATCGATATCAATTGTTATATCATTGTAATCTGAACTTTCTGGGTCTCTGTGGTCATAGTGTGAATCAGATGAGAAGTTTTTTTTTTTTGGTGAGTTGGAGGTGGAAACAGATAAGTTATAGTCATCAGCTAATTCTGAGATCATTTCATTGTCATCAACAACAGAAGAAGAGCCGGAATGGATAGCAGTCGAGTCAGTAGACTGTATTGAAGAGTCAGAAATTCCAGTAGCTTCTTCGATAGTAGATAAAGTGTTGATGAATTCACCCGATAACAAAGAAACATAAGTTGCCGTCTCTCTAGTGGAAAAAAACTTGACAGGTTCTTGATCAGCAAAGCTTGATGAAATAGTAGAAGAAATGGCTTGCATATTTGTTTTAAATGGTTAAAATAAGCTTCAACGGTAGAATAAAAGGTAGATGGTTGGTATGAAATGTGTTTTGTTGTGTGATTGAGATAAATTCAAGAAGAAAAAGATGGGAAAAGGTGAAAAAGAACATTAGAGGATGTCTGTCTCCTTTTATCTTTTTCTGAAGTTTTTGGATTGTAAATTTATCTGTGTTGTATTTCGTTGAGAGGAAGGCAAACAAGACAGATAAAAAAGAACCACTGGCACATGAGAAAGACAGCTAATTTTTCTGGGTGGAAGAATGTAGAATATTTCGATTTTCAGAGTCACTCGTTCTATTAAAAAACCTCTTCTAAATTGTTTATCAACGAATATCAATGCAATTTGATATACCAAAAATGAACAACAATTTTCCATGAACATTCAAAGACCAACATCTCTTAATCATTCCAAAACTGTACTTCTTTTCTTGGGAAAACCATCAGTTCTATTTTCAATTGGCGTCAAGCATTAAAATCCCATTCTCTAAATCAACAACTGATGATCTGTTTCCTCAGAACTGCCATAAAACACCAAGATGGTAATAATATCTCTTTAAAAACATCCAACACGCGAGATCATTTTCATAAACAATGGTAAAGGCTATCTGGCTTGTGTATGATGCCACTTTCGGGGTGCATCATTTTCAAGAGCATGTGAATATTTTAATGGGTGTTCTTGATTAACTTGTGACTGTTGTAGCTGAAATGGTTGGTGTATTGGTGTAGTGGAATCTGGTGAAGACTCAAGACTCAAGACTCAAGACTCAAGACTCAAGACTCTTGAGTACTTTGAGTACTGCTGCTGAAAATGGCGCCTTTGCAAAATTGTACACCGCGTATTCAGGATTCAGTTGCCTATTGGAGACCGGATAGACTGTTATCAGCTGTACACACACAAGAATTTTTCACTTGAACTCGTGTTACTCAAACAACAAGAAACCACCCCAAAACACATACTCATCACATCCTTCTGAACATATCCATTTGTACCCCACATGTCCTATGAAACAAATGAAGAGATCGTCAAAGAAGAACTTGAAAGTCTGGCAGTTATCTTCCCAGAGCTGACTCTTGACCAAGACCACAAATCCGGGTCAATGTCCATCCCCATCAAAACAGATAAACCACTACAGATAGTATACAACAACACAAATGGTCATCCACTATACAGCATGAAGATAAATGATTTACCACCGATTCTACTCCATTTCAAACTCCCCGTGGGGTACCCGTACGATGAACCACCGCAAATAACATTGAAAACTGAAGAAAGTTGGCTTTCTGAAGAGAAATTGGATGAGATCAAAGGAGAGTTGATCAACTTATGGGACCAGTTTCATGATGCTGTGCTTTATTCAATTATAGATTATCTCATAAGTGGATCAGAAGATTTGTTTGGTGTTGTTGACTTAGAGAACCCGTTTAAAGTGCCGACTACAAAGTTGATGACTAAGCTAGACAAGTTCAATAAGAGTCAACAAAGGAAAGAATTTGATTCTCAGATATTCACTTGTGAAATTTGTCAGATGGAAGTCAGTGGTGTGAAAGTGAGTCGATTTGACGAATGTGGTCATTGCTTCTGTAATGATTGCTTGAATGATTATTTCACCTCGGTTATCACGAGAGGTGAAGTCGATAGCGTCCATTGCCCATCCTATGAATGCACCAAGAAATACGTGAAACTGAACACTGATATGCAATCCACCGAAGCTTCTTTGGATTTGAAAACTGCAGATCTACCCAAGTTTGAAAAAGAGTTTTTCAAGATCCCTATTCCACTAGACATTTTGGAGACTTGCCTCACTGACAAATCCTTGATTCAAAGATATAAAACCCTCTTCGAGAAACAGCAATTCCAAAGATACAGAAACATACTTCCTAGAAGAGTAGCGGAATGTCCAAGAAGCACCTGCCTAGTGACTTTTCTTAGAGATGATGACGCTGACGACTTGACGATCTGTCCCAAGTGCAAATTCGCCTTCTGCATAGGTTGCAAACATTCCTGGCACGGAAAGATGAACAGTTGTGGAAGATACATGAAACTACCATCAGATGAAATTGAAATGTGGATACAGTCCGAGCCTGATTCAGTGACTCGTCAAAACTTGATTTTCAAATACGGCAAGCATAGATTTGAGTTGGCTGTTTCTGAGTATCTGGCAGATCAGGCCTTCGAAGAGATGATCAAGTCTGATGAAGTCGATATCATCCAGTGTCCCTCTTGTAAGACTCCAATTCAAAGATCTGACGGTTGTAATAAGATGAAATGCTCCAAGTGTGCTTGCTTCTTCTGCAATTTGTGTAGTGCTATGTTGAACAAAGATGATCCGTATGTACATTATGCTGATCCAGAGAGTCCCTGTTATCAAAGGTTGTTTGAAGGTACAGAGATTGCTGATGCTGTTCATGGAGAAGATGCTGTTCCTATTTTTCCTATGTGAATTTCGAAATAACTGAATGTGTGTGATTGTGTACTGGGTCTTCTCCTTAATGGAGGATTTTGGATTACTTCTTCCTCTTGTTTTCCTTTTCTGTTTACATTATCTATTTTCTATGATCGACTTTCAATGACAGATATGTCTATTCTGGTAAAGCAGGTTGATATCTGTCGTAATCTGAGTTTTGTTAGTACATGTAGTAAATAAGTACCGCGTCACGCGTGAATTACCTGAATTACCTAATACCGGCCGGCCTGCCCGTTTTTTCATTTGGAGTTGGGGCTTATCGAAGCTAAATTTGATTTTGCCTCCAGCCGGAGTGGAGTCCAAAGTACAAAGTCCAAACAACACCAAACACCAGATGTTCGCCATTTCAGCCGGCTAAGTTGGATTATGAAATGGATGTTTCTTTCAGAATAGATCATTGAATAGTCAGACAACAACATATCCAGTACATATCCAGTACATATCCAGTACAAAGCACAACGTACAACACTTTCAAATGCCAACTACACTGGATGGACTGCCATCCAAAACAGAACTATTTGAAGAGGCAACTAAAAGGTTACGGGATGAAAGAGACAAACAAATCTCCAAATTGTTAACACAATACCTCTTCCAAGCACCCAATGACGATGATACTCCTCCATCTTCATCATCTCAGAATGTTCAACAACAAAAGAAACATATTCTGGATAGGTACATGTTGAGAATCGCCAATGATGCATTCTCGTCATCAGCTCCTCAAACAAGAAAAGAAATCGTTGAATTGCTTTACAATCCCAATAGAATGAACGCTCCGGGGTTGTCATTAAGAAGATTATTTTCCAATTTCAATAAGTTGTCTGGAAGAATAGAGGTTCTTTTACGGATCCGTGATTATTTCATGATTGTGTTCTCGTGGGATTCTCCTTCCACAACATTGACTTTCTTGGTCTTGTACACGTGGGGAGTATGGTACCCTCAATTGTTCTTGATCTATCCCATCATTGCAATTATTCTCACAGTTATTATTCCAAATTATTTATTAAGACACGAGATAAACAAACCTTCGTTTGGAAATGGTCAGTTGATACAGAATTTACATACCATGGGTGATCCCTTACTATTAGGGTTTTTAGCTGGCGGAGATGCAAGTGAACACCATTCAAGAGTGCAAATGTGGAAAAACCAAAAGACAAATTTGGATGGAACTGAGTTGGTTTCTGATGAAGAGTTGGCTAATCTTGACGTTGAAAGTGATGCCTTGTTAGAGATGATGACCGCAGACCGTCATACCAATGAGATTTTTCAAAAAGTTGTCTTTCTGGCTGCTGAGAAACAGATGAAGAAGGAAACCGATGATTATGTCGATGATGTCGAAAGACAAGCAGATAAAGAAGATGAGAATTTGAAAAGATCAATGGCTAAATTGCGTTTGTTGATCAATATGAAAGATTTACAAAATTTGACTACTGATTTCATCAATTTTTTGGCTTTGATTGAAGATACAGTTGAAGAATCATGTACTTTCAAAGATGAAAAGAAAACCACTAGATTGTTTTTTGCGCTGTCTGCAGTTGTTGTGTTTCTGTTGATTATTGGTCCTTACATCCCATGGAAGTTTATTTTTGTTGTTGGTATGTGGGTTGCTCTATTGATGATGCATCCAAAAAGACAGGATTGTTTCCATAGCTTGTCCAAGTATTCATTACAGAGATATGAACAGTATTCAACCCAACTGGAGCATGATTTCCCTAGTATCAAAGGAAAACTTACATCTTCTGACAGTTCCACAACAGCCACTGAGAACCATGAAGCAGAAGAAAATGCAAGATTGTTATTACAAAACACAAGAGAAGCTGACTTACAGAAACTTGAGTCAGTGAACCAAGTCTTCCAAATCCAAAAATTACTGAGAAGAACAGCATATTCTGACGTTGGGTTCAGTTTGTCTACATATGGCCCCAAGTCTCATCTTAGACTAGAAGGTAATAGTCCTGAGTTTCCTCCTGGTTTTGATCTCAGTCACCCACCACAGTCCATCTGGCGTTGGTTTTACAGTTACGAATGGGAAATCGATGATGATACCCTTGCTTGGTGTGTTGAACAATCCAATGGTGAGAATTTGTTAGTTAAAGATGATGAAACTTGGGTTTATGATGCAGACGCGTTGTTCAGACGTCGTCGTTACGTTAAAAAGATCACCAGAACACATTTACAAAGATTGGTTACGTGTGTTACTGTCGCTGTGGAATTGTTGTTTATTATCACATTTTTGGCTTTTGCTATATCCTGGTTAAGTTTCGTTGAGTTACTATGGTGTGGATTACCATTGATGGTTTTATTCAGAAATCCAGACAGAAGCAACCCACTGAAACTGATTACAACCAAATTCAATTTCCTCGGATCTAACAACGCAACCCCACCAGATGCAAAGGATAACATCATCATAGATGAAGAAATCCTCCACAAGAAAGTCCAAATCTTTGAAATTCAAAGACAAGACCTAGGTTTCACATCGAGCCCGTCCCACATAGGCCATGGTGCAATCGGATACTACCCACTAGGATTCTCCACATCACCATACACACCAAGTTGTCCACGTCGAAAACTGAACAAGAAACCAGAGACAACAGGAGATTTGAAAACCGTGAGACCACCATCGTCACACTGGAGGTTCTTCTACAAGTCTCAATGGGAAGTCGATCAGAATTGTGCTGAATGGTGTGTTGAGTTTGGTGTTCGTGATGAAGTTTATGTTGGTGTCGGTGGTGGTGAAACTGTTGCTGCTGGTTCCGCTGGTGATATTCAAGGTGGTTGGGTTTATGATCGGGATGGTGCTTATCGTAGACGTAGGTTGACTAGAATGGTTATGAGAACTGGTAGACGTATCAAGACTTGATGTTTTTGTTTCTTTGTTTCTTAAATTTTAACGTTTTTTTTTGGTGATCTGTTGAATTGACGCCCTGGTAGATTTATTTGCTAATTTGCTTTGTTTTTATTTCAGTTTATTTCAAGATTGATATGAGTGCTCTAGTTCATTCTTCAATTCTTGTATGTATGGTTTATGGTTCATTACCTTAATATGGCGTTTTTTGATAACTTTTTACGTATTGCCTCGCTACTTTTTTAGTTAATGTCGAATTCAAATTCAACGGTAATTTTATTACGGAAGCTTCAAGAACTGGATTGATTGAAATATGTCCTTTCCTCGACATTAGTAATCTGACATATGAGTTGGCTTCGTCGACATCAAAAAAGTGTGTCTGCACGTGACATGTCACGTGGTATATCACGTGCAATTGGACAACTTTTTCACTGTCGGATGCAGCAAAAGAGAAACAAAATCTCAAGTGATTACAAACCATCTCTTCTATATTGCAGAAGACATCGATGATTGTTATCCAATTACTCAGATTACAAAGCATTAGTCAATGACTATCTATATGCAATTCGTATCCTATCATATACACATTCCATCACACCACATCTTGAAATGAATTGGATATAAATATGACACTGTTTTCCTTCCAATGATGGAATCTTGAATCCACTTTGGTCTATTTGTATAACATCAAACACATTCACTTAAAATTATAAACACATATCCACATTCAGCTCAACTTATACATACAATTTAATAAACACAAACAAAATGACCAAGCCAGTTATCGCAGTTTTTGGAACCAATGGTGCCCTAGGCAAACCGACAATCGAAGCGCTAACCTCATCCACCTTTTCCTCCAAGATCTGTTTCCCAATCAGAGCCATCACAAGAGACCCATCCAAATACACATCCACAGACAAAGTCAAATACTACAAGGCCAACACAGCAGACATCGACTCTTTTAAAGACGTGTTGACTGGAATAGACGTGTTCATCAACCTAGGTGGAACATCCGACATCCAACACTTTGATGCCCCATTGGACGCACTTTTGAAGTACTCCAAGGATACAGTGAAGTTATACATTCCATCCCATTTTGGTGCTGAGTTGGACGTCATCAATAAAGACTTGCCTGGTTTCTTGGGCATCAAGACTGCTCATGGTGCCAAAGCCAGAGCCGCTGGTGTTAAGACCGTTGATGTTATCAGTTCGTTGTTTTACGGTCCTGGTACTTATCTTTATGAGTTCATCTATGGATTCAACCCTGAGACTGGTGTTGCTGTGATTAGAGGTGATAAAGGTACGAAGTTTGATGTTTCTTATTTGGGTGATATCGGAAAGGCTGTTGCTGCTATTGTTACTTCTGACGATTACAGCGAGTTGCCTAACAAGATTAGAATCTCTTCTGATAAGATTACACTTGATGATGCTTTGGATCACTATGAGAAGATTCATCCTGGTGTTAAGATTACTAGAGAGTTTGTGTCCAAGGAGGAAACGTATAAGAAAGCTCATGAGTTGTATGATGCTGGTTTCGATTTCAAAGATTTCTTGTTCTATTTAGAATATTTGATCTCTCAAGGTACTGATAAGGGTGTTTCTTTCTCTAAGAATGAAAATGAGGTGGTTAATCCTGGTGAGTCTTTGTTCAAATGGACTAAGTATGGTTCTGTCTAGTTGATACAGACAAGAAGCTATAAGTAGTCCTGTAACTTAACCGGGATATATTTAGTTAGTATTTCTTCTATAGATGTTTACAATTTTTGAATCTGAATAAGGGGTTTTACCTCTATTTTATACAAGAATTTGGCCTTCCTGCAGCCAATTACAAATGCAAGGGTCTTAAAGTATCAGCCAGGTTGGTACTTAGCTATAGCCTCTGGTCACTAGTGACCATGGATCCAGATGGTGTTAGCTATATGAATAACGGATGGAATAACTATAACCAAAATGGATTCAAAAAGAGTTATCCAGAGCACCACAGAGGCTCCAACTTTTAATTCGCCAAGCTATTCACCATCGATCAGCATATCCGTCGAATTAAATGACAACTTCAAGCTTATGGACTTTTCCTTTTCCTGGATGCGACACGAGAATAATTGAATTTGTGAAACTGAAAGTATCATGCACCAACAATGCACCAACAATACACCAATGCAATTGCTAGCTCCTGTCGGTTACAGCTATACATCCCATATCATGTGAATTTGGTACCAGTTTAACTTCTATATATCCATCATGGTTTGTTTGAAGAATTGCAGTTGCAGCAGTTGAGATCGTCTTTACCACCAGGGTTCAAATTCGCTAGCTTTATGATCTTGGCGCTCAGACAATTGGTTTACAAACTACAACTTTACAATTACAATATATTGCCTATTCAAATTTCATGGGTGTACCTTGTTCAGGAGTGAGTCCGGATTTAGAAATATATAGAAAGTTTTCAACGGGCAAAATCCAGAAGATCACCTACAGGGTTCAAAGTGGTATATATCGAATTCACATCATATATTCAACCTATAGGGTTCAAACATTTTCAAGGGTCTTCAAGGGTTCTATAGGGTCCAATATAGATACAATACTTTACTGTATACAGCGGTTGCATATGTTCCTACTCAATTCCAGGGTCCAGCTAGAGTCCATGCATGTCACCTGGTCTCTATTATATTCATCAGTCCATGACCCATAACCCATATAACCATCGAGTTAAAGTTGACTATATATGAATCATGATGAACTTGTGGTGGTATTGCCGTTTGGATCTTCTGTATACGACTCATGCGAATAAGCAGGAAACTTCCTTCATGGACCCTGGTGACCAAGCTGTCTTCGGTGCTTACCAATTAGACAATGACAAAATTCCTCTTTTGGAAAGCAGCTGGTTAAACAGAATTGCATCTTCATCGGACTAACAATTGTTCACAGCACCCCACACCTAATTATCGTCTTCCAACGTTCTCAACAAGGTATATCATAAAACTATGTTGATCTGAAAATTTTTGGTATAAATACATGCCATTCCCGTCCATTACCATCACCATCTTTTCTAAATACAACAATGTTCTCTATCATCATCACACATTCTGATAACCATCTCAACCACTATTAACCATCAACCATGAAGACCACTTTGTTCACCTCTCTTTTTGCTGCTTCAGCTCAACTTGTCTCTGCAGCTGCCGTTTTCTACAACACCAACAGCACTTATGACCTATACGACTTGGCTGCTGAAGGTGTTTATGGCTGGTCCGATCCTCAATTCCCAACCATCTTGGACACCTGTAACGCCACCAACGTCCGCATGCTAAACTCTGCATTCCAAGACTCCATTGAAGCTACATCATTCGCAAGACAAAGACTATTAGTCAACGGCGCCAGCGACGGTATCTTCAAGAGATGGTTCGGTGACGGTTCTATCTACGAAGTGTTAGGTTTGTTGAACTACCTAGTTGAATCTGAAAAAAGTGACATTATCTACCGTTGTGATGACATTGACGGTAACTGTGCTGCTCACCCTGAGACTTGGTCCGGTCACCATCGTACCTCTGCTGACCCAGAGACCGTCATTTGTGATTTGTTCTACACTGCTAAGAAACCATTGACTACCATGTGTTTCCATGGTTCCATCGTTGAGACTGGCCCTACCATCTATGCCGGTATCGATATGCTACATCGTTACTTGCACACTTCTAAGCTTAACAACCATGAGTATATCGGTGAGTACACTGAAAGTCTCACTGATATTTTGGATTACGCTGAGAATAATGCTACTTTTGCTACCAGAAATGTTGACAATTACTTGTACTTTATTGCTGAGTCTTACGCTGATGCCGTTGTCCCTGGTGGATGTCTTGGTGATATTTCAAACGCACCTGAATCTGATGAGTAGTTAAGTACCAGCTCTAGCTATATATGTTCCCTCTCGAGGTAGTTCAGCATGAAAAATTTCCTTCCTGATCGTTATAATTGATATCAATTTATTTACTTTTAATCTTATAGTTTAATTTACATTCTACCTTCTTTTTCATTTAATTTTGTTTAATTACTCTAGAGCTAGAGCTTTGTAAACTTTTGTGCGTCTATAAACCGTCCAATCGTCTCAAGTAATCGAGATTATAAAAAATTACCTTTGCGTCGGAGTATCGACGCGTCTAAACCTTTTTTTTTAATGTGGGGAGACATATTTCAAGCGAAAACTAAGTGTATACCAAGTGTTTCGAAAAGCCGAGAACAGACTAGTTGAATGAACACTCTTATAGGGGTCCTAAATTCTAATTCCTAATTACTAAACGATTCATCATATTGCAACGACATTACATCATGATGATAGGATGAACTGCTCTTTTTGCACTCTTTAACATGCCCACTTTAACGCCAGCTAAACGCATCAAATTACAACTGAAATTGACAAATTGTATAGGATCTTTCGACCTATATATCATCATAAACACAATTTTTGTTCGTTTCCCAACAAGCATATATATACCTCTGTTGTCACACTGGAAATTTTCTGAAAGGACGTCTTTAAATGAAGTATCAATCTCATCAAATTCCAATTGCCATGGAGAAACAAAGACAAATTAGCCAATTACTCTCCGGAATTTCATTTTCACATGAACTTAGTGTGTTATTCGGTGATCAAATCTAGATGGCCGGAAACGATTTTCAGGACTTAAACCATGAAACATCTTTTCAGTTGCTTCAACACATTTACTATGACCCTATGACTCTGCAAATTGTCATCCCTGTGTTTTTGCAGGTACACACGTCTTACACAGTGCACATCCGAATAGATTTTCAGGCATGATTGCCATCATGGTTGAACTTCATATGTGCAACAGGTAGGTATGTACTATAGGTTAAAGTCACAACATTGGGAAATTACATCAGAACGAATTAATTAACTGAAAGTTTACTTCCCAGTTGTGGAGTATTTAAGCTCTGTCAATTCCTCAATTCCAGCATCTTGATTCTGTCATTATCCCACCTTTTGTTATTCACACAACATCACCACTCACATTCAATCACTACATTATCACTATAAAATAACCTATCCAACTTTACAAAGCAACTATTTTTTTTCCTCAAATTAACTAATCACTCTTTTCCAAGCAACTACTTACTTTTCTCAAAGATATTCCTACAAAAAAATTACAAAATGACTTCCATTTCTTACATCAACCTTGTCTTATTGTTTACCACTTTGGTTGCTGCTTCTCCGGTTCCAACCAACGTACAAGTCCAAACTGTCACAACTAGCGTCTCGACTGAAGAGACAGCTACTGCTAGTGCAACTTACTCTGCTTCTGATCGTGCTGGTCACGCTCCAGGTATTAAACGTTCATTCGGTTCGTCTGGCTCTTCTGGTTCTGGATCCTCTGATTCAGGTTCATCAGGTTCATCAGGTTCTTCTGGCTCAACATCAGGTGCTGGTTCATCTGGCTTGACTGGTTCTTCAGGATCCTCTGAATCTGATTCTGGTTCATCCGGTCTAACTGGCTCTTCAGGTTTTTCTTCTTCGGGTACAGGCTCTACGGGAACTGATTCGGGTTCAGGTGCCTCTGGTTTTGGCTCTTCTAGTTCAACTGGTGCGGACTCCTCAGAATCAGGAACCGCAGGTTCATCAGAATTGTCGGGTTCAAGTTCTGGTTCTGGTCTTGGTTCTGGTTCATCTGGTCCTGGTTCTTCAGGGTCCTCAGGGTCTTCTGGCTCATCTGGTTCAATTTCCTCTGGTTTTGGCTCCTCGGGTTCTTCAGGTTCTTCAGGTTCCTCAGGTTCAGGTTCTTCTGGCTCATCTGGTTCAGGTTCCTCTGGTTTTGGCTCCTCGGGTTCTTCAGGTTCTTCAGGTTCTTCAGGTTCAGGTTCTTCTGGCTCATCTGGTTCAGGTTCCTCTGGTTTTGGCTCATCGGGTTCTTCTCAATCCTCTGGCTTAGGTTCTTCTGATTCTGGTTCCTCTGGTCCTGGTTCTTCTAGTTCAGGCTCATCCGGTCCTGGTTCTTCTAGTTCAGGCTCATCTGGTTCTTTTGGCTCTTCCAGTTCAACCGGTGATGACTCTTCAGAATCTGGCAGCGCAGATTCATCAGAATTGACGGGTTCAAGTTCTGGCTCTGGTTCCTCTGGTTCCGACTCTTCTGACTCATCATCCTCTGACAGTTTAGTCAAGCGTGTTAAGCGTGTTGTCAGTGAGAGTGAAGGTGCTGCTAACATAAACAATGTCCAATTAACACTTGGTGTTGCTATGTTTGGTTCTTTGATGGCTTTGATTTAGTCAGTTAAGCTGAAAATTTACAATGTGCTGTATATATATAAGCTAGTCTTATATGTGACCTCAAATCTGAATGATTTTCTAATATATACTGCTTGCACATGCCGTTTTCCAAGCGTATAACTATAATTGGTCTTCATGATAATTGTGTTCTTTTTCCTTCTAATTTATTATATATATACCTGAGTCTTGAGATATAATATACACATATTTTCAGCATATATATGCCAATAAAAATTTAATATACATACGTTGAACGGCAATTTTCAAATTATTGATGCACGGCCGGTCAGCTATAGCTAGCTCGTATATATACGGTATAAATAGTGTAAGCTCACTATAGTGTATATACTGTGTATACAGTATATATGACATATATATCGTTAACAAAAATAACCCAATATCATCATGATACTGCTTATAGATTAAAATTGAGTATGTATAAATATATATGTACGTGAAAAGAAACTGGACATGTAAGAAAAAAAAGAGGCATATATGTGATGACGTGAAAGTATAATAGAAGAAAAACCCATAAAAACAGAATAGAAAGCATGCAAACATGACAAGACAAAGACCTTGATTAAAGAACAAACTAGAAAGATGTAGAAGCAATGGCTAATGAAAGAAAAAATCAAAAACAAATGAAAAAAGAGTTTTAACATGAAACATACATCAAAAACGACGTAACGGAAACACAAACTAGATAATGGAGGTAAGGTGAATAATATCACATGCATTAAGAATGATAAATCAGATGAAATTAACGACAAAGACGAAACAAATGCAAACACAAGTTTAAATATGCAACCATATCAGCAACAGTTCACAGCTTTAAAAAAACAACGACATAATATAACACAGCAAGTAAACTTAAATTCAACTAAAATCAGAAAACCAAGAGGAACCAACCAACCAAACATACATTCAAACAACCCAGCATACCAACTAACCCATCAACACTAACTCTTCTACTTCTGCTGCTGCTGCTGTTGTTGTTGTTGTTCGTACTGCTGTTGGTACTGCTTTTCCTTCAACCGTAACTCAGCCTCCTCCTCATACATCTTATGCACCCGCAATTCAGTATGAGCTTTAACTTTCTCTAGTTCCAACTGGGCTTCTTTCTATTGAGCCAACAACTCACGTCTTCTTTGATCTCTCTGTTGCTCACTTCCACCCTGTTGTTACTTCTGCTGATGTTGTTGTGAAGCACGCTTCGAGGCTGCCTTTTCGGCTTCTTGATGAGCAGCTTGCATTTGGGCTTGTGTGTACTGACGTTGCTGTTGTTGTTGTTGTGTGTTCGACTGTGATTGGGATTGAGGTTGAGTCTGACGTTGCTGCTGCTGTTGTTGCTGTTGACGATGTGCATTGCCGTTATTGTTACTGTTTCCAGTAGTCGTATGTCTACCATTACGACCATGATTATTGGAACCACCGTTATTATTATTCGTATTACCCAGTTTATCATTCATCCAATCGAGCAAATACACAGGCTTGTGACCAAAGACGTACTCGAACTGGCACAACAAACAACACCAATCCGATCCATTCAATGATTTAGCTTGATTCGCATTCGTGTTGTTGTTGTTGTTTGGTCCGTTGAATCCAGATGTAGAATTGTTGTTGTTCTTTGATGTGCCGATACGTTGTTTCTGAGATGTTGAATGAATGGATGATGTTGTTGATGATCGTCTTTTTGAGTTCTTGGTTTTCTTCGATTTACCATTGCTTGTTTGTTTCGACCGTTGTTGTTCAGCTGATCCAGAAGTACCAGACTGGTCGGATTGTCTACTGGATTGTTGACCTTGACCTTGAGATTGTTGTTGCTGCGGTTGTTGATTAGAAGACCCTTGTCTCACCTCACCAGCACCACCGGCAGCCATCTTAGCCTGTCTTTGCTGTTGTTGTTGCAATTGCAACGCTTCCAACTCACGTTGTTGTAACTGCTGCTGTTGTCTCAAAACCAATTGATCACGCTGATGTTGTAACTGTAACTGAGCCAACCTTCTATCCCTTTGATCTTTCGAACCTGAAGTAACACCACTCAACTCCCGTTTTTGTTTCTGTTTCTGTAACAATAGCTGCTGTTGTTGTTGTCTCTTCAAAGCCTGTTGTTTCGCCTGTGCCTGCGCTTGAGCTTGAGCTTGACCCTGTGCCTGAGACTTAACTTGATCAGAACTAGCAGCAGCACCAGTAACAAAACCTTGACTTTGACATTGACCACCAGTAGAACCAGTAATGGCCACCTTAGTAACGCCAGAAGCAGCATCGACAGCAGCTTTAGCAGCACGCTCATAAGTCTCTTTCAACCCCAACATCGCAGCCTTGTCCAACTCTTCAGCTTCCATAGTATCAATCTTACCAGCCAGACCACTTAAAAACCCACCTTGTCCGAACAAATTTTTATTTGACTCCAATGACTTCGCAATCGCATTAGCGATATCTTCCTCAACTGCGTTATCTAGCCTGAATGACTCCAATGCTTTCACGATCTGATTGTTGATTTGGGTCTTGAGCACGTCGTTCGGGCCCGTGTTTAGAAGCTCGCCGTCTTTGCCGTACTCAAAGGTGAATTCACAGGATTGGGGGATTGATGATGATGACGCTGAGGTCGATATGGTTGTGGTTGCTGTGATTGACTTAGGCTTTGATTTCTTAACTTTTTGGGTTGCTGTGTTACTGCTGCTGTTGTTATTGCTATCACTTGGAGACGGATCGGGACCAGCTACTTGTTTCTGTATGGAAGCAGAAGCACTCTTAACATCGACGGCATTACTAGACCCAGCACCAGCACCAGCACCAGCACCGGCACCAGAACTAAAATTATTACCATTACTATTACCAGCACTTGGATTACCAGAAACATGGCCAGCATTCTTCATCAACAACTTAGCCTGCTGCAACTGTCTCTGTTGCAACTGCAACTGTTTCAACTGTTGTTGTCTCTTCACAAGCAACTGTTGTTGTCGTTGCATCTGCTGATGAGCCTGACCCGCAGCATACCCAATCTTATCGAATTTCAACTTATCCAATTGTTCCAATTTAGTCAACTCATCCAAAAAATTATCAAATTTCTTGTTCTGATGAATAAATCGAACCATATCCTCAATGTACTGATCTGCTGTCTTTTGTTCGTCCTCGGAAAGTTTCAATTTACCTGTCTCTATCATCTTTTGAAGGTCTGCGTCATCAAATTCATCGTCGTCTTCGTCATTTTCAGTATGGGCGGTATTGGCTTTGTCTACGGCGGTGGACACACCAGTTGAATCACCTTTGGCATCACCATTGGCAGCATCAGCGGCATCTAACTTATCCAACAACTCAATAGGATCAACATCACCCTCTTCCTCTTTACCACCACCATTTCCTTTCTTAACATCACTCAAATCAACACCCGTCAACCTAGCCAAATCCTCAACATTCAAAACATCATCATCATCAACCTCCTCAACCTTCCCATCTCCACCTTTAGCTTTACTTTTCGGCACTCCAGCGCCCTTAACACTGGAACCAATACGCAAATGGCCTATATCAACATCAACATCAGCATCATCAACAGAGGCAGCAACCAGTGCGAGACTATCTAAATCTAAATCGCAAGTATCGACTTCAGGATGGGTTGAATGGATTCCATTGAGATTCAGTTCAAGTTCAACTGTCTTTCCCTGAGCATTACCTTGACCCTGGCCCTGAGATTGTGGTTTCAAAGAAGCAGTACCGGAAGCAATATGAGGACGAGACCGACGCTGTTGCTGCTGTTGCTGTTGTTGTTGTTGTTGCTGGGCAAAAGACAACGAATGAGCCTGACTAAACGCACCACGAAACAGACGATCTACCGCAGCAGCTGCAGCAGCTGCGTTTCTTGCCGTTGTTCTACCATCTACTTTCAAACTTCCCCCATTGCCATTGCCACCGGTACCCGAAGCATTTGTGGAGTTGGCAGAGTTGGAAAACTTGAACCCAAACGAACCCAAAGCAGCATCAATGTATCGACTATACTCTTCTTCATCAATATCCATTTCATCCAAGTGATCCAAATCAAGGCCCTGGATGTCAACATCAAAGTTCATGTTAAGGTTGTCTACGTCTAATTCATCCAAGTCGTCCAAGTCGTCCAAGTTGTCATCTGGATCTGCATGGGCATCGTTTTCAGCGGTAGTTTGATCATTGGAGTAGTTGTTGGTTTTGCTGTTGCTGTTGGAAGTAGATGATTGATTGGTGTTGATGGTAGGAGTGGTAAGAGTGGAAGTGTTAGAGAAAGAGACGGGAGTATCAATATCATCGAAATTCAAAGCGTTGAGTTGAGCGATATCAATGTCTTGTAAATTAGACTGAGCAATGGCTTCAGGATGGGCTTTAAAGAAAGACTGTAAATGAGCCTGCAGATTTTTCAAAGATTGGTGATGTTTCGATATATATGCGTCTGCATCAGCCAGAGCTGGGTCATCTGTAAATGAAAGAGTGACTGTAGGAGATACCACAGCATTTGTTGACGCTGACCCGGTTTTCGAAGTTGAATTTATCGTCTTAGCGTTCGATGTTGATGTTGTAGTTGATGTTGTACCTTGAGATGTATTTGGGTTCGAGTTTGAACCCTGACCATCTTTCAAAAACAGCTCCGGGTGCTGCAAGAACCGATGATAGCTCTTCAACAGCAAATGTTGTCTTTTCTGGTTCATTATCTTCTGTTTTAAAATCAGTCTTTCACGTTCCTGTTGAATCAGTTTCTCCTGTAACTTATCCTGTTCTTTCTGCAAATTGCCGTTCTTGATAGCCATTAGCGTTTCTTTGAGTGTTCTGTCGTACAGGTCGATCTTGGATTGAATTGCTTCTGTGGTCAGCTGTGCTGTTGATTGAGTTTGAGGTTGGGATTGTGTGGATGTGGTGGAAGTTGATGGGTTGGTGGTGGGTTGAGAGTGGGAAAAGGAGAATTTGAATGGTGGGAGGTTGTGGATGTTCGGAACTGGGTCTTCTGTTGGGAACGGAGAGAAGTTTTCTTCATCGTCTTGCTGGTTTTGGAATGGTTGTGGGAGTTGTGATAGTTGATCGTTTGTTGAAGACGAAGGGGTCTGAGTACTGGTAGTGGGAGTGGTGGTGTTGGACGATAGATTCGTCTTCGACTTCTGATTCATCTTTGAATTCGAATTTGAACTTGACTTGGACTTCACTTTAGTCTTACTCTTTGAGGAATTGGAATCATTGGAATTGGATAAATTTGAAGATAGATCAGACATGAAGTTTTTCTTTGACAATAAGTATTGGAATTTTTCAGCATCTGTCATCTCAGACAGTTTTTTCTTTCTGGGTTTGGACGGAGTTGGGTCCTTTGGTCGTTGTTGTTTGCTCATTGTTACTGCAATCTATGGCAAAAGATGGGTGTTGTGTGTCTTGTGTTGTGAAAGGAAAGGTATGTCTTGTGTCTTGTAGTCCCTTTCCGTTTCCCAATTTCTTTATAGACGTTGGCCTTCTCTCTCACACAGATTGAACTTTGGACACAGTTTGACAGTGGAGATTTTTTTCATGTGGGCAATTTCTCAGTGTCTCAGTGTCAGTGTCTCAGTTGAGGTCTCAGACTCTCAGGTCTCACTCAGACTCTCAGGTGAAGGTCGGTGGAATTTTGGTGAGGGTAGAATTGTGCCTTCATAGTACTGGGTCCACTGGGCATAGAAAGACATATTCTTAGTGCTAATTTAACTTATTTCGGATATACAGGATTCTTGTTATTAAAAGTAAAGGTGGATATGTATTATAAGCAAAGGAGAAGGAGTAATAATAGTGTACACAGATAGTCATAGTCATCAGCCAATCATCGATCTCTTCTTTCAGCTTTTCAACACTTTCAATTCATCACGAAACAACTGTTGATTCACTTCAACCTGACTCTTCAACTGTTCAACTCTTTGTAAATAATAAACATTGCACATTGAAGTAATTAACCTAGGATTCAACTCAAAATAAAATTCCAACTCACGAGGTAATTCATCATCTTCTTTTAATAGTTCAGTCTCTATCATCATTGAATTGAGTAAATGAAGTAGTTGTAAATCAGTCAAATGGAAATGAGGGTTGTTTATGAGTTTATGAGATTTGAATTGTGTGATTATTTGATGGGGAGTTGTTGAATGGGTGTGTTGTTTGACGTCATTGGAGAGTAAGTCGTATATGATTTGAGAGAGAAGAAGTTTTGATTGGGTTGAGTAAGTTGAAGCAGTGGTTTTGTCTTTGTTTGAGACCATTTTTGAGGTTGTGGATATGACAGTTGTTGGTGGTTTTAGTGGTAGTATAGGATTAATATTTTGGCAGTGGTATAGGTGTAGTAGTATTGGTGGTGGGTGGTAGTGGTGGTAGATCAAAACCAAAATCAAAAGCACAACACGGGCGAATGAGAAGAATGAGAAAAATGAGATCGATCGACTAGAGTGCACAGTACTTAGTGAAGGCTGATCTGATCTGGGTAAACATAAACAAACAAACAAACAAACAACTATCTACATCACCAACTATCCACAAACAAGTACAAACAAACAACAATGGAAGTGGACTATCCCACCCACTCTCACTCTCATGGTCAGATAGACATCACCATAGACATGGACCTCGACACTGACCCCGACACTGACATGGACATCTCAATGGATACCACCACCACTTGTTCCCGAATCCCAACAAGGTCCCCTTCAACGTCTTCTCTATCACAGTCTATATCTCTTTACGACACATCACATTCAAAACTGCCTCGTCTGGCATCACAGACAAGATCAAGATCACGTCCATCCACATCCCATAACTCCCATCATGATCAATCCCACTCGGTGTCTCTGTTACAAAGACTCGCTGTCTCAGATAGACCCAAGACAACACAGACTCATTTGAAATCTCATGCTAATAGAATGTCTGCCAACTCAAACAGGAACTCATTGAATTTGACTGTTCCTCAAATGCCCAACTTGTCCACATCGAAACGAGTCAGGGTTAGATCAAGATCAAGATCAAAGTCCAGGTCGAGTTCAAGTTCTCCTGCTCCTCCTCCTAGTACTAGTTCAAATTCCACTTCAACGCACCATCAACATCAACATCAACATCACCACTCCTCCACAACGGCCAAGGCTAAAAGATCGTCTTTGAATTTGAAGGCGGCCCACAGATTCTCCTTACAACTAAACGACCTGAACAACTTAAACTCAACTTCCACATCAACGTCCACTCCCTCTTCCACTTCTACAACAGCAAGAACAAGAACAACACCTTCCAGTTCCTCATCTACGAAAAAACAACAAACTACAAAAATGAGCACAAGCTCGTCGAGAATATCAAGCACATTGAATACCTCGACCAGGGCAGACAGGGCAGATGCAAATGCAAGAAAAGCACGCCGTTCTTCCATGCAGTTCGTCACTACTGCATCTACAGAAGATGTGCCGTCCCAGTCTCTTACACTCTCACATTCCCACTCACAGTTTCGTTCTATAGGGGAAGTCACAAGACTGGCACAACAGACTGCTGGTATATCACTGAGTGGTACAAACAAGAATAGGAGTACTACCACCCAAGCAGGTGGTGTCGGAAATGGAAATGCGTCAGGGTCAAGAAATCCACTGGTTCAAAGAGAAAGACAGAGGTTGTTGCAGAGGTATGATTCTCGTCAACGACAATTACAACAGTCACAGACCACCCAACAGCAGGAAACGGATAAAGTGGAAGTGGTAGATCATGTGGTTTCTGTTCCTTTGCCTTCTCAACTGAAACCACAACCACAGATTCCAAAACAACAAGAACATGGTGCTGGAAGTCCGTTTCGCAGACAGTCTGATTTACAGCCAAAACAACCACAAATTAAACAGCAGATGAGACAAGTAAGTCCTGTTAGAAGACAACAACTGCAACAAATCCAACCTCAACAGCAAGGTTATGTTAGTCCAGTAAGAAAACAGGGTCCAGTTCAGGCTCCACCTCAGGTACCACCCCAAGCACAAACCCAACCTCAAATTCCAAATCAAAACCAACCTCAACTTCAACAACACAACCAGGCACAATCACAGTTACAATCCCAATCAACATCAGCATCTCAGATTCAATTACAATCTGGATTCATACGACCCATCCCACAGTTAAGATTAGCCAGAACTAGAACTTCAAGTAATTGTTCCCTTGGTTCAAATGCTTCTTCGAATAGTAGTTTTGTTAATCATCCTCCTGGAAGTCCTGTGAATTTGATGAAACAATCACAGCCACAGCAACCACCTCAACAGCAACAACAATTTCCTCATCCTCAACAACAATACCCTCCTCCGGCACAGCAACTACAATATCCACAACAACAGCAACAATCCTATCCACCCCAAAACCAACAACAACAATACCCACACCCACCCCAACAACAACAGCAGCAATACCCCGTCTCACCTTCACCCCTACCGCTCCCCTCACAAAAACGAACAAAACTATCAAGCCACAAAGATATATATCAAACACTACTACACACCCCGAAATACAGCAAATTGTTCAAAGGTTACATCGATTCCATAAATTACCATTTTAAACCATCACCATGTTACCCGAATTTTGAAAGTTTCAGTCATGCTCAGCCTGGCAAATTTGAAAAAATGAGCGTTTTTGAAAAAAGCGAGGTTATGAAACTAGGTCAAACTGGTGGGTTAGAAGGGATATATACTGTTGGACAAGGGAATGTGAAGAGTGATGGACTCGGTTTGATTTCCGGTGGTGGTAATGGCGTTTCTGGTGCGGTTCCAGGTTTGGGTGGTTTGAAACAAGGACCAGGAGGAGGGATAGGATACAACCATCGTTCGAATTTCGGATTCGATGATCCGACTACAGGAGACTATAATGTTATCATTGGAGATCATATTGCTTATAGGTATGAGATTTTGACTGTTTTGGGTAAAGGAAGTTTTGGATGTGTTTTGGCCGTTAAGGATTGTAAAGTTGGTTCCGTTGTTGCTTTGAAAGTCGTTAGGAATCGGATGGAGATGAGTTTACAGGCTGTTGAAGAGGTGCGGTTGATTAAAGCTTTGAATTTACGGTGGTTGGAACAACAACAGGAACAAATGAAAGAGCGTGGTTTGGAAAATGGTGGTGGTGATGACGTTGATGGCGCTGATGGTATGAATAGTCGTGTTGGTAGTGCCTGCAGTCGGTTTGGCGGTAGTAGCCGTGCTGGTAGTAGTCGCGGTTTCTCAAGAGCTGGATCAGCAGCTAGTGATTCCTCAAATTCCGGTGCTGGCGTCAATTTGGATTTGAGTGATGGTGTGGTTGGAATTCAAGGTTGCGATGATGCTGATTTGAGTAAACAACTTCAAGCTAAGAGAGTCCAGAGTAATTTGATGCAGTATTACAACCACTTCAATTTCAGATCCCATATGTGTATAGTCACTGAACTTCTGTCGATTAACCTCTACCAACTGATAGAATGTTCTGGTTTCAAAGGACTGGATATCCCATTGCTTAAAGATCTCAGTTTCCAGATGTTGACCGGTTTGAAATTCATCCATGACACAGGCATAATCCACTGTGACTTGAAACCTGAAAACCTAATGTTATCACTAGACCATCCTACCTCCACTTCCACTTCCTCTACATCTAACTCTATCTCCCCTCAATTCCCATCCCAGTTCCAAACTAGAGCCCACTCAACATCAATCACCTCCACGATCTCCGCCACCTCAACAACATCCACAAACACACTCCAGTCACACTACACCACCCCAACAACACAACCACACTTCACACTAAAGATCATCGACTTTGGTTCCTCGTGTCCCAAATCAAAACTCACCTACTCATACTTACAATCCCGTTTCTACCGTGCGCCAGAAGTGTGTCTTGGTGCAAGATACGACACCAAGATCGACATCTGGTCACTGGGAACCATAGTCGCTGAACTGTTCACCGGTGTGCCTCTGTTTCAATGCAAGGATGAGTTTGAGTTGTTTAATGAGTTTTTGGCTTTCTGTGGTGTTCCTTCCAAGAGATACATCTTGGGGTTGAGAATGCAGTTGGTTGACGAAGGACCAGTTTGTGATTTGAGTGGTCGCCATGCTGGTGTGAATGCCGCTACGAATGTTGGTGGAGATGGAAATGGTGTTGGTGAAGGAGGTATGCCTTTGTTGGGCGCCAATGCCAGTGGTGGATGGAGAGATGGGTTCGGTACTAAGAATGACTCTGCTTTTGGTGTTGGATTATCTGCCGCCACCACTGCCGGTGGTCAGGGTGCAAATGGTTCAGGTGCAAATACAAAGTATAGTACGATCTCAGCTAAGAATCAACAACAGGCACAGAAACTGCAACAGATGTCGAATGGTGATGTGAAGATGAAGAAGAGAAATTATTCGAAACAGATCAATTATTCTACGTTGTTGTGGAAGGCTTTTGGTTCAGATGGTGGGATTTCGATGAAGTATTTGGTTTCTAATAAACCTGGGTTGAGATTCAAGCCTTGTTCGAAGAATTTGAAACATTATTTGATGCGGTATTTGAACTCACATGGTGTTTTGCCTCCTGCTTCCGTCCAAATTCAACCTCACACCCGGACCCAGGCTCAATTCCAGCAACAACAGCAATTTCAATCTCCTCAACAACAGCAACAAGCCGGTGCGAATGGAGGTGGACCTCAACCGATGGTTGATCAAAGATTGATGTTTGAACTTAACTTATTGGTTGAGTTTTTAAACATGTGTTTTGTCTGGAATAGAGATTCAAGATCAAGTTGTGATGATTTGTTGAAAAGTCGTTTTATTTATGGTACGTATGGCAATTCAATTTGATTTTGGTGGTCCTTGTTCTGTATATCACAACCATTGTTCGTCTTCTTAGTTGCTAGATTATCTGCATTTTGATTATACCTTTCAACTTCATGCATATGTATATGGATACCCTTAGTTCCTACTATCTGTATAGCTGATAATTTACCGTTTATGAGCTGCTTTTAAACTTTCTTATATTTATTTCTGTTTTATTCCTGCTTCTATGTATAACTTCCATGATCGACATCATTATTTGCATTTGCTTTTTTTTTCAGCTTATCTATATATACTTCTTTTCTCTGAATTCTTAAAGTTTTGGTTCTATTATACGTACTGGCGATCGATCGTATATATATGAAATCGTATACATATATGAATTGCTCAATATAATTTTATATACGTGATCGGAATCGTTAAATTGTGAGCTCCAATGCTTGCTTGGCCTGCTACAATCTATAAACGTTTTTTTTTTTTTGATACTCATACCAACATCTATATTAAGTTTGATATATATATGCTAAGATTGAATCTAGAAAAGAAAAAAAAAAGTAATGTATTTTCAAGATAATCCTGATCATCGACACTCTTGACATGCATGGGATGCAGGCAACGTAGGTTACTTGGCAGAAGATTTACAAGTCTGAGGGTATCGATAAGAAACAAATGGTTAAAGATTCTTCCAGTGATGAAACAATTACCACCATCTATGATCAGATTGAAAAAATTGAATCCAATTTAGGTTTTGGCTTGCTTGTCGATGAAATCACATCACAATATGAGGAATCCTAATCAAAACACAGGACCATTGTTTGGAGAAACTGAGCTCTACGCCAGGATCCCACCAGGATCCCACCACCACCACAAGCAGCCACGGCAGCAGCACCGCATGAGCTCCATCATCGGAGCAATTGAAGTCTCCTATGAAAACCTTCGTACCACCTGCTCAGGTCGCAAAGGACGAAGACACAATCATGACCGATGCTCCTACTTCCTTCCAATACCAAATGTTTAAGCTTTCTCAATCTGACAAATTGACTGAAGCCGCTTACTCCGCTGCTGATCAAACGTCCTAAGAATGGTATGGGTGGCCGGACCACCTTAACAGTTTTCCAATGGTTTTGCACGTTGGGATTGGGAATCTAAACATAGATACAAGACAAAAATCAGAATTAACTTCATGCTTGGGAACTTGACATGTGAGCATGCTTGATAGAACCAATAGCTTTTTTATTCTTGCCAAGAAGCAGAATTGCACCTTAAAAAGCTTGATGAGACTGGGTCCCTGAGACAGAGAGTTGGCAATCAATGAAGAGAGACTTAGAGGACAGTTGGAGCATAAAATGGTGAATGAGTGCAGCAGGTTGAAGAAGCAGATTAGTTCTGCGGTGGAACTTTGGAATCCTCGTTTGAGGAAAAACCGTTATGAGACTGGATTCCAGAGACAGAGAGTTAGCGATCAATGAAGAGAGACTAAGAAGACAATTGAAACCGAAAATAGTTAGTGTGTGTAAGGAGCAGATCAGTCCTGCTGGGACAAAGTTTCAGCTCATTTAGAGATAGTGGGTTTGTTTATAAAATAAAAACAACGATACAATCATCGGATGTTGACCCAATCTTGAACAGGATAAATATATGCATCGCAATTCTTATTTGGACCACTGCTTTGAGTTCATAGTGGAAGTGCGCCGTTGTCATCGTCGGTGCTACCTTGGTCATTGAGAAAGCTGCCAAAACCAGTCAACGTTCATCTTGAAATCACCATCATTTCACACGGGCTTCAACATTCAAGCTGCCTGTTTCGGTAACCACTTCGACCGCAAATTTATCCAGTGTGATAGCTATCCTGAGATAATGTCTCAGTTGCATGCCTTCAATTGCTTGCTAAAGTATTTGACGATTGATAACATTTGCTTCAGTGACCTGAAGTACTTGAGGTTGACCAAGATCACCTCACAGCAACAAATGTCCATACCAGAGAGCTTGAATCTGTTAAAATCAAGAGTTTTGGAAGCAAAGTTGTGACAACAGAATCACTGATGAGCAGAAGGCCAGATTGGAAGGGTTGGTGGAGACAATGGACAAGCTTCAAGATGAGCATGGTGGAGAACGGTTGGCATCATTTGTGCTGCAGAGTGAGAGAGGTACTGTTTGTAACCGTCAAAGTTGTACTGCTTCATGGGAATGTCTTTTTTGATAATATGGGTGCCGATGGTATCGGTGACGCATTTTCATTTTATCAAAAGAAAGCAAGGGAGATTCACAAAACAAATTAGGGATTTTGAGTTACAACTGCTGCCCTGTTTGGGAGAATATTAAACCTGACTCGCTGAAACGATGGCAACAGAGATAACACTTGCAGGGTTATTAAAGAAAAAGCCAGATATCCTAGAGTATGATACGACAAAGAAACAACCAAAACATTATAGCAAGAACCTAAATGCTTGAAACTTTATGTGAGAGTGTTAAAAGTGTTATGATTATAGTGCCAATAGAAGTGTTAAGTGACAATGGGTTTTTACTCTTTTAGATAAATAACAATGAAGAGCAGAAAAACGGACTAAGTGCCTATGTCCCCTTAACAGGGAGTATAAAAAAGAAGGAAATACACAGACTTAAATACCTGGTCTAAATCTAATCTAAATATGAATTTTGTGCTTGAGATGTACGAACTGTGGTAATGCAATTTCACGTGAAGTATTTTAATTATCTGCAACCATTTCATGATACATTGAACCGGATGACAACCAACCTAACAACCTAATACATCTCACGTAATTGGTATAGCAACTCATCATAATATCTTAATGAAGGAACATGAACACTAATCAGCCTGGCCAGTACTGACTCGTGCCACCTTCTTCATAAACCAATAGCCACGCGGGAGGGAGCAAACAAC
>BCIP01000013.1:462106-493890 GCA_001599995.1 Ambrosiozyma monospora
AGTTTCTATACGAGACCAGTCGTATTGTCCGAACTGAAAGCAATCTCCTCTAAATGATCACGTACGTATGAACTAACTGAAGTACTTTATACAGAGGGAATTCCGGATGTCATGTGTCATTGCGTCAACTATGCCTCAACAGCAGCTTCAACTAGTCGACCTGCAGGAATCAACGTTGTATCAGCAGACTTGTGTTAACTGGGGAACAAAGTCTATAAGTGAGGGAAGACAAGTCACAACTATGGAATGCAACAAGTCAAGTCTGAGGACGTAGTAACAACCGACGTGATAACTAGCAACAGTCATATACTGAATATCAAACACCGATAACAAGGATACTTCTGGCATAACTGGGTCTCGAACTTCAACAAAGTCTCACAGGATTAGAACGTGAAGAACGTCTTAAGGGAATGAGGGTCATTCGAACATCTAGCATTGGGTAATGCACATAATGTTTGAAAACATCACTTTGAAAACTTTTGGAATCATGTTTCATGAAAGGTTTGATGAATGTTAGCACCGATCCAGATCACAAAGCATCCTTAACTGGAATTCAGCGGAAACAGGGAAACACCAGAAAGCACCACAAAGCATCAGTGAGCACCAGGAAGCACCAGGAAGCACCAGTCAAGGATCAGTTACCAGAACATTGTGAAAGTATGAACTCAACTGAGTACTTCGGAAAGCAAGCTTTCTGCTTTCTTGTGTTTAAGGGATTTCAGAAAGAAGAAGAAAACAACTTCAACATTCCAATTCGTTGATGAATTATTAAAAAAAAAATTCGGCGCGTCGATTTCTAATGCATGCAAGATTTCATGCATTCCAATATCTCGGTGATAACCAGCTGAGTTATGGTCATTCATGACATATACATGTGGTGTGCTGTATATACTCTAGATCTATATCGATCCAATTATGTTGCCAGTGATGGATGCTATATAGCTATAATTTTACTTACACCCGAGATCTCTTTAAATTTTCGGCAGCTACCTTATAAGAAAGAATTTAAAACACATATCTGCTAAACTAATTTATGTGAGTCAATTATACATGTTCGATTCATAATATAATTGGTTAAAATAAACATAGTATTGCTAGCTAGCTAATGAAACTCATAAAAGATTTATATATATGTTCTTGCCATATTTGAAAATAAACGAATGAAAACTGTAGATTACACATGCACAAATTCGAAATCTTACAACAAAGATCGAGATATGATGGAAGCCCGGGAGATATCCAACTATATATAGAGTAGATTAATCAATAATCATAATCATTGTCATTATCAGTATCGGTATCGGTATCGTAACCATCAGTATCATGATCAGCATCAGTTTCGGTGTCAGTATCGTGGCCATCGTTATCACGCTTTGGAATTGGAGCTCTCTTTGATCTTCTCAACTTGGTTCTCTTACAGTGATTGTTATAATCATGGCCATTATCAGTGT
Organism: Ambrosiozyma monospora; assembly: GCA_001599995.1. Taxonomy (NCBI): domain Eukaryota; kingdom Fungi; phylum Ascomycota; class Pichiomycetes; order Pichiales; family Pichiaceae; genus Ambrosiozyma; species Ambrosiozyma monospora. Next base: position 463,558 of record BCIP01000013.1, read on the forward strand.
CAGTATCAGTATGATCGTCATGGTCATCATTATCAGTATCAGTATCAGTGTCGGTATCAGTATCATGGTCATCGTGGTGGTGGTCATGGTCATGGTCATCCCTTGTTGAGTTGCCAATACTTCTTCTTAGCTTGATTTTCTTAACAGCGTCTCTAAGCTGACCAACTTCATCGGTTTCAACATTCTGATCATCAGATTTGGTTAATTCGGTTGATGCTTTCTCGGATGATGGAATAACAGCTGCTAAAGAACCGCTAGTTAGCAATTGGGTAATAATGAATGTCTTAGAAAGCTTCATTAAAGTAGTTGAAATTTTTTTTTTTTACCAAAAAATGATTGATTAGAGTTGGATCTGAAATTGAAATTGAAATTGAAACTGAAATTTGTCTTTCTTGGTGTTGATCATAGTGGTAATTATATTTTGAAGAAGCACCAGATTAGTTAAAATAAAGGTGGATATTCCATTGAATTTATACCAAACTACCCGACTATATATAGCAGTGACAAAACTTGAAAAAGAGAATCTGAGATGATCCTAAATGCTAAAGATAGATATCAACTGATCGAAGTGCCAATCGACAATTGGATAAGTTGAGGAGCACTCCTGTAGCGGTTACCCAGAGTCATCGTTCTGTGAATTATTCTTAAAACCTTGCATTTTGAATCTCTGACCTATAATATGTTCAATTGTATAGGGAAAGCTTGGAACACCTCCTAGACCGGTCATGTGTGACCTGTTGCTGTGAACATCGCATAATTGGCTCTTACTTTCATTAATCAAATTAGCAACGCTGACTAAGAATATTAACTTCATTCATAATAATTTGCTTTATTAATCCACCTGGACAGCTTGAACTTTCATTGATTGCAACATTTGACCTTCACTAAGTTTCTTATAACAAGTTCGATTCATGAAAAGACTCAGTGCAATATCAACTCAACAGTCTTTCCAAGATTAGAATGGATTGAGACTTGTTAACGGCTTCAATTTATCTGAACCATATATCAGGAGAAAATGGGGATGAAATACAGGAAGAATCGAGTTTTGGAATCCCATTGTTTTTAATCACAGTTGCCGGTCACCACATTTCTTTGAACAATATATGTATTGAAATTTGACTACTTGTAGAGTTTTCATTTTTAAGCCTTGGTGTGACATTTGACAATTCGTGATCATGTTCTTCAAATTAAGCTGGCTTTGTAATTGATGATCTGTATTGCCGTTCTGTTCAAAATTTCCATAAGTTGTGTATGATCTGATCTAGTTCATATTCGAGTTTCTTGAACTATTCACAGAAGCAATTTCAGATGCGAACCCAGTAGTTATACCAGGCATTGCTGGTGGAGTTTCTTCCCTCATCTCAATAATCGATCACCGGAAACCTTCATGGGGCCCAGCACAATAAAGGGTTCCTATACATATAGGCCGTAACTAGATATAGGGTTCCATGCGACCCCTTGATACGACTGTCAGGTATTCAATCTATTTTGAGAACTCCTCAAATTCAACAGGTTTTGGAGTCTTAGTGAATTGGTTCTTTGGATGAATAGCAACACCGAGTTGTGCACTGCATATGCAACTTGTAAGTTCTGAATCCGTTGTTCGGGTATGACATGAAAAAGAAAAACCGTAAAGAAATAGATACTTTCAAAACTCAGGGTGCTTGCAACTTGCAACTGGATTTTCCATATATAGCAGCGCCTTCTTTTTGGAATCTGAACCGGAAGAACCAATCTGATATGAATCTTGTAAGGAACCAATTTCAAAGGCCCATTGATCTAATGTTCCTGCATATTCATTATATTCTATACCATGGAGGCTCAGTTATAACTATACCAGCCAGTCCCAAGTATGATAATTTTCTCTCGTGACTTCTTACTTTGCAGTACCTTTCCATACTTATAAAATCACCATCAATGACTGCAATACCAAATAATGAGAATGAATTGTTCATGACAAGCCATGGATACGAATGTATCATGGATAACTAAAGTGTGGATCATATATGTAGTTAGTTGAATGCCGATTCTTGTCCTTGGTTCGTTTCAGTATTGAATCAATTTGATTTCCTTTGGATGTTATTCAAAATTTTGAGTAGGCATGTGGATCACTCAGATATGTTTCGATGTTTCAAATATATATCCATTTCATTATGCATGCAATAGCTGTTTTCCATGATATCTTATTTCCGCAGGCCGACTCAAATTTTGTAACGCACCTTCTGTTTGATTAGCTTGCAAGCTGCCATATTTTGATACTCAAAATTTGAAATCTATATTATGTTTCTAAAAAATTATAAATTTTTATATACATAACTCAGACCTTCAGACAATAAATAATACAAAAAATAAAGAAAAAAATGGCCAACCTAAATTGGAATTTCTGTGTTATAATTGTGGAGCTGTTCATCCTCCACACTTGTCATGTCCACTAGAAAATTTGAGTACAGATGGAGCCGAGACGTTGATATCTTTGTCATACGTTCTATCCTTCAAAACCGCTTTCAATGAGGAATGGGACAAGAGATAAAAGAAAAAAAAACTTCAAGTAGCATAGAAAGCTGACTTTCAAGAAGAATACCCAGATCTATTAGACTTTCATCTTAAAATTCAATACAACAAGCCGCTGAACCTTGATCCTAACACCAAATAACTATATCAGTGGTTTCTCAGCAAAACATGTCTCTTTTCCAATAGTCCCGCATCGTGTTGGGAATAAAGGTCATTCATCAAAACTACCTCCAACAAAAACAGGTGAATTCATTCCCATTCTAAGCTGAAATGTGTTGCAATGGTGGGTCACATTGGCTTTGTGAACAGAAACAGAGTTCACTGCAATGCGTAATATTGGCTTCGTAAATAGGAATAAGATTTACATTCCATGTTCCATTTTGTGTGAAGGAGGAGAAGGAACAAACAACGTTTGCCAGATGTTGCACTTATTAGAAGACTCTGCACAAGAGATTCCCCCGGAACTCAGTTTGAACAACATTGTTGAGATCATCACCGATCAAAGTAGTGGAGAGATCAGTGGTATTCAAAAGTTCTTTTTTGGATCGCTTTGGTTTGGTAGATGATTCCAAAACGGAGAGAAAGTTGTTCATTGAAAGGAACATAGACAATACGGCCGACATTATTCAGACATATTTTGGATCTATCATTTACTCAAGTGATAAACTCAAGAAACTTCAGAAGAAAGCATTTTTTGCTTACATCTCCCCTGAATTGTTTCCTACTTAATCCAAGATTCTATTTTGTACCTGGCACAAATCGGTGGTCATTGGCAAGAGGTTTAGAGTTGATACCGTTGATAAACTTCAATATTCTGGGACATCTGACTTGGTTGATGCCGAAGCAATCAGAGGTGATGTTCCTTATAGCACGAGAACAGAATCAAATTCAACTGGAGGTGACGATGATGATGTGGAGGAGGACTCACCAGAAGAATAGCACATGTATAACAAATTCTCGAGGTTGTTGAACAAATCATCCCTGATGGTGCAAACCCGCAAGTAGATAATGGTAGTGATGACGCTGTTGATGAAGCCAATTCAACATCAATTGAAGAACGATCCAATTCCAATGATGACAGAACTGCCGATGATGATGGTGCCTCTTCTAGTGAGAGCTATGTGTCTGAGGGAAGCCAGAGCTGATGGGTAATAACGTCATTGATGGATAGACAAGATACAGAAAATGCAGATCTTTATGGCTACTGATTGCAATAAACCCAAGAAGTTTTTGGAAAAAGCCCATGTCACCAGAGTTGTTGAAAAAGGGTGACGTATGGGAATGCTAAACGTGCCTTTGTTTCGCTCAAAAAATTGATTGGAGCAATTCCAAGTATCAAGTCAGGTAAACTCCAAAAATGACTCAATTAAACCTGATAAATGCTTAGAAACACTAGCTGGGTACTTTTTGAATTATGATCAGTGGTGTTTGAGATTCAGGAAGGGTAAGACACTTGAGAGGTCATCATCACAGGCAGTAGAAGTCCTTCACAACATGGTCAAGCATTTCAAGAATGGTATGGGAGGTCGGACCACTTTGTCTGTTTTCTTACGGTTCTGCACCTTGAAAAGGATTGTTAAGAAGTTCAGTTGGGATTGAGACTCTGATCACAGATACAAGACGACAATCAGAATTGACTTCATGCTTGAGAAGTTGAATATTCTTGAAAACAGGGATACGTTTGATATAATTTTGGGGAACTTTCAAAGAGCTTCATACTTGGAAATACCAAATAGCAGCTGTATAAAAGCACCAGAAACCATCAGTGAGCACAGGAAGCACCAGTCAATGATCAGTTACGAAAACATTGTGAAAGTATGAAATCGACTGGGTACTTGGGAAAGCAAGCTTTCTGGTGATTAAGTGAGTTGAGAAAGAAACAACGTGTTGTTAAAAATTGAACCTCAAGATTCGAGGCAAAACTTTAAGTTGATGAAATTTTTCGTTAAAAATTTTCTTCGGCGCGTCGATTCCTTGTGCGCGTCGATTTGTATCTTCAGGCCTGAGCTGAGCGAGATTGAGCTGGTACCAGGTAAAGTGTACAGATTGAGCCTTGACCTTATAGGGTACCACGATTCACACACACATATATATCAATTTAAGATAGTTTAAGTCGAAATCCATTCAAGTATAAGGTGTTATAGAAAATGATATAGACAAGAAACCACAAGATGCACAAAAACAAAACAAAAAAAGGCAGCAACAACAACAACAAGCAAAATCAAATCAAACAAAAAATGGTTATAAATTATAAAGCAGACTATAGATGAAAAAAAGAATTGAACAACAAGAAACACAAGCAGATATCAAAATGTAGTAATTAATATGTAAAGGGAATTGGGAGAGGCATTATAACAATAATAAAAAGATATAGATAGCAGGAGAAGAGAAATTAGTGGGTTGGAGTATATGTAGCGTGAAGAAATGGAGCTTAAAGGGTGTTGAGAATATCAAGGGTAAACAAAATGAGAAATATTATAGGACAGTATATGGGTTGGCATGTTGATGAAACAAATAAGGATATTTCAATCAATAAAGTGGACAGAGCAGTTTGGTGAGTATTGGGAAAAGCACAGTTTGGAAAGACAAAAACTCTAGGAAAACTCAGGAGCAACAAAGCGAAATAAAACAAAAACACAGCGACTTAATTGTACAAACAATTCAAGGTTTTCAATTCTAATTGATTTTTTTAGGAAACGGGAACAACATTTCAATAATCAGTTGAAAAAAACTTTTTTCATAATAAAAAGAGGAAGTAAACAAAATAGGAAAGTGGAATTGGAAATATGTCAATGTAAGCACCAATTTGTTGGTGCATGGATAAAGCACCGAAACACAAGCAATTGACATGAAATAATTAGTAGGCGTAATTGAACAATGATAAACACAAACTCTACACTGCATCACAAAAACCTCACACTACCTGAATCACTCTTTCAACTCAGTAACAACCACATCCAAAACCCCTTTAAACCGTTCAATCAACCCCCAAAACTCAACAATCTCCTTATCGGCACCACCTCCACTAATTCCACCACCGCTCAAACCAGCATTACCTGGATTCATACCCATCATCAACGACGAAACACCAAGGTCCACATTCAACTCATCGAGTCTCTCAATAAACCCTGGTTTTTCCTCCATTATCGTATCGTCACCTGTTCCTGGTCCCGAAGATGAGCCTGAGTTCGAGCCAAGTGCAGAAGCGTAGGCCGAGGCAGACGACGAGCTTGTCGTTGAACTCGTTGCTATACCGGATGACGATGGCTGGTTGGCTAAATTGCCGTTGTTGTTAGCTGATGAAGACGATGAGTTTGGGTTTATGCTATTATTGTTGTTACTGTTCGGATGGTTGCCGTAATTGAAAGAGAATGAGAATTGGGATGGTGCAAAAGCAGTCAGATTCGTACTTGAACCACCATTAGCGCCATTCGCTGTGGAGTCCTGAGATTGTAATGAAGGAGGGGCATTTGACTGAGGTGCGATCAATGTTGTGTTTGCGTCGTCGTTAGACATGGATGATAACGTAGTGGCAATTGATGATTTCCGTCTTGCTGCTGCAGCGGCATTGTTGTTCAAGTTGATGTTATTATCATGGTGTGTTATATGCGGTTGTGACTGTGGTGTGCTTTGCAATGACGACATAGGGGTATGGTTGTTATTGTTATTCGACGAATTAGAGACTGTCTTGGAAAGTGGATTGCTGAAAATGGCCGAAGATGGTGGGTTTATAGCCAGACCAACAGACGACCCGTTCTGGGGTTCGAATTGACCAGACTGGTTCACATGGGTTGGCGACAGCATGTGATGTGCTGGATTGTTCATCTCGAATTTGTCCGCTGTGATCTTCTCAGGTGTAGAATAGCTCATTAATGAAGTTGATGACTTATCGGTGGTCATTCCCAGTGAATATGCAGATTTCTCAGCCACTGGAGTCATCGCCATTGGCATATTTGAAGCAAGATTGGTATTGACACCAAATTGATTGAATGACTCACCATTTTGTGGATTGTTGTTGTTGTTGTTACCCATCATTGAACCACTGTTTTTCAAAATATGATCTTGATTCGGAGGAACGGCGACAGGCATATGTAGACGCATTTGAGATCTGGTCCTACTTAACCCACCACTCATTGAAGCGTTCTGGTGATGCTGCATCAGTTGTTGTTGTTGTTCATGGAACTCGGCATTAGTTAAAGCAGGAGCAGTTTGGGGTCCATTACCAACAGCGCCATTATGAGGGATGGTGATCAGGGATGGCAGCATGGCACTTGAAGGAGCAGATTTATTCGTATTTATAGGTTGTAGCAGAGGTTGATGGTTCGAACTAGGTAATGGTTTCATTTGAGGTGGTGTACCAGTGGTGAGCTTAGAAGGAGACGAAAAGTTGGAACTGTTCTCCAAGTATTTTTTGGGAGATGGGGTTCTGCGACCTAAAGTACTATGAGAAATGGTAGGTCTACGCGATGGAATATCATCAGTCACAGCAGAATGAGAAATGGTTGGTCTACGTTGTAAATCACTGGTACTGGCACTATGAGCTTCATTGACCAATGTCTTCTGGGTGCTACTCAGCGAGCTAGTTGGAGTGGCAGGCAAAGGGATGTGAGGTGGTGGTTGTTGTGGATTTTGATGTTGATGTAAAACTGCAGCGGCGGCCCCAACAGTAACGGTGGCACTTCTTGATCTGGTACCGGAACCACCAACTTTCTGTTTGTTATACTGTGCCATGTTAGGTATTTCAATCGGCACCATTTCTTTGTTACTGACTTCAGTTGGAGGTGGGACTTTCACTTGAACATGAGTTGCTGATTTCATCAATGGGGGTAACTCTTTAACTGGTTCGTCTTCTTCAACGGAATCAAACAATCCCAATAATGATTGAGGTGCTTCCGATTTGGTAGCTGTATTGGTCATTGTCACACCTTTCAAAGTGACACCATTTGTAACTCCGCCGGGTCTCACTGTTGTTGCACCAATGGTACGCATGTTATTGTAATCTCTGTATGTTGTGTTGTTGGCATTGTTTTGCGTATAGTATGGATCATAGGCATTTCCAGTGTTATTGTTGTTATCCATATGAACATTGTGAATATCGATATCGTTCTCAATCAGATATTCAGCAGATTTCAAAGAATCGAAATCCCACTTCACGTTATAATCTTCATTGCCCAAATCCACAACACTTTCGTTATCATCGGCATAAACGTTATCTTTAACACCAGACTTCTGATTATCTCTCCATAACAAATATCTTGAAATGACCTCTTTCAAGACAGAAGTGGAAGCCTGTTTATAAGTTTTGATGAATTTTGACTTCAAAAGATCTTCAGCAGCTGGTCTCAAGTCTTGTTTTTCTTCCAAGCACATAGCAACTATCTCTTTCAACAATGATGAATATTGTCTACCCTCCAATCTTGGAGGTTCATGCTGTGTGATCAAAGTCATTGCTCTCAATTGATCTTTATCGGAATAAGGAGGAGCACTTGTTGCCATTTCATAAACGGTGATACCCAAGGACCATATATCAGCCTTGACGTTATATGCAGACTCAGATATCACTTCTGGAGCCATCCAGTAGGGGGTACCTGCCATAGTTGTTCTTCTTAAAGCGGTAGATGTAAGTTGTGCAGCGACACCAAAATCACAAAGTTGCACTTTACCATCTTTTCTAATCAAGATATTGGCAGCTTTGATATCTCTATGAATCACACCAGACTTATGTATGTATTGTAAAGCAATTAAACTTTCTCTCACGATGACACTGATGTATTTTTCTTCCAATGGACCTGGTCTAAGTAACGTTCTCACTGAACCACCAGCACAATAATCCATGATAATCCAGATCTTGTGACCTTGTAGATATGAGCCATAGTAGTGTGTGATGTTGGGCACTTGTTTCAACTGTGTTAAGAATTGGATTTCTTTTTGAACATCTTGAACTTCGTTATCTTCTGCATCCAAGTTGATGATCTTGATGGCCACAAGTTGATTCGTTTCAACGTTTCTACCTTTATGCACGACACCAAACTTACCTCGCCCTATGATTTCCAGTCTTTGGAAAAGCTGGTTGACGGGAAGTTTGCTTAACTGAGAGGGCATTATTGTATGTGGGTGTGTATATTATGTATTGTTTGCTGATCTATATTTAGGGTATCAAAAGGAATAGTAGACAAAATAAATGATGGCTGAGTGTGGTATGATGAAATCAAGAAGATAAAATGAGTTTGAGAGAGATGGAGAGAAAGGGGAAATGGGATAAATGATGTGACTTCTGGGGTATCAAGGGTGAATAAGCAAAAGCTAAGAAGAAATCAGATCAGAAATTAGGAGGCGTGCTGATAGTCTTGGTTTGATTCCTGATTTTTGAACGAGCTGTGATTTGACCAAAGTCGTAAGTGTTTGTTGTTGTAGTCAAGACAGCAAAGAAGGGAAGATTCAAGAGAGGGAAAGGCAGTTTTAGGATAAAGAATAAAGAGGGAGTGAGTCGTGACACGGTGTTGGTAATTGGTACTTGCACAGGAGGATCGGAGTGGTTGTTGGGCGTACCTGCCGTTCTATTATGAAAATAAATGTGGTGGTCACTAGTGTCACTGGTCTTCAAACTGATGATGAACCTGTAGCAGTAGCAGTAGCAGTAGCAGTAAGGGGATTGTGAAGTGAATGTAGGCTTGTATGATTTGATGGAATTAGCTGGTGAACAATTTCAAGATTTAAGAGGTTAGGTTAGGTCAAGCAAGACTCAAGCGCACCGTGTAAGTTACTTACAAGGAAGGCTACAGGCAGCAGTGCGTTAACTTTGCTTTTGGGTCACTCAGCCACTTAGCCTCTTTCAAAATGTGGCGGTACATTTTCAGTTCTGCCATTTATCAATAGCGGGTTAATTAGCCGCATGAGATGCGCCATGTGGTTTGCACTGCCTTGGACGGGATCAATTATTTTGAAGTTCTGACCTCATCATGGAAATGTTTTTAATTGGTTCCATTCCTTTTCATTATCACTGCAATCCACAGACAGTCATTCATGTTTAACCCTCATTCATCAAGTTACAGAATCAATCCATTACAATCAGTATGTTGACGAAAAGAAACACGCAGGAATCAACCTCCGAACTGCCAAACAAAACGAGGAAGAACAATCCAAAAACACATCATCTCAGGGTATCTTTTCTTTGCAAAGGAATCATATCAGACATCAAAACAAGACTTATACCATACTATATCTCAGACTGGACAGATGGTTTCACAAACTACAGAGTCATTCCATCCACAATCTACATCTTTTTCACCAACCTACTACCCGCAATAGCCTTCGCACAAGACATGTTTGACCACACACACAACTCATACGGGCTCAATGAGATCTTGATGAGTTCAGCCATGGGTGGCATTGTCTTTGGGCTATTTGCAGGAAATCCACTCTGTATAGTTGGTGTCACCGGTCCGATCTCAATTTTCAACTACACCGTCTATGAATTGATCAGTGGGAGACATCCCACAACTGAAGCGGACTTGGGGCCAAATGGTAATGCCAGTGATGCGGACCATCTTCATTATCTTTCATTCATGTGTTTGATTTGCCTTTGGGCCATGGCTATGCATTTTGTCATCGCTGTTACGAACTTGGTCAATTATATGAGATATGCCACAAAATTCTCTTGTGAAGTGTTTGGATTCTTTATCAATATCGTGTATATCCAGAAAGGTATTCAGATTCTCACAAATCAGTTCAAGACAACGCTCACTACACCTGAAGGTGACATCAAAATGACGCTGACTCGAGCAGAAGCCAATGCCTCAGGGTTTGCCTCTGTCATGGTTGCTTTACTCATGTTATTATTCGGATGTTCTGCTTTTTTCTTTGCCACCAAATCCCACTACTTAACACCAAGACTACGTAACATAGTCAAGGACTACTATGCTCCACTCATGGTATTATTTTTCTCGGGATTTACCCACTTTGGAGGTCGTTTATCAGACCCATACTTTAACAAACTACCAACCACACACCCTTTCAAACCAACGTACCCGGGAAGACCAACCAACTGGATCATCCATTTCTGGGAACATGTCGACACAAGTGACGTTTTCCTAGCCATACCATTTGCCGTTCTCCTAACCCTTCTTTTCTTCTTCGATCACAACATCTCATCGCTCATCTGTCAATCCTCCGAGTTCCCACTCCGCAAACCGTCTTCTTTCCACTGGGATTTTGTCTTGCTCGGTATCACAACAGGGTTGGCTGGCTTGTTAGGCATACCGGCACCAAACGGGTTGATTCCACAGGCACCATGGCATACCCAGTCTCTATGCGCTCACGAGCATAATTACGCAACGGGTAAAGATGAGATTGTGGCTGTTGTGGAACAAAGAGTCACCAATTTGGCACAGGGGTTGATCACTGTTGTGATGATGACGAAACCGTTCTTGAAAGTGTTGGGTTGTTTGCCTCAGTGTGTCCTAGCTGGCTTGTTTTGGGTTATGGCCGTGACTACGTTAGATGGATTGCCTGTTGTTGAAAAACTACGGTTTTGGTTCACGGATAAGGAAAGTTTGGATCATCATGGGTTTGCTGATAAAACCAACTCTGATACTAACTCATCGATGACTCAACAAGACATTGAGTTACTGGACCAACCTCAGTCTTCACATCAGTTACAGCACCAATTGTCACATCACTTACAAACCCAGCACACCACCCACCAATCCCCATCTCCTCCAACCCCACAACAACCAAAATACGCACAAGCCAATCGCACGTATTTCACAACATACCTACTCTCACAAGTGATCACTTCAGGAATAGAATTCGGTATAACATGCAATGACAAATCCGCCATTGGGTTCCCCGGTGTTCTTATCTTAGGTATGTTATTTGCAAAATTGGTGTTGCCTCGTTGGTTCCCACAAGATCAGTTGCAGTTGTTGGATGATGAGGCTGCTGATGAGTTGATTTTAAGAAGTTTGAAGTTTGCTGATGATGATGATGATGATAGTGATGATAGTGATGATGAAGAAGCGAATGTGCATGAGGTGTAATCACTATATATAGGTGGTTGGCTAGTAACATGGGATTAGAATTTGCTGTTTTCTTGGCTCCTAGACGCAGTACAATGCTGTATAACCAACATGAAATTGATCCATGTATTCGAACCGTGCTGATTGATTTTCTGCTATATACCCTTTTAATGATACAATTACTAATACGCACATGCAGTATACCTAATTTCAAAATTGAAATCTATTTTTTCGTTCGATATATAAGGTTTAGAATAAAAGCGCTATCTCAAAAAAATTGTAAAAAGCAAAGTTGTAAGCATTTAAAAGAAAATCGGAGACTGTGATGTAGTATAAGCACCAACTAACAATTCCAAAAGAAATTTGAAAACCTGAGAAAAATGCAGATTTCAAATCAGCAACAAATCTCTCAAACAAAGAATACAAGAATACAGGATCCAAGTTCACGTAAAAAACAGCAAAGAACAAACGCAAAAAAAGACAATTTCCATGAAACAAATAATTGCATTCAAAGCAACTCTTCCAAACTCTTTAAAAACAGCCGCTGAAAATAGTCACCTACCTCACAAAGCGAAAACACGACTGACAAAATGCTCAACGACAACTTTCCCCTCATCCAACTCGGGACTCTTAAACCGAACAATAGCAGCAGCATGAGTCGCATCTGTATTCTTAATATAAATTGGGAACTTCTCCCATTTCAAACCCGTGGTGTTCATATTTGATATGATTTCACGCTGTGTTTTAGAAAGTCCTAGTTTGAATGGTTTTAAAAGTTTGCAGTTGTTTGGTAGTTGTTCGGTTGTTGTGCGGTTGGTTCCGGTTTTGGATTCGGGTTCAGATTCAAAGATGTCGTCAAGTGGGATGTTGCATAGTTTGGATAGTGTTGTTTCGAAACATGTTGGTTGGGAAGATTGCGATGGTGAAGTTGAAGCTGTTGCTGTGGTTGGTGCAGATGATAATGAATGCTCGGATGAAGAAGAGAGATCAGAGTCAAAAGGTTTTGTTTTCTCGTTTGTATCAAATTTGTTGTCATCTGGACTTGAAACAGATAGCTTAGGTGAGAGCACACCAGGATTCTTGAAGGCAGACACGTTGGTTTTCTTACTGGAAAGCATAGCATCGAATAACGACTCAACAATCTCATCACCTTGATTGTGGACTTCCTCAGTCAACATGTCCAACCCATCAGCATAAGTCTGGCTCAGTTTCCTAGTCAATCCAGGTCTAGAAGAACTCAAACTTGTGTTAGCTTTACTATCAGCATGATTGGTTTGATCGTGTACTTGGTCGAGCTGGTTGATAAAGTAAAAAGATAGCAATTCACGAGTCTTGAATGATTCTTTGAAAACACGGATGTTTGAAGTAAATGCTTGTGTTGAATGTTTCAAAAAGATCCAGAGCAAGTACACAGGCAAAAACAATGTTGATCTGACCAATAATGAAACCCACTTGAGTTTTCTTGATGTAAAGTTGAGCAGTTTGGCGGATAGCGATGTTGACAAGCTATGATCATGATCAGTTGGGTTGGAATTAGAGTTTGCGTTATCATCTGGGATGTATTCAAGTCCCATTTTATTCAATCTGCTTCCTTTTTTGTTGGCCCTAGTTCTATTGTTGTTCAGTCTAGTAGCATCATCTATGAAACCAGTAAACTTGATAGGTTTATTAACGTCCAAAATGATAGGATCATAACCATCTAAGAAACCCAGTTGAAGAGCAGTACCATCATCAAAAGAAAGCACTCCACTGGAATCAATACTATTATCAGGAATCTTATCCATCACATCAAAGGGATTAACATTGGAAATTCCAGAACACCACCAAGAAGTTCGAATATCGGATCTAACATTTGAGTACAAGGACAATTTTTTGAATTGACTCAAACTCTTGTAAAACACCGAGTTAGGCATAGTCATAAGCTTCAACAATGGTATTCCATCCGGTGTAGACTTATCTTTCAAAAACATTTGCCGGCCTGATGCACCAAGCATATAAGGAGCACCCCAATTGAAAAACTTGACAGAAATTGAATCTCCAGGGGTCAAGACGCCAACATGAGGGGAACAGAAAGATGTAAAGTTGACTGGTGTGATCCCGTATCCGTTTCTTGTGCCAATGGTGGTATCATCATTGTGTGTAAAATAGTCTTTCAGGTATAACACACCAATAGCATATCTTCCAACGACACCACCTAAAGAATACCCAACACATGAAAACTTAGTGACTTTATAAAACCCAGTTGAATTCAGTTCATTTGTCTTTGAAATGATCTCTTCGGCAACTCTAGCACCACAAAGGTCGATTCCATCGTAGGTTCTGTAATTCTCATTCGATGCTGCCTTGTGAACAATAATCTTCTCATTAGAATCGGCGCCATTGAGTCGAGGTGATGAAAGTATGGCTTGTTCCAAGTAATCCATGTGTGATGATAGACCCCATAGTCCATGGATCAATATGACAAGGTGGCATTCAATTGGTCGTGTGCTGAAGTTTGCTGTTCCTTCGTTCCTGTTCGATAAGTTGTCAATTGCCCCACTCATGATTGCTATCTTTGTAACTGATTGGTTATAACTTGGGGATAAAGGGTCTTTACTCTATGGCAAGTGTATCAGTTGGGCTGAGGGGTCTTCTAGTTATATGATTGTTTTCAAGAAAAAAAGAAGAGGCAGATAGGTGGGTACTTATACCCGTTCGTGTGAATATTTGCACATGCGGATCGATGAGCCTTATCTGGTTTCAGCTCACGCGAGTAAACACACAAAGGAAAACCCTTAAACCGTGCCGGATTCGCCGAGTCGGTCGGTTGGATATCTTCACAGGTGGTAATTTGGTAATTAGCAGACAACAATACTCCAAACAACCACCCCCAACCACCTTCATCTGATCTGTTATCAGCAAGACAGCAAATTCTTTTATAATCAGCTGATTTTTTCAATCAATCAACATATCAGTGAAATCATCGTGTGGTGGGGTATCGGTCGACGGTATCATAGTAGCAGCTTGGTATTTCTTTCTGTAGGCATGATCTCGCCTATCAAAGTTCAATTAGCTGTGAGTGAATCGTGATGATAAGCGTTTTTCAACATGTGAAATCATCGCTTTTTCTCGCACTGGAAGAAATTTCCAGAACAGCTCTGGATTGGAAATGTATAGCTGAAAGCCTGGTTATTTGATGTAAAGCTACCTTTGATCTTCCATTGATTTCGTCGAATTAAAAATAGAGATGTCTTCATTGTTTGTATCTTGATGTTATATGTGATTGTTGGTGATGAATGGATAAATCGTGGAAGAGCTGTCAACTGATAACTGAAAGATGCATCGATTTTTGGAGTGGTAAGTTTGTGACTGTGGAAACAATTGAAACTGGGCCATGGTGGAATATGGCATTTATCATGTTGGATCAAAGGTGTTTCAAGATGATCCAAAATTTCATGCAATATCTTAACTGGTGACTCCTGAGTTGTGAGATAGTTCGAAGCCTGTTTGTGAATGGTCAACGCGTGAAGTTTGAGGCACCCACAACATAGCCGATGTCGTGACCTTGACAGTAATCCTTGCACCAGTTATTTTAGAGAGTTACCCTACCTAAGAGCATTTCATCAATTTTCCACCTCTGCCTTACAACATCCGATCAAGATGCAACATCAGTTTTGACAAATCTGAAGGTTGGTTTGTATCTCGGGCCAACTATATTTGAATTGGAAACTGGAAACTAGTTTGAACTTGGTACTTGGTACTTGGTACTCTAGCAACTACTAGTTCCAGATTTTCAGATTTGAATCACCTATTACAGTAATGTTGCTACTTGGTAATACTTCTGAGGCTGCCTCAAGGAGTCAAGAAGCAAGTACTGCACTCATAATAAAGACTAAATTGATTATAGTCCACGTACCGACAAATCATTTTTCGGCTCGTTCCAACGTACTCAAAGTTGAAAATTAACAGCTTAATCGTTTGGTTCACAGAAGAAGGAGAGAATTATAGCTAAGATAATAGACGTACATCAAAGGTACGAGCGATTGGACAGATGCCGATGAATGAAATGATTCATATGTCTGTCACATGAGGATCAGTCTCGAGAATAAAGAAGGATTTCTAGGATATCACCATGTTGATCATGTTGACCATGTGTTGACATCATTTTGAAATGTTCTCTGACGATTCTCCACCATGAATTTCTGAAAATAACCATCGATCATGGAGTATGTAAACTTCAAATATCATGCATGATTCAGATCGTACGTATAGCATTCACATTCACATTTTGTTTCGTTTCATTGTAATTTAGTCTGAATTCGGTATTGTTATAAATGGTAGTGGTACGTTAAATATAAGTTGTGACAGTGCTAAATTTTAAAATCCAAGTTTAAGAGTTCGAAAGCCTCAAGAGTCAAGTTTCAACTTTAAAAAGCTACGCGTAAAATTTTGAAAAGTTCATCTTCATGTGAGTTTAGCACTGAATGTAGTAATTATTCAAATTCAAACTAAACACGTACGCCGGCCTTGATGAAAGGTGACAAAATGGACAAATTTATCAACTAGTGCTGGTTTGACATGTGATTTCCAATTGTTCACCCCATTTGACAATAAACACACAAGAACATCTAGATTCTAAAGGTGCAACTTGCAAGGCAGTTACACATGATAAAATGATTCATGAGTGAAGAACTCCGATCCTGCAATACATCAATCAATCACCTCATGTGCCTCATAAGCTTATATTTTTTGCCAATGTTCCTTCCGGATAGCTAGTTCTATTCTTGTTTCTGGTTGGCCATGTACGTGGTTACTGGTTCCGCCTGTTGTCATGGTCTTGAACAAGTCTGTCTGCCCATGGCGATCAAACTATATACCTGTCTGCATTCCCAGTTTTTTTCAAACCACATGAAAAACTGTTCCCCACTGATGCTAAAAGCTGTTTCCCATTTTTTACTCATCCCAGTTCTTCTTGTTGTCAATCCACTAAACTTATCATATTTACACTTAATTACAGAAACAACATCAACGACAATCCCTAGTCATGACATCGTGGACCCCACTTCCAAAGATGGTGTTGGGAAGGGTTATTAAACCGTTCTCCATCGACCATCTTCAGACAAACGATCCTCAAATCAAGAACAATTTCAAGAAAGTTTCCCCCGGTGATATCCTCTACCTTTTCGAAACTGAAAACACCACCAAAAAATGGGTCAGAGGTTATCTTGGTGTTCCATCCATGCCTTCTGATTTCTCCTCTGCTACTGTCTCCATGGAAAAGTTACCTGAGGCTAGAATTTACGTCACTATTTTGCCCTGGTCTCACGTTCAGGTTTTGAAAGAGGTTGAATTGATCAGTGATGGAATTGAAGAATCCTATAATGGTTTGATTGCTGATGATTCAGGTTATCCTGCAGACGACTCATCGAGTGTCTTGACTGGCTCGGTGGCTTCTAGAAAGAAAAGACCCGCTGTTCCAGTCAGTGATTTTATCATGGCTGCTAATACTCTAAGTGGTGAAATTGGAATCGCTATGATGACTGCTAGTGTTCAAACTTACGCTATGTATACCAGAGGTGATATCGAGGGTGCTTCAACCATGTTGGAAGTTTTCAAGACCTTGGATGATATCAGAATGAACTTAGAGTATGATTTATTGACCAGAAATGAAATTAAGTTGATCAAGAAGAAAGCTGTTCAATATTTGGCTATGATTCCTAAGACTGTCACTGCTTCGAACAACAAAGTTGCGGAGAAATCCCATTTCAGATCCAAAGATGTTTCCGGTTATCAGAGTATCTTGGCTAGAGACTTGAACACTGCTGAGTTGTACAAGTTCGAGTTGGAGCCTGAAACAGCCATGGATGAAGCTCTTAATATTGCTGAATTGGCCCAAAACCAAATGTTTTCTGCTCTTAATGCCAAGTTCCCAATTTTGGACGCTGATTTGTCTCTTCACCCTCCACGAAATTCCAAATTTGAAGCCACTAATCCATCTCATATTTTAATTGATTTCAACGCTTTACATGGCTCTTCAAATGTTAAACCTGATGGTTATGCTGGAATGACAGCTTATCTTTATCTCAGAGATTCAAAGAAAAGATTAACTGAAGGTTACGCTATCTCAATTGAACCAGGTCAAGAGATTTCATTAGAGAACTTGTCTGCTGCTTTATTCACCAACATTCCTGCTTCTGAAATCGACAACAACAGAATCTATCTCGTTGCTTTACTCACTGAAAAGATCAACTTGTCTCATCCGGACTCCACTTCCCATGGTATCCCTAACTTGAAAACTATCAGAAGAGGTGTCTGTGCCGGTGCCGTTGATATCTCCCGTATTTTCAACAGACGTAAAGGTCACTTAGCCTCAGGTCAGTCCCACCAGTTCACCATGAAGTTATATGCATCGTACATGCTCAAAGAAACTGAACCAATCAAGATCTATTCAGGTATGCCTCCAATGTTGGCCATGTCGCTGGCCATGGCAAACAACGGTTGGGGTGAGTTAGTCGACCGTATCATTTCCGGTTCAAACAAAGGTGTTGCCAAGAATCCAAGAGCTGAAAGATTGGAAATCAGCGTTAAGGAATTAAACCAGAACTCGTTCACCGTGGGTACTTTCAAAGCCATCGATTTGGTCAAGACCATGGCTTACAATCCACTGGAACAAGCATATTGCAGAATTTACTTGAGAGTCATCAAATGTCACGGTATTGCGCCTGCACCAGGTGTCGGACATGAGAAAGATGGGCAGTTTGTCACCGTTGAAGTGTCTACGAATTCCAAACTTTTGAAGTTCTCCAAAGGTTCCAATGAACCCGTCAAGTCCAGATGGCAGTTCCCTTCGACTGGATTGGAAGAGTCCATTTCTGAAGCTATCCAAGTGACTGGTTTAAGTGTGACTCCTACCAACGATAACGATTTCTTGTACTTTGATGTTTTCTCCAGTGGCCAGTATGTTGGGTCTGGTAAGTATCCATTGAGATCGTTCAACCAAATTTCTGATACAGGTATGTTTGTCAAGAAGGTCCGTAACGTTGATATCTATGCTCCTGGTGCCGGTACTCCTTCAGGTAGTGTTGAAATTGATTTGGAGTATGTTGGTAAGAATTATAATGTCGATACCTACGTTGAGATGGTTTTGAACTGGAAGACTATTTTTGAGCCAACTATTCAAAACACTGACAAGAATTTGATCTCCACTTTGAATAAGTTAAAGAGAGTTCCAGTTACCACACTTATCAAGTTTTTCCCTGAGCTGATGACTAATCTGTTGAATATCTATGCTTTGGCCAGTGACAAGCATCAATTGTTGAGTGTCTATGGTTCTGCTAGAGAAACAAAATTCAAGGCCTTGAGTGATGCTACTTTTAGTGTTATTGTTCATGTTCTGGACTTGGTTATCGCTAGACAAGAAGAATATGTTTACTTGTTTGAAAGATTCATGGAAAATTGTGGATTGCCTTCCATTGGTGAGTACTTGGTCAGTGATTTGAATGAGTACTTCAGTACTTTTGAGGATTCTTGGAACTCCACAGGTAGAGCCATCTGTCGTATTGTCCCATTGATTTTAAGAATTGCTAATGTCACCGTTGCCGATAGTGCCAGCTTTGTCTCCACTGCTGCCAAGTTTGCTGATCTAATCAGTATATTCTTAAGTGCCACCAGGCCAGCGTTTGTTCCTGATCAACTTGTCCTTATTGAAAACTTAGAGTTGGTGTTGGAAGGTTTAAGAGATTTCTTTGATGATTTGCAGCTAGTTAAGTTTGTTGAAAGCTGGTCTGAAGCTCTAGGTTTGAGAGGCTTGGGTGCTTTGGAAGAAGATGGTGGTAATGCATTAGCTAACAAGATGAAATCCAAAGAACATAGAATTATTATCAACAAACTGTTTTTCTTGAACAGAACATTGCAATCTTTCCTCGTTGACACTGAATCCGCACAAGCCAGAGAGATCCTATACTGTAATGCAATCTACAACTTCTGCAAAGTCATCACGTCAGATATCATCGACGTTGACGCCTACAGATTAGCAATGGGTGTCTGGTTGACTGTCTGCAACACCTCATTTGGTCCAGACAAGAGATGGTATGATGAAACCGGTGATTTGTATTTGATCCTGTGTGAGATTTTCATGCCTTTGAACAAACAGTTCATGAAACTTATGAAGTACGGTAAGACCCATGGTTGGTTTGAACCTAAACGTACATACACACAATTGTTCCCAACAACTTATCCGTTCCCTGAATACACCATTGATTCATCTGTTCAAGCAGAATCCTTCTCGGAATTGATGATTGAGTTCACTGTGGTTTTGATGATTGTGCTTCAAATGTCTGCCGGTGGTGCTTATCCACGTATTTCTCGTATCTTGTTAAATCAAGAAGAGCGTCCTGATAGTTACCGCAAATTGGATGAGTATGCACCATCATTGAAAGTGCAAATGTCTACAGATTACATTTTCGATTCAATGGAAGTGTTGTG
This sequence comes from Ambrosiozyma monospora, assembly GCA_001599995.1. NCBI lineage: Eukaryota > Fungi > Ascomycota > Pichiomycetes > Pichiales > Pichiaceae > Ambrosiozyma > Ambrosiozyma monospora. Next base: position 483,549 of record BCIP01000013.1, read on the forward strand.
TGATATAGTTGACCCTATTTTCTTCCCTGGTCCAAAGTGGTTAACTTTTAAAGCTTATTGCATTTGTTGTATCGAAATTTATTGTCGTGCTTTCCAACCTATGATTAAAGTGATGTTTGGCACAGACGAAACCAAAACCAATCCAGAGTTAGTTGCTTTTGCTAATTGTTATTTCACTTGTTACTTCACTTGTGTTTTGAAATGTATCAATTCCAAGCCTGCTAGTATTGAACATTTGGGTGGTTTGACTCTAAAAGGTTGTTATAATTTAACTAAAGGCTTGAGAACAAAGGCCGTCACTTCAATTCATGGTATTTGGAATGTTTTAGGTGTCAATTCTACTGCTGAAGAGAAGATGAGATTTGGATTGGACCAATTTGGCGGTTTACAAAGAAACTTGTATTCAGATGATAATTATGTCATTGTCTTGCAAGTGTTGTTGTGTGCCATGCAACAAAATGTTACTTGTTGTGAGATGGGTTCTAAAACATTCTGGTCGATTATCGTTTGTGAGTGGTGTAAGTTGCAAAGTTTGTACGAGTTGGAAAGAGTCACAATCAGTTCATTGTATGAGATCTTCTTGCATCGTTTGAGATATTCCCCTGGTATCGGTGAGATCAATAACTTCATTTCACATTTGAAAAGCTGTATCACTTTGGACGTTGAAGATGAAGCATACCAACCAATCATGCAATTCATTAACACCATGTTTGAATTTTTGAGTACTGCTGCTGAATTGAAATGTATTCCAGAAGGTTCAGAGTTTGAAGATGATCGTGCTTTCTACAAGATCAAGATTTCCAGTTATCTATTGAACGTTGATAAGCCAGAATTGTTACAATCTTTCATCAACTCTATGTATGAAGGTTACTTGGATAAGAAGAATTACACCCAGGCTGCATTGTCCTTGGAGTTGCTAGCTAACACATATTCATGGAATCCAACTTCTTTCTTGCCTGCATGTGAAGCACCAGCTTTCCCAAGTCAATCTGAGTTCAAGAGAAAAGAAGCTTTGTACCGTTTAATCGCCACTAATTTCAACAAGGGTAACAAGACTGAACAAGCTGTTGAAGTTTTCCTCGAGTTATTGAATGCCTACAACCAACACAACTTCAACTTGACTGGTTTGAGTTATTGCCATACTCAACTAGCTAAAGCTTTCATTGAGTTAGAAACCGCAGGTAAGATGGAGTCCACCTATTTCAAGATTTCATTTATTGGTTATGGATTCCCACAATTGTTGAGAGGTAAAGAATTCATTTATGAAGGTATGCCATTTGAGCACATCACATCCATCAACCATCGTTTGACCAGAATGTATCCAGGTTCAAGAATCATCTCCAATGAAGAAAAAGCACAACAGATGTTAACAAAGACACCATTTGGAAAATACTTGCATATCAAGACCGTCAATCCACGTAAATCACAATCTGAGATGCATCGTTTCATGTCATTCACTGCCCGTCAATACTTAGATAACAAGAACTTGAACACTTTTGTTTCCACCCGTCGTTTACCTGGTTCATCATCAGTGACTAATCTATGGACCGAAGAAGTTACCTATGAGACACAATTGACTTTCCCTACTCTAATGAACAGATCAGAAATCAAGTATGTTCACACCATTAAGTTGTCACCAATTAAGAATGCAGTCAAGGCATTGATTGAAAAGAATGAGGAGTTGTCCGGTTTGGAGTTCTTGATCAAGCAGAATTTGAGAGAAGGTATCGATCCAAAAACCATTGCTTCTGGTCCTGTGTTTGGCAACTTGAGTAGAATCCTTGCCGGTACGGTTGATTCTCCAGTCAACGGTGGTGTTGGCCAATACCGTGCTTTCTTCAACATGAAATCAAGTGGTTATAGCAGTACGGGATCGAATTCCGGAACAAACAGCATGAATGACTCAGATGTGAACACTGCCAACGTTTCTGGTGGCCCAATTGATCCACGTTCTCAGGAAGACGATGATTTCGAAATGCATGTGAAATACTTGAGAACATCATTCAATAACCTGATCATCCTCTTAAACAAACTATTGAAATTGCATCATGCTTTGGTTCCATCCAATTTGAAAACACAACATCAAGTAATGGTTGAATTATTCAGTAAGAATTTCAAGACCGAGATTAAAGAATTGGAATTGGACGTTAAATCAACTTTGAATCTTGATAAGTTGTTGAAGAGTTTGATTTCAACCAATATTTACTCAAAGAGATACCAACGTGAACATGGGTTGATTACTGGTATCGGTGGTGGTATCAGCCATGATGGCTCTAGTTCTGGCTTGTTCAGTAGTGAACATGGTGGTGGAAGTAGCTCGTGGTTGAATGACGATGATTCGAATTCAACCACTTCTGGTTTGAGTGGTCCTGGTTCTGCTTCTGGTTCCATTAATGGATCTGGTTCTGGTACTGCTTCGATTTCTGGCTCGGGTTCTGGATTGTCGAGAATTAGTGGTTTGAGTGGTAGTAGATATGGTCTTGGTGGTGGTAAGAGAACCATTTTGAATTTCAAATAGTTGTTGGAACTTAGATTATAACTGTTTTGCATTTTTATTTATTATTTTCCGTTTCTTTTGTCCTTCTTTCTTTACCTTTGTTTTTTTTCCAATTATACATTTCACTAATTAGTATTAATCTTTTTAAACTAGTTAATCTGATCCGTTTTTAAACCATACAGTATGTGTATGTAATGTATGACAATGAAATGAAGGGAATCAGTATATTAAAATTAAAAATGCGAACTATAAATTAAGTAGTAGGCAGGTACACGTATATGAGAAAAGACATTATGTTGGAAACGACAGCGAACAATAAATAAAAACTGAAAATAAAAGAACTGAAATTTTTTGAAAAATGTAAAAGTATCGTATCGTGTCATATTCCAAAGGTCGAAAATGAAATGCAAAGTGTTAAGCGAATATAATCAATCAATCGATCAAACCCAAGCAGCGTTGAATTGTATATTTCAATTGAACTAAATTGGAGATTTGCAAGTGAATGAAGTTGCAGCGGTGGTATCAAGCAACAATTGAATGTACTCGACAGAAGCCCAAAGACCCATACCGGAAAACGCAAGCGAAGCCAAGATAAAGCAAATGTAGAAGATAGTAAGCAAATAGTATTTCTTGAAACCTCTCAATAAGAAGGTTGTGAAGGAAGGAGAAGACGAGCTGGCCAATTGAGTCTTTGGATCGTAACCTGAGATAAATTTAAGGTTATGTGTATGGTATAAGCACCAAAGATGTAATGAGAATGGAACCACGTAAGTTAGTGGGATGACGGCTAGTGAGGAGGTGAATGATGAGATGGCACCAACTTGAGGAACACCGGCACCAACGACAAAGATACAGATGTACACGACCGTGATTGTTAGAGTCCAGAGAAGGTACCCTAGTTTGGAATGGAACTTCAACTTTGGGATGATCATTGGGAAGTAGTTCTTGTAGGCGATCTTACAGCAGATGTGACCGTAGAAAAGACTTTGGAACACGGCAGTGATGAAAGAGATGAATGCTAGACCTTTCAGTGCTTTGATGTTGCTCAAACCAAAGACAGCAGGTGTCAATGTGTACTGGCCTTGTTTCGAGTAGTAGTAATTACCGTAGATCAAATATGTGATCAAAATGAAGATTTCAGCAGTCAAGAGAGACTTCCAGAAATCAACTGGTCTTCTCATCTCGGACAAGACTTCAGGGAATGCAGTTGAACCAGCAAACACAAACGAGATGTTAGTCATCGCCACAACCTTGATAAACAATTCGACACCAGGAGTGAAGTTGAAAGTCATGATTGGACCCTGAGGAAGACCCGTAAGCATCTCAGCATTAGGCCAATTTGGCTCACCAACGTAACCCAATTGTGTAAAGACATTGACATAGTTAGCAAAGGCAACAAAGACACATATTTTACCCAAATTACTCAACTGTCTGATATGGCACAGTATCCAACCGACACCAGCCAACAAAAGCAAAATGCCGGCCCAGCACACTCTTTGGTCTCTCAAGATAATCACGGCTTCACCTGTGGCAACTAAAGCACTAGCACAAGTTAACATCATGGACACAACTTGCAAAAAAATGATCAATTGACGTCCCCACTCGCCAAAAAGAGCATAACCGATATCAGCAAAAGTCTTGATTGGATACTCTGGGGAGTCCAACATAAGGAAGATCCACCAGATGACAAGACCGGAAGCCAGCGTGATGAAGAAGCAAAACACCAAGAACACATTGGATGGAACGTAACCCGTTAGGGCTAGACAGTTGGGGACCAAATAGGCACCCATGATTTCAGCGGTCAACAAACCGGCACAGGTAATCCAGTGGGTTGTTCTCATTGCCAGATTTGAGTTGTTCCAGGATGGATAGTCATTTGTGTTAGATTTCAATGAAGGGATGTTCATGGTTGGTAGGATTTTGGAAAGGAACCATTTGTCAAAAGATGTGGTTTTGGCTCTTTGAAGATGTTCATCCTGTTGTTTTTCAAGGTAACGTTGAGCGTAGAAATATCTTGTGATCAATGATGGGTTCTTCAAGTATTCTAGTTTTTCAATGAGAGTTGAATCTGAATCATTGTTGTCGTTTTCAGAGGAGACATCATGTTTGATTTCGTTGTTATCTACCACTTCTTTTTCGTATGTGGTCTTTTCGTCGGGTTCACTCATTTTGAAATTTGGTTGTGCTCGTGGCGGTGCAATTTGAGAATTGAAAGTGAAATTGAGCTGTGGTGATGATGATGGTGGTGATGGTCGCTTCAAATCGGGGGAAGCTGGTGTAATTGTGAATAAAGGAATGGCACAGCTGAAGAAAGTCAACTAAAGGAAACAAGGTTGTATTTATACAAACTTCACCCAACTTGACAGAGAAGAATGTGTCAAGTAGCTAGCAGATGAGGCAGAAGTTGAAGAACGATAGTCAATTTGGATACGTGCATGTAAAAGTTGATTGTAGGTTTGAAGCCAAATGGATAACACGTCGATCGATCAAATTGCAAAGCTAGAACCAGTAATCCAGTGCAGAATTGTCAAATTGTCAAATTGTCAAATTGTCAAATGGTCAAATTGTCATATTAAAAAGTATTTTGCTTTGGTTCTAATTAATATTCTTTGATTTAATTATGTGCAAACTTCACCAAAATTAATTCTTCAGCACACACTAAAACGTTTACGCTGCACTAAAAAATGAAAATTTGTTTCTCTTTCACGAATCACGCTTACCTTAAGCCAATTAGTACGGTGATAAAACCGGACGTACTCTCACTGTCGCATACATTGGAAATGGCTTAAAGGCCCAACGGAATGTTCTTTGAATTATCACTTCAGCCAATCATATCCTCCCAACAGAAGCACAACAGAAGTGATACAACCGAGAACTAAGTGACAACAACAATAGTTCGTCCTATAAGGTTTCCTATAAGGTTTCCTATAAGGTCTTTGGACATGACATAGCCAAATTGTCTTCCTTATTTGAGTAAACATGAGCATGAGCATGTGCCCTGCAGGCAAGCAGCCTCTATAGGGAAAGCCTGCAAAAGCTCAGCGTCTAAATTCGTGTACACATGTACAGAAGACACACCACCACACCACACGATATATGGGGAGAACACGAACACTGCAATACGATACAGAATTAAACGCTGACCTTTGACCATTTTCTTTGCAAATTAAGGATCAGTACTCACTACGTTATTACATGGTGGGGCAAAAAAAACTTCTTTCGTGAACTTCGTATCCGAGATTTCAATTTCAAATCCCTTATAAGCCTAAAAGGGACGTAATCGTATGAAATATGAGAAATATGAACCTCAATTATATTTGATTTCTTAACAACGTACAGTCATCTACCTGTGAATCTATCAATTCTTCGATATCATCTCGTTTAAACCATGATTGTATGCATTTAGGTCTTGTCTCCTGAATCCTGATTGATTATCAAAAACCGGGCTTTAGTATATAGGACCATGCGGAGATAAAGCAAGCCATGTCTTTGTTTTGTTTTAGGGGCAAACAAGTAAGACTGTAGTCTGCAGTTAATTGTACTTGTACTTTTGTTGAATATCGGTATTGCAAAATGCGCATAGATACTAATTGTTGTTTGGGCACGTCATATACTTTTGCCATTACATTACTAGCTAGGCGTGCATATAAGGTTAAACCCATTTGACAGCTATTACTGGCCATTTTGGTAGACAGGTGTAACAATTGTAAATAATATTAGGGCCTGAATGGGATGAATGTAGTTTCACGTGTACGGTGTGTACGGTGTGTACGGTGTGTACGGTGTACAACAAAGTGCAACGACTGACTGACTGACTGACTCTCCTCTCCGCTCCTCTCCTCTCCTCAAGGCTCACTAGATGGCAGAAGAGACCAGGCTGCGCTGCGCTGCCCAAAAACTTCGAAATCGAGTGGATGTAATCACAGCATAGGTCTATGCTTGAACAGATTGAACTTCGAACTATACGATTCAACGTATAGCTGAGTCTGAAGAATTCATGAATTTGGGATTGCTGAATTCTCAACTGTCACGGAGCCATTGGCCCATGATCGTTCCGATTCTTCAGAAACCCCCCCCCCCTTCTGCTTATGAATGCACCATCATTGCTCAGTCACCCAAATGAATAATGTATATAACCATTACAACATAGAAATTTGATGAAGAAAACCACATCATCACCAAACTCCCAAGAACATATCAGTCAATGACGTGGAAAACCAACCATCAGAAACTGACAACACACTTCCAAATCAACTATCCAACTTCACAAAGATGATTTTCACAAGACTACAACACCGTTTCAGGAAACATCAAACTCAAAATCACAGAGCCGCTAGAAAACGTGCCAACCATCAAAATCAAAATCGGATTGACAGGGTACTGCCATATACATTACCAAGAGGCATCACAGCGTGTGTTTTGCGATCATACGCGTACTCTCTTTGAAAGACGACAAAACCCGTTTTCGATTCAAGTTCGGTGCATGCTGGTTTTAATGGTTCTGCTGAAAGATCCAAGGGATCACAATGATTTGATAAGCAATGGCAATGGCCATGGCCTAGCAATTGTATCAATAACGACCATATCAAAAAAATAACCCAATAAGCAAGCAGTCTCAACCATTCTCAACAACTTGTCGTTTGCCTTTGAAATTCCAACAAATGATATATTGCCTTCATCATGTCACAACAGTAGGGTTTCTGGTGACGGTGGGTTTGTGCATGTCTGTTATGTACAGGCCATTGGATTCAGATAAAGAGAAATGTATCCATTTTCAAAGAACTCTGAAGTATCAAGGAGGTTGCAATGTTATGCTTCTCAAGCCTACACATATCAGCTCTTCAAATGTTGTGTCTCCAGTTAAGTTCAAAATGTTTATCCCAGATAAGGAAAACAGTGATGTTTTGGTTGAAAATTATATGAAATAACCACACGTCCATTCAAGGTCCATGATTGTTACCAAAGTTGGTGGTACAGATCGGTTAATCGTGTTATGTTATCAGATCAGTATCAACAACCAATATCAAATCCAAAACTCATTCTTGAGTGAAATAGCAATAGCTGGCCTAGCAATATCATACGATCAATCGTGGATATAAATTATAGGAAATTGTGAATATTGGCAAATTCGCCAAAACGTTGAAAACTAATGTCAAAATATCAGTACCGCAGTCATTGAGCCTAGACTCGACTCTCGATTTTTTTTCTATAACATTTGAAGTACCCTTAACCACAAGCTCGTCTTTGGAACGCTCGGATTTTATCATCAATGGCCAAACCACCAAACTTGGATCATTCCGAGTGGTCTCTCTGTGGCTCAAACTGAATCAACTGTTCGTCATTGACTTCGGACACTACAAATATCAAGCTTATCAAACGTGGCCACTGTTACAATTCTCCAGGTTGGACAAAGAATTGGATATTGCGGAGTTTGAATATGATAAGACAAACAACACTCTTTTCTACATCACAACACTAGGCAAATTAATCGGTGATTCGATGTCATGCATTACTGGTAAGTTTGGTGATCCAATCATGGGTGATTTCAAATGTATTGAGTTTACAACTAAGAACACGCTGTCTCTGATTCTTGAAGTTTTGGATGCCTTTTTTTTTTTGAGAGAGATTTATTAGTATCTGAGGAAGTGAAAATAATAGAATTCTGCCTAGCCTGTGATTAGAAGTTATATGTGTCTCAATGGTAGTTGTTGTTGCACTATGATGGTGTTTAAAATTGAGCCTAGGTTGTTTGTGTTGATTTCTTGTTTTTGCTCCGTTGAAAACCTGTATTGGTTTCTTATTTTGATGACCAATTGGATATAGTTGTTTAATCGGATCAGATGTGGATTGTGATCGGATGTGGCAATCAAATATTTCTGTTGTTGGTTGTGAGAAAGGATGTTGGTTGTGGTGATCAGTTACGTTGCTGTTGAAGAAGACACCAGATTTACTTGGTAATCTAGCAAATTGTTCCATGAGGTGGTCGAGAGTTTCATCACTACTTCTGCATAAGATACATGTTTGTGTTGATGTTGTGGACAATTGTTTTTGTAATATATACAATTTTAAAATTAATTAATATAAGCTCAACAATTTTTTTAACTGGAGTTATATTTCACTTAATTGGATTAATTATATAGCAGCTTTTATATCATTAATTTTTCATTCTCAACTTAAATTAATCTTTTTTTTAAATTTGTTTTTTAGGCCTATATTATAAATTTCTTTATATATTATAGTTTTCTGATTGAACTAATTTATTTCAGCTGGCTGATGGAAAGCCTTCATTTTTTCCAGGTGGGGAATCCCCGAGTCTCCATCACGTCTTTTAAACACATGCACTTACAAGTTACCACTCAAAAATGAGCTGCCTATATGCCTAGCTTGGCCACTCATCATGCATGAAACTATTGACCATTGACTAGAGAGATGCCCAATATCTAAACAGGTATGGAATATAGCTAGTGGCAAGCAGCTCATCATATGTTGAAAACACAATACTATATATCAACAACAAATCCATATATTGCCCGGCCAGATGACGATCTAAGCATGCACTACTTAATATGAGTCAAGTACAATTCATACATCCAAACAATACACATTCTAAGAAACGTACAATTAAAGTGAGATTCAAGAATCTCCAAATTGCAACGTAACTCCCAATTTAAAAAACTATAGTTGTTCTATTAATAAAACATATTACAGATCATGACTATATTCACTTTGATGAATATTTCATTTTCACCAATTAACTTTTTATAATAATAACCCTTTTTTCAAATTTTTAACTTAAGAAAAAAAAAACTGGTTTTAACTGTGTTTTTATATTAGTTCTGTTTTTTCCTTTTTATTTATGGCTATTATTGATGCTTAAAGAACTTCTTTAATGCTTCAAATTCTACTTTCTTTCTTTTATTTTTTTTTCTTTCTTTGTTCTTTCATGTATAGTTAATTGATTGCTTTAAACGTATAGATGTGAAAAAAATAAGTATACATAATGTATTAATTCAAAATTCAAATAACTAAAAAAAAAGAATTATGAAGATCGTAATTAAATTTATATGAGTCAATGTAAATATAATAAATTACTTTTTATTAGGGTTAAAAATTACTATAATTTTCATTTTCATTTCCACTCCTTGTATTTAAATGACCACATATAACCTACCTCCAGTTCTCCATACAGTTCACCTCCTACTAACTTCCCAGTCCTTTAAATCAATTTATTTTATCAACTTCTGCCAGAATTGTATTTCCTCCGACACAGCTCCTCCGTAGGTTTTGGGATAAAGTGTCGTAATAGATGGTCTCTTAAAGGCGAATCTCTGTTCCGATGATGTTTTAGATGGGAATAGGTGTACTCTTACGAGGATTATACGGTATCTAGTATACGTCGTGGTAAGATAAGGCCCAGAACTACTTGTGCCTGTCTCCTCCCACTGGTCTCACCGACGAACCAAAATTTCACCTTTCACAGCAGAGGTTATGAAGCCCCTGGGCTGCCAACCCAGGTAACGCCCTGAAGTTGTTCTGCTTACGTAATGGTCGATCGACCCGAAAGAGCGTCGCTTGTGCAGAGCACTCAATTCCGGTTCGTCTTCCCGCAGTCTTACTGGTTAGCTAGGCCAGTTCTTAGCAATTTCACTTGATTTTACCAATTCCCCCCTCTATATGCCTTTTAATTCACTTTATTTTTCTTTTATCACTGTACCAATTCACCAGTTCTCCAATGTTCCTTTTACTTTATCATTTTATCATTTTATCATTTTATCATTTTATCATTTTATCATTTTATCATTTTATCATTTTATCATTTTATCATTTTATCATTTTATCATTTTA